>JAJJHT010016151.1:600296-774635 GCA_021223865.1 Drosophila pandora | reverse complement strand
ATGGGGGGGGTGGTGGGTTGGCGAGATGGGTAACGGATAATGAGAGAGCGAGCAAGATGAGCTGGGTGTGGTGTCTTCAATGCAGTTCGAAAGAGACCGATGGTGGGGGTTATGGTGGAGCAACGATAGCAGGATGACACATGGCGGCGTTCCCATTTTCAATTCTAACGGTTTTTGGTAATTAAATCTCTTAAAACTCTCTCAAATGAGCAAGAGAGAGAGAACAAGTAGAACCGGTACAAAAATTAAGTTCTTTCCAAAAAAACATTAAAAAAAGCTCTAAAAACCGGTTAAAATTTATGGCAAACAATTGAAAATGGGAACGAGGCTGATTTATTTTCTTTTTTTTGCAATTTTTATGGTTTTATTTTTTTTGTTACGATAACAATTACAACGTTATCATTTTCAAGAGGCGCGAGCGAGATAAAAGCCAAAAAGCAAACAACAACAAAGTGGACAAGTTACAAGTAGAACATTAATAAGTGACTGTAATTGTGTGTGTGTGTGAGTGTGTGTCTCTGTGTGTGGTTGTGAGAGTATCTTCATGTGCGTGTAGTGTGTGTGTCTGTGTATGAGTGGCTCACCCTGTTTGATAGGCAAGAGCNATTTATTTTCTTTTTTTTGCAATTTTTATGGTTTTATTTTTTTTGTTACGATAACAATTACAACGTTATCATTTTCAAGAGGCGCGAGCGAGATAAAAGCCAAAAAGCAAACAACAACAAAGTGGACAAGTTACAAGTAGAACATTAATAAGTGACTGTAATTGTGTGTGTGTGTGAGTGTATCTGAGTGCGTGTCTCTGTGTGTGGGTGTGAGAGTATCTTCATGTGTAGTGTGTGTGTGTGTGTCTGTGTATGAGTGGCTCACCCTGTTTGATAGGCAAGAGCGTCTGGGAGGGCTGAAGCAACTGACCACCACCACCCATCATCATGTGGTTAACAGCACCCATCATCACGGAGCCACCACCAGCACCCAGACCAGACATAGCTCTTGTGCTGGTGGCTGCCGATATGGTGGTCTGTTCCCCGCTGCCGGATGGCGTCCCACCACCCACCGCGGGCGGTACAAAGTGCGGGGCATATGTCTGGTACTTTTCGCTCTGGCCAAGATTCTGGTTCGGTCTCGGTGGCAGTGGCAGCTGGAAGGCGTTCAGCGTATGCTGAGACTGCTGCTGTTGCTGCTGCTGCTGGTGGTGGGCGTGGTGGTGCGCCGTCGTCGTCAGCAACAGGCTGGGTTCGGTGGCCCTGGCAATGGCAGTGGTGGTGATGCTATCACTGGCGGTGGCAGTGGGACGCTGACGCGTCTGATTGTACAATATGGTGGGTGGCTCTGGCGGTGCCACCGTGTGCTCCAGCAGGTTCAAGCGTGGTGGTGGAAAGTCTGGCGGTGTTGCCGAATATACTCGATGGATCATGCCATTTCCACTTCCACTACCGCTGCCACCTCCACCTCCTCCCGCCGAAGGATGCCAGGGCATGGCACTGGATACACTGGCATTGGTATAGGCCAAGTGTGACTTGTGCTGCTTATGGGACTGCTGGTGGGGCGCCGGGGGCTGCTGCTTCTGCTGCTGCTGCTGTTCTAGCCACGTCCGCGTGAAAAAATCATCCGCCGAGTTGGGCGTCAGCTCATCGATAGTTTGATAGCCAGACTCGGTGGGTTCGCCCTTGGTCTCCCTTACGTATAGCATGTGGTAGCTCCCGCGGCGATGATTGCACTGATACCTGCCCTCGTGCACCTTGAGGGCGTGCCGTACGCTCAGGTGGGCCTCAATCTTGTGCTTCTCACCTTTTCAGAGTGCAGCAGGAGTAGTCACAAATGTCAGTCGGAGATTCCCACATGAAGCCACATATACTCACCCTCGATGGCGCTCTCCGCCAGGACATAGGCATGATCGTCCCGACCGTGCCGGAGATTGTGGCGGGTGATCGGCTCCCCGTTCTTGAGCCAATGGATCTGCTCCGTGATGGAGATAATGCAGGTGATCGCAAAGGGCTCGCCCACGATCACCTCCCGATCGCCATAGTAGATGGCCGGCGTCAACTCGAACTCTGTGGACTCCTCGCTCAGGTCATTGGCTGCTCTCGCAAACGAAGAGTTATAGAGTTTTCAGGGGTCACACAATGGTACAAACTTACTACTTATATAGAATCTATGAGTTTATGATCTGATCTGATCTGATCAACAAAATAAATAAAATAATTCTGATCCATTGTTCATCAGCTCAATGTCAATTGATTGAAAATCAAAACACAGAACTTGAAATTCCAACAAAAATCAAGAAATAAATAATAATAATAAGGCTACGTGGTGGTGGCTTATATTATGTGTGTTTTCATCGCGTTTATATGGTATTTGTTGATCCAGTAGCGATTCGATTATTTGATTTCAGCGCCAAGTTGCAAAAAAATATATATCAAAATGTTGATAATTTATCGAGAGGGGGAGGGGTGGGCTAATAAAACACAAAGAAACCGAACGAATCGAAAAAACAAACTTAAACAAAACCGATATTCTTTGTTTACGTAATATGGAAAGAAATCAACATTAATTTATGTTTTCATACATAATGTTAGTGTTATCTTTTTTACGTCAGTGGGGTGTTTTATTGTAACTTAATTGGTATTGGGCAGAGACACTTAAAAATTAAAATTTATTTTTATGTCAAATCATGGCTTATTAATTTCTAATCACCGTGACTTATCAGTTATTAGGTTATATTTTTTGTAAATAAGAGATAATTATGATTAAGAGTCATGGAAATCCGGGTCGCTCCACCCGAAAGCAGTTAGCAGTAGAACACAGTAGTAGTAGTAGTGCCCCCAAACGATGACGTCAATGGCTGAAGGACTAGTTCTGACTGCATTGATGACGTCCGCGTTCACCGGTTTGAACCGCAAATGTCAACTGGGACCTGTTTTCTCCAAAGCCTTGGGCCTTGAGGCATTATGACTATACTTGTTGAATTGTTTGCTGGCGCGAAGCCTGTGGTTATCGTCAAGTACCATTTTGATAACAACACAAGGCAGTGTCATAAATACCCATGTTATTGTACATGTCCAAAGGGTATATAGTGTGTGTGTGTGTGTGTGTGAGGCTGACTGCCTGCCGGATGTATTGCAAAATGGACTGTCAAGCTTGATAAAAAGTAAACCGAAAACAGAACAGAGCAAAGCATAAGCACACAATCTTATCAGCTTATTAAAACAGTCAGCGAGCGGTCGGACAATGTCTTTATCTTTTAGTCTTATCGCTGCCATGTCAACACATGTGTACAGTACAGTGTACTCTCTACATGCATGCACTCACACAGTCGCACCTACATAAGTGTAGTTAAATTATGTTTACGTCTCTTTTGCCATCTGCTGACATTTTCCTTCTCCTTTCTGCTGCTGTCTTTTCTTCTGTCACTGGCATCTGAATTAACCCCCTGGTGGTTATTTTGTTTATTGTGTTGCTTTCTTCACAGTTATTATTCATATTCTATTAAAATAACCCACTTCTTATAAATTTGTTTTTTTTTATAGATATTATGGGGGTTAAATATTACCTATTACTAGATATATAAGCTGAAACTGAAAAGCTGAAGCTGAAAAAATATATTATTTTATTTTATTTTATTTCCTCTCATTTTTTACCTCCATGGGTTAAGCTCAGGGATATGTATTTATTTCCGCATACACAGACACACGAACGGGCACGTCACAGAGACGACAGGAGAGAGAACAAGAGCGCGAGAAGAGAAACAACAATGTTACATGCACGAGTCGAGCTGCCGCTAAGTCTCACCCATCTCTCCATCTCTCCACTTTCCACCCATCCACCCATCCGCCCACCATCCACCTCGCCCTTTGCTAGCCGAAAATGCTTCTGTCACTTTTGGACAGAATGGACATGGGAGAGAAAAAGACAGGAATACAAAAGCAAAACATGCAGACAACAACAAAGGCAAACGAAATGGAGCATATTGCAGCCGGCAGAAACAGAATCACAAACACAAGAACAAGAGGAAGAGAAAGAGGACGAGGAAGAGGAAGCCATCGGACGCAGCTGAAGAAAATTATAAATTTATACAACACTGTCGCACACAGACACATTTATTTTACATACATGTCTGTGTGTATCTACCCCACTACAGGTGCCAGAGCTTCCGGCTCCTCACAATCAAATGAAATTATCCAAAAGATACGTTTTACATTTGCAAATAAAGTCAAGAGTCAAAACGGTATCATTTCAATTCAAAACATTCAAGAAACGAGCAGAGGGCCACTGGGCGTATACTTGATATGAATTACGTATACGCCATGTTGCAAGTACACGGAGTGCGGGGGGGAAGTGTTTTACATTTTTGAGTTCAAATACAGAAAACTAAGCAAAATGTTATGAAAAAAATACACAAAAGCATCATTTATGGGGCTCACGGGTCGTATACTTGATGTGTAGGCGAGATATTACGTATACGCCAAGATGGCAGTTGGAAAATGTCTTAAAATGGATTTAACATACTAAAAACTATGAATAATAGTTATAAAATAAAGTCACGAATCAAAATGACTTCATTCATTAGACATACTAGGCGTATACTTGATATGTATGACAGATATTACGTATACGCCATATTAGCATTTTTTTTTTCTAACGTAATTCTCTGGGAATTTGAAACAATTTCTTGGCAAAGAAATGGCAAATATTTAGTCTTCAAAAAGCCAAAACCGCAACACCAATAATTTCAACCGCCTTGCAGCCCTGGTCTCGAGAGGAGCACACCTTAGAATTCCTTTTCGCACCCATCTCACCACTATTACCATTTCCGTGGCCCTTTTTTTCACTCTGTCTATATCGGTCCATCGCTTGTTTTCCCAGGCCCGGTACCCGGTGCCCGGCAAGCCCAAAACGTTTAAACGCCACGATGTCATTGCTGTTTGTGCTGCTGCTGTCGGGCGACAAGAAATTTATGGTTTATTGCTTGTTCATCTAGCATAGTTTTTGTCGCATTCTCCCCCCGCCTGGCTGTGTCTAAAAAAGCGCAAAACTAAAACTTTATTTAATCAAATTTATGGGACTCTGCCAGTAGTCTGTGCAACACTTCTTTCCCCCCTCTTAGCAGACTTGTGACACAAAGGCATTTGTCTCTGTTTTTATATGCGTACAAATTGGCTAAAAACAGAGACAAAATATATTCTATATACCCCTTACAATGATTGTATAAATATTATTAGATTATATCTTTCTTTAATCTCAAAAAACAAAAAAAAAAGAGCCTTTTTCTCAGATCATTAGCATAAATGTGTCTAAATGCTAATTATTGCACTTGAAACAACTTTGTTTTTCTCACTAGCTACAAGCTTTTATTATTTTTTAATGAAGGCATTTGGGTTTTTTCGTAAGAACACCTCGCTTTTACATATATATTATATTTCTACCCATTCGGATAAACAAATGACCGTCATGTCATTGCAGTGCCGAGTGTAGTGTGGTGTTCTTGTCTTTATTGCCGCTTAGCGTGCTGTTGTTTTTGGTTCAAATTGTTATAGCCGAAAGCAATTAAAATTAAATTTACACAGAGAATTTGCAAAATCCCGCGAAAGCAACCGCAAACTGCACGAGAATTATACTTACAGTTTAGCGAAGAAAAAAAAGATACTACTACATGGATGGGGGGGACATGGATATGTAAGCAAAATTAATTAACACCAAGCTGAAATTGTTAATATGTACCTGTGAGCTCATTGTACATATTTTTATTTATTTTTAGCACACGTTGTGCACGTGAAAGCATAGTCTTTAAAGCACTGCTCCTAGCAGGCCCTTTCCCAGACAGTTTCAGAGAGTTTGTCGAGAATTTCGGGCCAAACTCCAGAAGCTTTACGAAAATCTGATTTGTAACTTTTAGGATAGTTTGAAAGTTGAATGTTTTACATTTTCAGCAATTAATAGTTTCACTTTTTGTTTAAGCCAAAAGTAAGCAGGTATTTACATTGCAGGATAACCAAGTAAGCCATGAGTTTTATTCGATAGTTTAACTGGCGGTTGAGTTTCATAGAGCTTGTAGCTTAGAGAGGGTTTAAAAAGTATTAGTTATGAGTTGAAAACAATTCCTAATGGATTTCTGAGCTATTATATAGATTTTCAACAGAATTAAGCAGGTTAGCTTAATATAGGATAGCTTAGTAAGCCACAACTTTTTTACGATAGTTTAAATGCCGTGCGAGTTTTATTTTGCTTGAAGCTTTAACAAAGTTATAGTATTATTTTGTATGCATTAAAAACAAAGGCAATACTCTTTCTACAAAATTTAGAATATTTTATAGAATTAGGAGTCAAGTAAGCCCCTACTTTTATTCGATAGTTTAACTGGCGCTCGATCTTTAATGAGCTTGTAGCTTGGAGAGAATTTAAATATTATTAATTATGAGTTGAAAACAATTTCTAATCAAAATTGATCTATTATATAATTTTGCTCCAAAATTAGGCAGGTATTACCGAGAACAAATTATCAAGAAAACCACAACACTTATACGATAGTTAAACAGGCTTGTAACTTAAATAGAAGTGAAATAATAATTTTTATGCCTTAAAAGAAAGTTATAGGTCTATAATAGAATCTATCCCCAAAATTAGGCAGAAATTATAGGAAAAATAACTAAACCTGACTTTTTAGCCATAGTTTCTGGCTTTCGAGCCTTGAAGAGCCTTACAATATTCTTAAGTTATCCGCTGAAAAGAACCCCCAATCATTTCATGTACTCAATTACGTAATCGTTTTCTTTTTAAAAATTAAAATTCAATACGCCAAGTGACTGGCCGATTGCCGATTGATTCAATTGTGTTGTCGAGAAGCGCACTCGACCCGATCGACGGGCGATGGACGGGTCAGTGAACGGCCGGCCGGCGATACGAAAAATTCATTAAGTAAATTGCATGGTAAATGGCAATTAGATGCAAAGAACTCGCCACACTCGGGGCTTGACAAACAAAGGAGCTCAGTTCTGGGGAGCGAAAACAAAGCAATTTAAATGGGGAAATAGAAGCCTCGAAAGATAATGAAGGGAGGAGGACGGACCGACCGGATGGAGGACAGAAGGCAAAGTGTCACTTTTAAAACGCGCCAACTAACCATTATTGTGATTATTATTATCATGCTTATCATAATCAGCCAGAGATTTATAAATAAATATTTAAATACGCAGCCGAGTTACGCGAGGAAGAGCAAACACAATGGGATGGGAGGGTATACGGGAGGAACTCGCCATGTCAGCGGCGGCGAGTCATGTGTCTAGCTGGGGGATAGATCTCGGTGTGCGTGTGTTTGCTTTTGGGGGCTAATGTGTGTGTGTGTGCCAGAGACTGCTGCTCTGCTGTAAATTGAAATAAAAAATTGTTTGTCTATTTTAAAATTAGCAAAAGCAACCAAAATGAAAATGCCGAGGCGCGCTCGTATCTCTCATCCCTCTTTCTATACTAAATACTATCGTATAGAGTACTATATATACTATATAGTATATGTATCTCTTGCATGCGAGGTGCATGTTCAAAAGTTTGTTGCAGTTTAACCCCACAGAAGAGCTTTGGCCATTAGGAGATGTAGCAGAAGCCGGCAACAGTTTTATTTTCAATTTTAGTAACAACTATATTTAGGGATTAGTTTTGCTTAACTTTAAGGACAAACACTTTATATAAACCTTAGTTATGAATATCTCCATTTGTTATCACAATTTTGTAGTAAAGTTTCATACAAAATCTAGCGAAAAAATGGATTAAAAATAAAGCCAAAACACAAATTATATTAAGATTATATATAGAACTTACTATAAGCTTGTTTAATTATATTTTTCCAACTAATCTTAATTGTTAATCTAATCTAACTAGAAATAATAGCTGGAACAGCCTTCCTAATTGCTGATATACCGAAGATCCCATAGTTGAGTTTAAACTATAAGAGTACAAGTACAAAACACAATTTCGATGGGCACATGGGTTTTAAATGAAAGGAACTTGAAAAATGTTCTTCATTCATTTATCTTTGGGCTTCTGGCTCTGATTTGCTTAGTCGAAGAACAAAATGCACATTTAGACCGAGTCTTTAAAGAAAACAAACATTAACAAAACACTTGTTTAATGTTTTCAAGTATGTAGAAATAACAGAAGGAATAGTATCTGTATCTGTATCTGCCTTGGGCCTGCCTGCCTGTACATTAATATTTTATTTGCTTGCAGTTGGTGTGTCTAATTAAACGAAATAAACATGGTCTAAATTTAATTTCTCAGACTCTCTAGTGGCGGTGGCGGTGGTGGCCATGGAACCCGGAACAGGAGCTCGCAAACTTGGCAACTAATAGATACAAAGATACTTTGCTACAATGACATAATACTGTAGAGTATATGGATATATTACATCCTCCATCCTATCCATCAGATAGACATGTCACATCACATTTTGAAATGTCAAAAAAAAATATGCCATTAATCTAAAATAAATGACTCGTTAATTTGTTTATACTTTTTGATTGTCTCTAGAATGCGAATAAAATCATGACCGCATACGTCACTGGGCATCGCAACCGATCAATAAATACTATATGCTCCGCAGCATATATATATATGTGGCAGTGGTAGTTTGCTTAAATATTTCATTTGAATGCCCTGCTTTCGATTCCCCCATTTATGTCAATTATTATTGGCTTTGGCACAATTGGCTTTGGAAACAAGACGCAAATTGATGGCAAGAAACAAAAACTATATCCCAGTCAAAGATAGAGATACAAAAGTATCTCAGTACAAGCCACGTAGAATATACCATAAGATGCCAATTTATTTATGTTTTTATGGAAGGCTGTAAAGTAATATTTGTTCTCTTGGATGTTGAAACGCCTTTTAATTGATAATTGTTCGGACAATTGTTGTAGAAATTTACGTCTTTTTATCGCAGTTTGATTGTACTTTTGAACTTTGGAATTAAAAAACAAAGAGACTTTATTTCTTATCAGGAACTAACTAATAGCTAAATTTATTCCTAATATATTCCTCCTATAACATACACTACATCATAGCTATAATCATAATGGAAAAATACCTCACTCTCTGGTTGTCTGCAGTGGCTTTTCGTGGAAATAGCGACAATAATTCCCAGACAGTCACTCAAAAAAGAAAATATTTTTGAAAAGCAGAACATCCCCTGCCTCTCCTGAGGGGGTGGCTGATTGATTGGGGCGGCGGCATAAGGGTTGAGGAGGAGGAGGTGGAGAACTGTGGCACAAAGCATTTTCTTTTAGTGACGTTGTTGGAGAGTCTCTTTTTTTTTTTGCTTTTTTGCTCTACTGCCGATGAAAAGTCAAACACCCAGCAACAACAAAGGCCTGCTGGCAGACAGTCAGACATTCTCCAATATATATATATCCATATATACACCCTCTATATATAACAAATATACTATATGCACAGTGGGGCAATACGCAATTGTCTCTAAGTGCGAATAAAAACAAAACACAGCCAACGAACAACGAACATCGAACGAAAACTTGACATTTCTCACCACTGGGAAAGTATATATCTTTAAGAGCAGAAATCAAGAGAAGGCCATACACACATTCTATATATTTTTATTGTTCTCACGCAGGTCGGAATAAGACTATATATATTTATTTTTAAATATAATGCCTCTGTGCCTATAACAAAGGCAAAATATTTTCACGCCGAGGTACGAGTGGGAGAGAGGGGTCTGTTGTGGGTCTGAAAGGTTCGTAGAATGTGTGAACTTTAAGCTTTTATCGGGTACCTGCTAATAAAAGAGCAACACGGCAATAAAATTGAAAGGGGGGGAGGGGGACTTCAGCGATAAATAGATAAGAGCGCTAAAGTACAACTTTGTTCCTCGGTTGTTTCTGCCCCGGTTTTCCTGCTCCTCATTCCTGGAGATTCAGTAAATTAGCAGGCCAGTGCAGCAAGCAGCAGTGCACACGCATTTCCATACACTGAGAGAAAAATTACAAGAATGTCAAGGTCATAAATGTGAGACATTTAGACTATTAATAGTATCTTTTTTCAGTGTAGCAGACCCTCACTAACAATACCTCATAGATACGGACATTTTTAAGGACGTGCCCTGTTTAAGCAAACCTATTATCTGGCCCCTTTCCGGAAGCACAGGGCCAACAGGAACAACAAGGCAAGGGGCAGCCGTGTAGTTTATGTGCCACAAGCAGTCAAAAGGCACACAGAGTTTCGTTGCAATCGCTCGCTGGTAGTCCTCCAGACAATGCTGCAATCAGAACAGAGGAGTGGCAGTGGGAGTGGGGAGTGGCAATGCCACACCCATAGAAATCTGAAATGCCAGGCAAGCCTTTCTGGTCCTGGTCCTGGTCCTAGGACATTGAAAGGGAAATTACATTTCATGTTTATTGTCTTAATAAAAATAATGTTTTTGCAAAAGAGGCAGAGAGCCCCAGCATCCTCACACTTGCAACCTGTTCCTGCCCCTGCCACATCCAGACCTCCTGCCTTTATCACAAATCATGTCAGAAACCAATGCAAAATGCAGCAACCCAAGACAATCTCTCCCATAGCTTAGGAATGGAAAATAAATCTTGACCTTAAAGGAAGAATCTTTACTTTTTTAACAACTCCGAGGACACTGTGCAAAAGGCCTCATTGTTTGCTTAGCTTCCTTCCAGCCTTCGGGTGAGCTGGGTGAGCCGAAATTTAAATATTTGACATTTATTAATGTAATGAAAATGTCATTAAATAAACATGCCCGAAATGAAACTGGTTGGCCAAATGTGCGCCAGTCAACAGTCGAAATTAAAAACACACACACTTGCACCTGTTCAGCTGCTGCTTCGGCTCTACATGTGACATGGCCTAGGGAATATTCTCAAAAAAAAAAAAAAAAAAATGTGAGGGGAGGTACTCACTCAGATGGTACTACTGCCGGGGGCTGGCATTATTTTTGGGACTTTTTCGCATAAACACCTGGATAACACGTGGTTTTTCCTCCACAGCAAAATATCTTTGAAGTGGCATGTGAAAAAAAAGTGCGGGGTAGACAATGGAATGCTACTTTATATTGGCTTTTTATCTGTCATTATTCCCTAGGCCCCAGGTCGACACAAAACTGATTCATGTGGATACATATATGTGCTCTAAAACTGGACTATCCCTGGAGGAAAATCATTTTTTTTTTGTTAGAAATTCTAGTATGAAAAGTATTTACGTAAACCAATTTAGAAAAATCACTAAGAGTGCTAAGCAAAGTGTTTTTAAATAAAAACACATTAGTTTTTATTAAAAGAAGAGTTCCCTGTTAAAGATTTAAAATCATAACAACTATTCCCACTTGTACTTCAGCATAAATAATTAAATAAATCAATCAGAGTGCCTAATAAATACATGAAAATAGCCTTAAATTATTTATGCCCAGAGTCAGCTATATAGAGATACAGATACAGATACAGTGCATCTACCACGAATACCCTCAATCAACTATGAATAAAATCGGGCATATGAAGAAAAATGAAAAAATAAAACTCAATTAATACACCTTGAATGTGAAAATAGCTGCATGGGGCTAAATAATCTACAAAAAAAAAACAAAACAAAAAAAGAATTAAAATTCATGAACATACGTAAGAATTGGTAGTGAGCCAGACCCCGACTATCCGACGGATAGATGGATGTATGGAATAAAGTATAGAATAGGTAAATGGATAGTATGCATAGAATAATAAATAGATGGAACATCACGATCCCGGCCATCATAGATAAGCTCCTGGAGGTGGGTAGTAGAGTGAGAGGGGGAGAGAGCCTTCCAAATGTAAACAAAATGCAGGCCGCTGCCGCCGGTTTGTATCTGTATCTGCCAGAGTATCTATATCTATAGATGTATCTGTGTATCTGTATCGGTTAATCGGTTCGTTTCGGTTCGCTTCGATTCGGGTCTGAAGTTAATATAAACAAGAATCGTTTGGAAAAAGCAGAGACAGCCCGTAATTATTGAACCGCATGTAAAATCGTCTTAAAGTTAAACAAAAAAAAATATAAAAATAAAAGAAAAAGAGAATTGTTCAATATTTTTTTTTTGCCCCAAAACTGGCACACACATAAATGAACTTGATACTCTTTGCTGCTGTTGTTGAGCTTCTACTTCCCAGGTCCGACGCTTTCAGCTTTTTCGTTCGCTTCTTGCAATTGTGTGGAAAATTGAAAATCAAATGAATGCGAGCGCGGGGCAGAGGAAGAGGAAAAGCTAAAGAAAAGCGTACGAGTGCGAAAGGAAAAAGCATAAGCAACATTGTCGATTGTGTGGCAGACCGACCAGCAATCCAATCCCAAGTCTAACCAAGCCAACAATATGAACTATAAAAAGCAACACGAAAATATCAAAGTCCGCTTGAACCAAAAGGCCAAAAACAAGACGAGACCTCGTCCGTCCATGCCCCATTCCCCATGCTTCATGCCCCAGTGGGTGGCAGGAACAACGTGGTAGGTGGCTGCTTTGCTATATGAAAAGAGAATACATAAACCTAAGCCAAAAGAATTTTTTTTCTTTTTTTTTTGTTGGGGAAGCTATATACGCGATGTCCATTTCGTGGTTTCCTTTAGAGCAGAGAACGTGTCCTGCTAGTTTTTTTTTATCCGTAATAACAAGAAATCTCTTTCCTAGCATTGATTATTATTATCATACACCTGGCCAAAATTTAAGGCTTTTTAATGGTTTTTAATTACGGTAATGGCTCTAAAAAATTTTTAAATATCCCTTCTGACACGATACCTGGTCACCTCTTTTTCAATATTTCCCACCTTTATTGCTGCTAGCGATGGACGGAAGGTGGGGACTTGTAACTCGATACTACACCCTCTCCTGCACGTGTGGTTTTTTAAGAACAGAAAACATGTCCTGATAGTTATTTTTTTAATACAGAATAACTATAAATCTCTTACCTATCATCAATTACTAATTTCATACACCTGCCCAAAATTTAAGACTGAAAATATTTTTTAATTACGGTAATGGCTACAGAATATTCCAAATATCCCAATTGATTCGTGACACGATACCTGGACACCTCTTAATACCCCTTCTCCCTCACCTGTGGTTTTCTTAAGCGCAGAAAACGTGTCCTAATTGAAATTCATTATAAAAATAAATCCCTTACCTAGCCTTTATTATTATTATCATACACCTGTTCAAAGTTTAAAAATTTAAAGGGATTTAATTTGGGTAATGACTCCACTATCCTTTGGACTATCCCCACCGATTCGTGACACGATACCTGGACAACTCTTTTTCAATATTTCCCACCGTTATTGCTGCTAGCGATGGGCGGGAAGGTGGACTGGGCAAGAGCGTGGAAAAACCCTCTCCCTCACGTGTGGGTGGTGCTTGTTGTTTTTTTTTTTCGGGAGAGAAGGGGCCAATTAGGGGCACCTTCAGTTTAAGGGAGGGGCCCCTGGTGGGTGTTAAAGTAAACCCCCCCACATTCAATCTGCGGTTTGCTTTCTCTCTTTCTTTTTTTTTTTGTTATTTATTCCTCTTTTTTATCCATTTTTGTTTTGCTTTGTTGGGGCTCTGTTCTATTCTGTTTTGTGTTTTGCAATTTCTGCTATCACAGCTGCAGTCCTGCACATACATTTTCAATATTGTTTTTGGGGGTTTGGGGCCACCCTAGAGGGGGCTGCTTTGAAGAGAGAGGGGATGGGTCTGCTTATAGGTTAAAGGGGCTTTCTTTTGTTTATTATTATGCTTATTGTACTTGGTGCATAGATGGTTGTTATTGTTGCTTTTATTATTGATATTGTTGTTGTTTTTTTGTTAGGTTATGTTTGTTGTTAGTGGTGGGTGTACTTACCAAGTGATTGAGCATAAACCGCTAAAAATATCGAGAGGAATGAAAGAGCGCTAGCCAAGAATTTTGCCTCCATCTTTGGTATTGATCCGTTGTTGTTGTTGGTGTCGGGTATTTGTTGTAATTATTAATTATGCTGCTACTGTTGCTGCTTCTGCTGATGCTGCTGCAACTGCTGGCTGATGTTTTTGTTGTTGTTGTTGTTGGGTATGGTGTGACTTGTTGTTGTTGTCGGATTTTCGTTATTTTCTTGTCATTTGCATTTATTTATTGTTTAATTTACTCCGTTTTATGATTTTAATTTGTTGTATTTATTTTTTATATTTAATTTTTTTTTTTTTTGTACTTTAAGCTTAACTTACTAAATCATTATGGTAAATATTAAGTTATAAATTGATGTTGAAATTTTTACTCTATTTTGTTTGTTTGATATTATAGTTGGATGCGGCTGATGTTGTTTGTTGCTTTTGTTTGTTTGGTTTTCCTTTTTGTGTGTTTGCTCGAATTCGAATTTTCATCCAAGCTTCCTCTTGGCTCTATTCTTCTCTTAATTCATTTAGCTCTATTTTTTTTTCATAAATAAAATATGGAAATTCAATTTTAAATTATTTTCTTCTATTTTTTGTGTGTTTCGTTCGGTTTTTATTTTATGCTTTTCTTTGCAAAAAAAATAAAAACACAAATATTTTTAAATGAAAATTCAGTGGAAAATTCATGAGAGAGACAGCAAGAGAGGAAAACTTTTGAAAATACATAAATTTGAAAATAAACAAGGTAAAGAGGAGAGGGGGGCGATGAGGAATCAAGGAGCCAACAAATCCAAAAAACGAAAAGCAAAACGAAAGCCGAACGAACAACATATAACATTCAACTAAATACGATTTTTTTTATTTTTATTTTTTTTTTTTTGGTTTGTTTTTTTTTCTCTCAATTTTTTTTTGTGCTAGCCGCACACGTGCTTGCCACTTAAGGGGAGCGGGGGTGTGTGTTGCTTATTCAACGTTAACTTTCACAGCTTTTATTTTCACGCACTGACGGAAAAGCTCACACCGACACCCCCACATGTACGCATCCACCAGAATTCTGTCCCAGTCCAAAAATTTTTCTTTTCTTGGGTTTTATGTTTTTTTTTTTTTTGGTTTTTTTTTTTGCTTGGCAGAACCGAAAAAGAAATTATGGCACGTTGACGACGAAAATACTATTTTTTCTGGCTAGACACGAGAGAGAGAGTGAGAGCCCAAGGTGGAGGAGATGTGCGCAACAATTCCCCAGGATACTCCTGGTTTTCTTTCTTTTTTTTTTGGTAATCTAAGACCTACTAGGCTAGTTGGTTGTACTTTTTTTTAGTTACTATCTATGGAACATAGGCGGACACACACGGAACGAAAGGCGAACGGACCAGGCCAGGCAGACAGGCAGAGCGAACGGAGCGAACACAGCGAATTCGACGAGCAGACTGAACACCGACCCCACTGTGGGCGAGAGTAGCCTCCTCCCGTCGCTGCCACCGTCGCCGTCGCAGCTGCGGTCGGCGCACAAGCAGCGCAGTCAACGCACAGTGATTTCGGAACACCCAAGTGATATACACCCAGAGGGCTTATCTAAATAGTTGAGGCGTTATCTTGACCAGGCCGATTACGAGTGGCCAACAAGAAGCAGATGGCTTGGAAACACATTACTAGAGAGGTTTTTTTAGTTTTTAATTTTAAAATGGATGTGGAATATAAGGATTAAATTCCCCAATCGAACTCTGAACCTAAACAATTGATGTTCCGAGGCTTAAATTGCCTTAAATTAATTGATAATTAATCAAAAAAATAACATTCCAGTTCCAGTTCTCGACTTTATCTCGCTGCATGACGTCAACAGTCGGGGTGATAAGATCCTATACTTTTCCAGAAGCTCGTACTGCGGATGAAGAACGGCACAACTATTTCGAATCTTATCAAATGCGGCAGAAAAAACAATCAACAGTGAGGTTAAAAATTCAACTAAAAAGTGAAACAAACAGAGCTTTAAAAAATGTGCTTTATTGATTTTAAGATTTCACAACTTCGTGACTGGAGAATACTCTGGGAGATAACAGCTTCCAAATCACAGCAGAGTCACAGTCACAGTGACTGTGATTTGTTTACCGTTAGGCGACGTGAGGAGACGGCAGTGGAGGAGATCTGGTTCTAGATAAAGCACTAGCCTCAATGCAGTACTTTAAATAAATACTTTCTGGGTACCGATTAAAATATAATAATATTTCGTTATCACAGCCCGGGAAGTCTTTGAGGCCCGAAAATATTATCCGACTGTCTCGCTCAGATCCTCCATTTCGTTCTCAGACCCGGCCATCACTAGTTTGGGGCGGTTCGGTTCGGTCTGCACATGAATTATCCATATATTTAAACAGAACACTTTGCTAATTCGGTCTGGGCGGAGGTGAGGCGGAACAAAAGAACTAGGTATTGTCTGTACGCAATTTTTTTTTATTTGTCATTCTAATGTTTATGCTGCTATGTTTGCCAATTCTCCCCAAATCGATCTCATATTCGATTAGTTCAATCGATTTCTAATCAGATTTATGAAGAAGCATAAGAAGAAGCTAAAACCAGTTATGGCACTTATGATGGGAGGCCGTAGTGGCATGTTATCGATTGTGGAGGAGGAGGAGGAAGAGCAAAAATAAAAGAAAAAACAATGCTATCGATTTGCTGCCTAGACTCGAGCCTCGAGGTCAATCGAATGCTAAATGTTATGGCATTTGTGGGCCAGCCACAAGAGTGCGCGCTATGTGTGTTTTGCAAGCATTTCTGCAAAAAGTTTTCTTTTCCTCCGCGCTTTATTGGCAAACTTTGAGCATAAACACTTTGGAGACAAATTGCCCTAACCGCAGCAGCAGCAAAGAAAAGAGCAGCATAACGTCATCGTCAGCCATGACTCAGTTTATTTGCTCTCTCGCACACACACTCACACTCGCACTAGCACTCAAAATCGGCATTTCACTCACACTCATTCATTCGACAGCCCCCAACTTGGCCCCCCCTCCACCCCCTAGACAATTGACACAGTGACACGCAGATAGATGCTGTTTTTTTGGGGTTTTTGGCAAAAAATCAAACTGCTGGCCAGCAAACATCATGAAAAAAAAAAAATTAATAAGCTCGACTTTAAACAAAGGGGAGACTGATAGGGGGGCGCTAATTTAATTCTTTTAATTAAAAGCCTTTGGAATATGCTCTGCTGCTCCTCCGCTCTGCTTCCTCTTCCATAACAATCAAGTTCACGCGCGCCTGATGGAGAACTCGGCTTCGTGGCTGGCCAATAAAGTTCATTCAAATGACTTTATGGCCGGCGCGTGTGTGTTTGTTGATGTAGTCATTGATACAGTGAAGCAAGTCCTTGAAGGACATCCTTTCTCAGAAGCGATCTGAGGACTTTAATTTGAAGCTAAAATCGAACAAAACTAATAGAGATAGAATTAGTAGTCAGAGAAGAACTTTCTTCTTAGGCCTATTACCACTGTACTAATAGCCTAGAAGTATGCAACACTGCCACGGCAGGAGAAAGCTCTCAGCTGCTTCTGGTTCTGTTTCTGCTTCTGCTTCTGGCCATTTAAGACGTTTATTAAGCCGAGTGCCGGCCGAGGGCCGAGAGCTCACTGTATCGATGTTGATGTTGGTGTGTCATGGCAAGCTGGATGACGTGATTGTCTCCTCTCAGCTCTCCTCTCCTACTTTCCTACTCTCCATCTCCACTCTCTCTCCGCCCGCATATGATTAAAACGGCAAAACAAGATAAAACTCGTTGGAGCAAAGGAGCTGCTGCTGCCTGCCGCCTTCTGTTGTTCTTGTTCTTGTTGTTGTTGTTATTGTGAGGATAGGCCCTGCCAGTGGGTCAGCGGTAATATGGGGGAGGGAGGTAGCAAAATATACGCATGACACTCCTTGCCGCCGCACACTCACGCACACTCGCAGATACACGCGACACATGGACACGAGGTCACTCACACAGGCACTCCACCACCCGCACAACCTCACTTTCCACTTCCCACTCCCCCACCACCCACCGTGCACCATTAAATGTTATTAGTTTATTTACAGTTATTTTTCATACATCATTCATCGTACATCGTACATCTCACACACACACAGGCACTTGACAATTGGAATTTTTGAATTTTCGGCTTAGGAACGCGATTTTTTTTTTTTTTATGCGATAGGTTGGGGGCTACTCCTCGTTTTCCCCATTTTTCGCTTTTCGTTTTTCGCCGTTACGTTTCGATTCTTTCTTTTCGTTTTTTTTTTTTTCTCTTTTTTTTTAGCTGCGATGACGACAGCGTGCGCGGCGGCGCTTTTTTCGCTGCTTTTGTCTTCAATAACATTTACACTTTGCACTATTTATGTAATAGTTTTTCGATCGGTGCACGGTGTTTCATCTCACATTTTCGGCCACTGGGCTCAAGAGCTGGTGTACGATACGAATTATGTACATTTTTCACATTTTTCCCCGATGATTTTCCTTTTGTGTTTTACTACCAAAGAAGAGAACAAACTACCAACACACACACACCCGCACGCACTCTCCCTATCTCGCTCGCACACGCACACTCACACACATGCACCGCTCAATGACGAAATTCTTCGCACAACGTTGACAACTCTAGGTTTCTAGCTCTCCCAGCTCCTCTGCCGTATATGCATATTTGTGTTTGTGTGTGTGTGCGGGATTCTCGAGAGTATCGGAATTTGTGTGTGTGTAAGAGAGAGAGAGGTACTGTGGTGTGCTTTTCGACACAATTTTTGCGTTGGGCAACCTAGCACCTTTGATTTCCTGGCGATTTTTCACATGTTCACCGGCCGCGGGGCCTCACACTTTCACCGCTGACGCACGGAACGGGTATTAAACTCTTCGATTTGCACTCTTTATTGCATTTACCTAGCACACAAAACACAAAAATTCGATTTTTTCCTCGCTGATATTTTCACGCGAATGACCTTACATCACACGCATACGATACACACACACACACAGACAACTGGCGGTGTTACCAATGCTGGCTGCCTTCAATACCGCACAAAAAATACCAGAAAATCGATCTTAACGAACTTTCCAACACTAATCAAGGATAATTTGGTGGTTCCATCTCTAAAAACTACCGGTTGCCGGGCATTGATAGTTTAAATATTTGTTTAATCTTTGATTATAATAGCTTTTAATAGATAAATCCTGTAAAAAGGAGTCTTTACCCAACGAACCGGGTATGGTGGCAGCCCCAGAAGGACCCTACCATACATCGATAACAGGTTTGTTTTATAAACAAGCACGACTTTGCAGCACTTAAATTTAAACGGAGTATTTTACAGCACTGAACTGTTAAAAAAAAGTCATCAAAGCGGGGTGTGGACTGGGTTTTGTGTTGCTTCATTTTTTCGAATATTTAAGTTCTCGGGTTTGTTTTATTTACATCTTTTGTTGTTAAAAACGATGAACGCCGCCTGCTGAGCGAGGCAAAGGAATTAAACTAAATACGAGGTGAGTGTGGCGTGTGAGAGGAGTTCTAGCGAACGACCCGCCCAATTTCTGTCTGTTTGGTGGCTCAAAAAAATGCCTAAGCCAGAGTCTTTGCTTGCGTTGTTGTTGTTGGCACATGGGCGTTGACCAAAAAGTTAAACAAGTGCGCTCGGCGGCGTCACTTTTAGTCATTTTCTATGATATTTTCATTAAAAAAACGAAGGAGCTAAAAGGTCCTGATGACGTTTTTAGGCATCAGTTCCTTGATGAAGAAAAAACTTGAAGCCACCTGCTGTCCAATTGGATTCCGGCGTTGTTTTCGCTCCTTTTTTGTTTTTTTGTTTCGGGAAGCACTCAAATTTCAATGCCATTTGGTCCTGTGCCCGCCCAAAAGTCCTGCCTGCCATTTCAATTGCACTCTTGCCCTCCCAATACTTTCGAATGGGTCTTCTTCGGCTAATTAATGACCACTTTACATGTCTACGGCCGTACTACACTTGTGCGGGTGACTGTGTCTCTGCGGTGTGTGTGTGTGTGATGTGTAATGTGTGAAGGGTGGATTACAAAAGTCGCTTTGGAAATAATTGTCAGGCCAGGTCTTCTCGCCCAGTATTTGTTTTCACTGGAGCTGGAGGAGAACCCTAGGCCAGTAACTTCTGCTGCTTCAGTGAACAGAATAGCGCTAGTATATACACTCCCCCTCAAAATAATAGCATCAAAGGTTCAATAAAATATTAAATATTAACTTCAAAATTATCTCACTAAAATATTTTTCTAAAGAAATGTATAATTTTTAAATAAAATTATTATTTTAGACGCTTTAGTTCCCATTCTTTGTACTATTATTGTGCTCACATGTGTATCTGGATCTGTATGGTCAGGTAGGCGTCCGTTTCGTTTGCGTGTTTTGTTCCATTCGGTTCCAGTGTGTTGCCTTACCTTACCATATACCATGTACCATGTGTGTACCCTTCCTGGCCCGCAAACTGCATTTCAAATGCACCCTCCCTCTGCATCCCAGAGGTTCTTTTCAAACCTCTCCTTCCCCCGGCCGAGGAGGGTCAAGTGTAGACGGTACAGATACGACCCTCCTATAGGGTTCCCTTGGATTGTTGACTTTTTACCTGGTCTCGCAGTTAATGCCTTTATAGAATAGAGAGTTTTTCACAGATCCTTGGTCCTTTTGTCCCTCCAGGAATGATGTATTGTCGGCTGATTGTGTCCTGATAAGCCTTACTCTTAAAATATGTGCATTTTTAAGCACTTTTTAAGTCTAAATATTCCGCAACTGCAATTTCGCGGGCAATAAACTTCATGGACTCTAACGGGTAGTGGAATAAATTAAAAGTGAATGTTTAATGAGTTCATATTCTTCAATAAATAATTTAAAATAAAACATAATTAGGCCACTCCATGAGTAGATAACCAAGCCAGAAATGTTTATAACTCAATAAACATGAACATAAAACATAAACATTTCATCAGAGATCAAAGTAGTTGCTCTGTGGGCCACTCATAATCTCCTTCCGATTCGACAATAAATCACAAAGTCTTTAAAAAGACACTTTGTTTCCCCAAATCCCTGCCAGGCCCAAATCTCCTCGTCGTCCAAGACTAATTGCGCTCCCACTTGAATGACATTTTACTTAATGTTTGACATACTTTTCCATAGAGCTGCTAGTCTGCCACCTCCCCCTTATCTGGCCTGAGAAGCGTTCATTGCTCCTGCCAGATCGGGTCTATAGGGTCTATTAATACCGAAACATCGGCGCCCTCATTAACGACTTGTTCGCAGCACGCGGAAATCAACCGAAAAGCAATCCTCGAACAAGAAATGGTTTCAGGGTGGATCTAAGGCTATCCAGGCAGGTGGGGATCTATGGGCATTAGGGTAGACCAAGTCAGACCATGACAGAAATCGTAAGATTCTTTAAACTATTTCCAATAGCCTGTTGTTTAGTTTAAACTTCTCCCGAAACACCTTTGACTTTTTGTTTAAATTTCAATCCGAAATAGAGCCACCCTGATGGACAGGCATCCAAATCCATAGCCCTCTATTTATAGTCAGTAGAGCAGCGAGCAGCCAAATCTAATGATTCCCTAATTCATTCACTTTTCGACTTCTCCTCCGTGCAGCCAAGCAGCAACGATGTGGCACTTGCTGCGTTCCCTGCTCGTGGTAGCCGCCGTCTTGGACGCACTGCACCCGACGGCTGGCCAAATCGATCCTTACTACAACCAGAATCAACAGCAGCAGCAGCAGCAACAACAGAATCCACAGTTTCCCACCCAGCAGTGGGGCAATTCACCCCAAACGAATCAGTATGGCAACCAGTATGGCGGTCTGGACAGCAACTCTCCCCAGACGAATCAGTTTGGCATCAATCCCCAGACGAATCCCAACGATCGTCCCCCTTACAGGACAGATGCCGGCAGCTACAACGACCTGACTGGCCAGGATGAGTTTGGCAAGAGGCAGCAGGGCGTTGGCTTTCCAGAGGAGGAGCCCAGCCTGACGCGCGGAAAGTCCTCGTACAATGTGAAGGCCACCTTCCTGGAGTCGCTACACTCGCGAGAGCCCACCTACTTTATTGTGGCCTCACGAATGGTGCGTCCGGGTCTCATCTATCAGGTGTCCGTGTCCATCCTCCAGGCCCAGTACCCGATCACAGTGCACGCCAGTATCTCCTGCGACGGCGTCCAAATTAGTGGAGATTCCAAGGACGTCAAGGAGGGAGTGCCCGAGACGCTGCTGATGCGGATTCCGCCCACGAGTGTGATCGGAAAGTACAAGCTGAGGGTGGAGGGCTTCTTCCAGAACGTCTTCGGCGGACTGGCCTTCCTAAACGAGACGAAACTGGACTTCTCCCAGCGCTCCATGACGATATTCGTGCAGACGGACAAGCCCCTCTACATGCAGGGGGAGACGGTCCGGTTCAGGGCCATTCCCATAACCACCGAACTGAAGGGATTCGACAATCCCGTGGATGTCTACATGCTGGATCCCAACAGGCACATCCTCAAGCGTTGGCTGTCAAGGTAATGCATAATAACCTCATTAATCTCGGCTCCTGTTCATCCTTCCTTTGCCTTTCCAGACAATCCAATTTGGGCTCCGTGTCGCTGGAGTACAAGCTCTCCGATCAGCCCACCTTCGGCGAGTGGACCATCCGGGTGATTGCCCAGGGCCAGCAGGAGGAGAGCCACTTCACCGTGGAGGAGTACTACCAGACCCGGTTCGAAGTGAACGTGACCATGCCCGCCTACTTCTTCACCACAGATCCCTTCATCTACGGCCGAGTGATGGCCAACTTCACCAGCGGGCTGCCCGTCAGGGGCAACCTCACTCTGAAAGCCACCATTCGACCCATCGGCTACTTCAGCAACCAAGTGCTAAACGAGAAGTACCGCCTGGGGCGATCCCCGCTGGAGCAGGCTAGTCGTTATAACGAGCGCTGGCGCTACAACAATCCCAACCAGAATCCCCAGGTACAGTACAATGTGCCAGGACAAATACCACAGGATGGAGCAGATCTCTCCCAGGATATACTGTACAGGAATCAGTATGTGGTGGAGCGGCACTACCAGTTCGAGGAGGATTGGCCGTTCTGGTTGAAGAAACCCGAGTACCAGGAGAACTACGACAACTACAACTCGTGGACGAGCTCGTACAGGAAGGCGCTGCCATACCTGCGCTTCTTCAACGGCACCTTTGACTTCAAGTGGCCACTGCGGGAGCTGGAGCTCCTGGTGCCGAATCTGGCCAACTCGGAGATCCTCATCACAGCCACTGTGGGCGAGAAGTTCTACGACGAGATCATCAGCGGCT
This sequence comes from Drosophila pandora, assembly GCA_021223865.1. Classification (NCBI taxonomy): domain Eukaryota; kingdom Metazoa; phylum Arthropoda; class Insecta; order Diptera; family Drosophilidae; genus Drosophila; species Drosophila pandora. The sequence continues at coordinate 751,460 of JAJJHT010016151.1, read as the reverse complement.
ACTCGGTGGCCAGGGTCTACAATTCCAGCTTGCGAGTGGCATTCCTGGGAGAGTCGCCGCAGGTTTTCAAGCCGGCTATGCCGTTTACCACGTACCTGGTGGTGGAGTACCACGATGGCTCCCCCATCGATCCGAATCTCTTGCGCCAGGGTCTGATGGAGGTCTCCGGGTTCGTGGAGAGCCGGAATGGTGGCCGCCGCGACTGGCCCACACAGAGGCTGCAAATGTCGTTGCAGAGCGACGGTATCTGGGAGGTGAAGATCGACATCCGGAACGACCTGAACTTGGACGACCGGCCGCAGTCCAGGGACTTCCTCAACGGCATTCAAAACATGCGGCTGCAGGCCAACTTTGTGGATCCGCGCGGCGAGCGCCTGCAGACGGATCTCCTCCTGGTGTCTCACTACTCCCCAAGAAATCAGCACATCAAGGTGACCACCAGCACAGAGCAGCCAGTTGTCGGAGAGTACATCATCTTCCACATTCGCACCAACTTCTACCTGGAGGAGTTCAACTACTTGATCATGTCCAAGGGTGTCATCCTGGTGAACGATCGCGAGACCATCACGGAGGGCATCAAGACCATTGCCGTGGTTCTGAGTGCTGAGATGGCTCCCGTGGCCACTCTGGTGGTGTGGAAGATCACCCAGCAGGGTCAGGTGGTGGCCGATTCCCTGACCTTCCCGGTCAATGGCATCTCCAGGAACAACTTCACCGTGTACATCAACAACCGGAAGGCGAGGACCGGCGAGAAGGTGGAGGTGGCCATCTTCGGAGAGCCCGGCTCCTATGTGGGACTCTCGGGCATCGACAGCGCCTTCTACACGATGCAGGCGGGCAACGAGCTGACCTACGCCAAGATCATTACCAAGATGTCCAACTTCGATGAGCAAACAAACGGAACGTACAAGCACATTTGGTACTCCCACGAGGGCAATCCCGACGAGTTGGTCTACTTCCCGGCCTCATCGTTCGGCGTTGATGCGAACCGGACGTTCGAGTACTCCGGTCTGGTGGTCTTCACGGACGGCTACGTTCCACGCCGGCAGGACACTTGCAACCGCACCCTCGGCTACGGCGAGTGTCTCAGTGGACGGTGCTACCGGCTGGAGAAGCAGTGCGATGGCCTGTTCGACTGCGAGGACGGCACGGACGAGATTGGATGCCATGTTCGGAACGACACAGAGCTACTGAACTACCGCAAGTACCGGTTCAACCGCGTCCTCCGCCACTACGAGAACGTCTGGCTCTGGAAGGACGTGAACATTGGTCCCCATGGTCGGTACATCTTCAACGTGGAGGTGCCCGATCGCCCCGCCTACTGGATGGTCAGTGCCTTCAGTGTCAGTCCCTCGAAGGGATTCGGGATGATTAACAAGGCTCTGGAGTACGTCGGCGTGCAGCCGTTCTTCATCAACGTGGAGATGCCGGAGGCGTGCCGCCAAGGCGAGCAGGTGGGCATCCGCGTCACCGTCTTCAACTACATGACCACGCCAATTGAGGCCACTGTGGTTCTGCACGGCAGTCCGGACTACAAGTTCGTCCACGTGGAGGAGGACGGAATCGTGCGCTCCTACAACCCCCGGACCAGTTCTGGCGAGCATCAGTTCTTCATCTACCTGGAGGCTCAGGGAACAACGGTGGTCTATGTCCCGGTGGTGCCTCAGCGGTTGGGCGATGTGGATGTCACCCTGCACGTAGCCACTCTGCTGGGCACAGATACGATTACCAGGAGACTGCACGTGGAGTCGGATGGTCTGCCGCAGTACCGTCATCAGGCCGTGCTTCTGGATCTCTCGAATCGCGCCTATGTTTTGGAATACATGCATGTGAACGTGACCCAAACGCCCGAGATTCCCTACCAGGTGGATCGCTACTTCGTGTACGGCTCCAACAGAGCCAGAATATCCGTGGTGGGAGACGTTGTGGGACCCATTTTCCCCACCATGCCGGTGAATGCCAGCTCGCTCCTTTACCTGCCCATGGAGTCCGGGGAGCAGAACGCCTTCAGCTTCGCCGCCAATCTCTACACCATCATGTACATGCGATTGATCAATCAGCGCAACAAGACGATGGAGAAGGAGGCCTTCTACCACATGAACATTGGCTACCAGCGCCAGTTGAGCTTCATGAAGCCCGATGGCAGCTTCTCGCTCTTCCGCTCCGACTGGAATAACTCGGATTCCTCCGTTTGGCTCACCAGCTACTGCCTGAGGGTGTTCCAGGAGGCCAGCTTCTACGAGTGGGAGAACTTCATCTGGATCGATGCCAACATTGTGGAGAAGAATATGCGCTGGTTGCTCCAGCACCAGACGCTCCAGGGCTCCTTCTACGAAGTCACATGGCTGCCGGATAGGAAACTGAACCGCACCAACTTCGACAAGAACATCACGCTCACATCTCACGTGCTCATCACACTGGCCACGGTCAAGGATATCTCAGGGACCCTGGGATCTCGAGTGGCTCTGGCTACTCAGAGGGCCTTGGCTTACATCGAACGGAACATGGACTTCCTGAAGCGTCATGCCGAACCGTACGACATTGCCATCACGGCCTACGCCCTGCAGCTGTGCAACTCACCCATCGCCGAGGAAGTCTTTGCCATTCTGCGCCGCCATGCCCGCAACATAGGTGACTTCATGTACTGGGGTAACCAGGAGATACCGCAACCGCCTCGCAAGCTGGAGAATCAGAAGTGGTTCTCCCTGCCCCGGTTGCCGTACGAATACGATTCCCTCAACATAGAGACGACCGCCTATGCCTTGTTGGTCTACGTGGCTCGGCGCGAGTTCTTCGTGGATCCAATCGTGAGGTGGTTGAACTCGCAGCGCCTGAACGATGGAGGATGGGCTTCCACCCAGGACACCAGTGCCGCTCTGAAGGCTCTAGTCGAGTACACTGTGCGATCACGTCTGCGCGAGGTTTCCGCCCTGACTGTTGAAATTGAGGCCTCCTCGCAAGGCGGCAAGACCCAGACGCTGATGATAGATGACACCAACTTGGCCAGGTTGCAGAGCATAGAGGTAAGTCATAATTGCTACCAAGATTTAAATTATTCATATCTTATTCTTTTTCTTTTTAGATCCCTGATGCATGGGGCACCATCAAGGTGCAAGCCAAGGGCGCTGGTTACGCCATCCTGCAGATGCATGTCCAGTACAATGTAGACATTGAGAAGTTCCAGACCAAGCCGCCAGTGCCAGCCTTTGGCCTGCACACCAAGGCCATCTTCCACGGCAGGAATCAGTCGCACATCTCCTATGTGGCCTGTCAGAAGTGAGTGTTTAAATAATTTTAAACTTTAGCTCTTTCTTAAACTTATTTTATCCAAAACTTAGCTGGATAAATACCAATGAGTCGGAGCGCTCTGGCATGGCTGTGTTGGACGTGGCCATACCCACGGGCTACTGGATTCAGCAGCAGAAACTGGACACCTACGTGCTCAGCAATCGAGTCAGGAATCTGAGAAGGGCGCGGTACCTAGAGCGCAAGATTATCTTCTACTTTGATTATGTAAGAATAATAAGAATTTCAAGAAGTTTGACGATAGAAAAACTAATTTTAATCTTTAAACAGCTTGATCGGGAAGACATTTGCGTTAATTTCACAATTGAACGCTGGTATCCAGTCGCCAACATGTCGCGCTATCTGCCGGTGAGAGTCTACGACTACTATGCGCCGGGTAAGTCACTTATTTCTATCTTTTTCAATCGAAACAAGTCGATAATCTCTAAATATCTTACAGAGCGATTCAACGAATCAATATTTGATGCCCTGCCCACATATCTGCTGAACATTTGCGAGGTGTGCGGCAGTTCGCAGTGTCCCTATTGTTCCATATACAATATGGGATGGCGCGCCTCCATGTCCATGTCGCTGCTATTCTTCAGCGTTTTCATCTACCTGCTGAGGAGTCGCACGCACCTGGTCCTCAACATGCTGCACTTGCTCACATAGTGAAGGAATAGAAGGAAACAGAGAGTCACCCACGAATACGCATTGCTAGGATTTGTCTGTTTTTAGTTTTTTTTACGTTTAGTTTTTGAGTTGTAGTAGTTTTTATTTTTGCCAAACGAAATTGCATTCCGTCCAAAAATGCTGGTCAACTTTTTGGCTTTCTCTTTTTGCGTAGTAGTACTCCATTGACCCGCTGTATACTTGAAATGTACAAAGCAGCAGCAGCAGCTAAACAAACATATTTTTATTTTATATCGCTGAACAAAGAACCTTTTGCATGTAGCATCCTAAATGAAATGTATATTTTAAGTCTATAACGAATAATAGTACGCCTTATCATAGAGCGGGCTTCAAGTGCGGAATTATGAGGAATCATCAAACCAATGTGTCTTTCACAAAATGCCTTTAATAGATTTTAGAAATCTTAAGCAAACATATCTTGACGATATATGCATCTGCATATCGAATATCGAATGAAAATTACCTAAATCTAAACTTAATCTTGAATATTTTTGTAACGAAATGAGAACCGTCCAATTTATGCAACTAACGAATCTGCATAGTCTGTAAGTTTTATACGTATTTACCCCCACCCACTTCAAACCACAAATAGTTTGTATTATCACTCACCCAGCCATGTACTCGAAGCCGACGAGGAGTTAGCGAGGATCTACAGCCCTCGTTTGTATAACTGAGTAGAGTCTATATCCCTCCACTACCATAAGAATCGAATCTCTTTGTAACTCGTGTTTTCTTTTGTAATAAACGAAAATGAAAATAAATGAAAAGTAATGTTTAACCATCTGGGTGTTTTATTCATACAATAATTAAAGCAAGCTCAACAGGCCCCTTCAAAATATAGAGAAGTGCATGGGGAGCTCATTTGGGGGCCCTGCGAAGGTTATCTCTTTGCCAATTCGTATCCGATTCCCAATCGGAATACCTTAAACGATTCGTACGTCGATTTTCTAACAATCTGCATCAAAATCTAAGAACACCATTTTTTTTAGATTTTTCTCAATTTTTCTGGCCAGTCCCCTTAAAAATATCGAGAAGTGCAGGGGGAGCCCATGGGTGCCCTGCGAAGGCTATATCTTTGCCAATTCGTATCCGATTCACAAGCGGAATACCTTAAACGATTCGTACATCGATTCTCCAACAATCTGCATCAAAATCTAAGAACAACTTTTTTTTTAGATTTTTTGTCAAATTTTTTGGCCAGCCCCCTTCAAAATATCGAGAAGTGCAGGGGGAGCCCTTATGGGTGCCCTGCGAAGGCTATATCTTTGCCAATTCATATCCGATTCCCAAGCGGAATACCTTAAACTATTCGTACATCGATTCTCCAACAATCTGCATCAAAATCTAAGAACAACTTTTTTTTTTAGATTTTTTGTCAAATTTTCTGGCCAGTCCCCTTCAAAATATCGAGAAGTGCATGGGGAGCTCATTTGGGGGCCCTGCGAAGGCTACATCTTTGCCAATTCGTATCCGATTCCCAAGCGGAATACCTTAAACGATTCGTACATCGATTCTCCGACAATCTGCATCAAAATCTAAGAACAACTTTTTTTTTATATTTTTTTTAAATTTTCTGGACAGTTCCCTTTAAAATATCGAGATGTGCAGGGGGAGCCCTTATGGGTGCCCTGCGAAGGCTATATCTTTGCCAATTCATATCCGATTCCCAAGCGGAATACCTTAAACGATTCGTACATCGATTCTCCAACAATCTGCATCAAAATCTAAGAACAACTTTTTTTTAGATTTTTTGTCAAATTTTCTGGGCAGTCCCCTTCAAAATATAGAGAAGTGCAAGGGGAGCTCATTTGGGGGCCCTGCGAAGGCTATATCTTTGCCATTTCATATCCGATTCCCAAGCGGAATACCTTAAATGATTCGTACATCGATTCTCCAACAATCTGCATAAAAATCTAAGAACAACTTCTTTTTTAGATTTTTTGTCAAATTTTCTGGGCCCTTCAAAATATCTAGAAGTGCATGGGGAGCCCATTTGGGGGCTCTGCGATGGCTATTTCTTTGTCAATTTGCATTGGATTATTATGGATGGATGGATTATCTTTTAATTTTAACCGCCCAAAGTTAGTTACCATCGTTTTTTGTATATAGACAAAGGTCTTCTGTTTTTTTTTAATATCTTAAATGGTAACATATGCTTTATAAAAATGTAATTGTTTAATGCATAGCGGAATAGTTTTCCATTTTTTCGGTTTGTTCGTAAAAAAAATTGCTAAAATAAATTAGAGCCAGTAGAGTGTCTTTCGCCTACGTTTTTCGGAAGCTGAGCAGGATGGGGGAAATGGCCTCCAGGCAGTCCATGATGTCTTTGCGGGACTTGGCGCCCGTAAAGACCACCTTTCCGTTAACAAAAATAAGCAGGACGATACGTGGCTTGACCATGCGGTAGATGAGTCCGGGGAACATCTCCGGCTCATAGGAACTGAACTGGCCATGGACCTGGTTGAGGTTCTCCAGGCGGATGGGAAACCGCAGGTCCACCGTGGCCACAATGTTCTGCAACTTGTACTCCATGAATTTGACGGGGAACCCCAACTTCTGGAGGATGCGGGCGAACTTCCGTGAGCCAATATCCGCATCGATTTCATTACGGGCACCTGTGCAGATGATTTTTCCGGTCCGAAAGATGAGGGCTGTGCAGCGGGGCGAGTGCATTCGCATTATCACACCTCGGAAGCGCTTTGGGGAGTACTCCGAGTTCCTCGTCCGGGAGTTGATGGCCTTGAGGTCCAGTTCGCAGTTCACCGAAAAGGTAGCCACTATGTTCCTGTGAATTAAAAATGAGTTTCAGTTATTCCTTGCGAATTGCATCAGACCAGCAGATACTAACTGCAGCCGGATCTCATGCTGGGCATCTTTGGGCTCCACCAACGCCGCCGGCTGCTGGGGCTGGAGCGCAGTATGTGGGTTGGTGGCGGCACTGCTACTGGTGGCCGCCGCACCCTTGTCCCGTTCAGCATCCGAGACTTTGAAATGGAATTGCATGTCGTTGGAATATAAACAAATGTCAGCAGTTCCGGGGGATTCGCGGATGGGAGATGGGACTTTGGTAAGGTCACACTAATCCCGGCGAATGGTAATGTTCACCGGGGAAAATGAGAAAAGCCGGTACGGTATTTTTTGACATCTTAAGTATTTAGTAAATAGGCTACTAGGTTTAACAAAATCTATAATTAATAATTATATAGCCAATACCATGATGTCCTCTGAAATAGGGAGGCTTTTAGTTAACTGTCATTGAAAAAAATCCACAATCCTATATAAAATTAGTTGAGTTGGCAACACTATCGCACGGTTAACGTAACTGGTCACACAGTAGGCCTAGACCGAGTACTTTTGGGGCAATATTGGGGCAAATAGACGTATATTTAAACAATAATGTCGGCCCACAGCGGCGGAACGGACTGGAACTCCGTGGTTAAAGTTCTGCTAGTGAACCGCACCGGAGCTCTCAATAAGAACGAGGTGGTTAACCTGCTGAAGGCGATCAATCGATGGTAAGTTAGTGGGATGGCCAGAACTTTTGTTGCCTCAATGGCGCAGTGAAAATTTTTCGGGGGACTGGGGACTGCAAAGTGCAAAAAAGTGACTTGCAAAATGGCCGACCAATGACGAAACGAAAAGCTTTTTCAAATAATTTTTAATTTTGCAAAACGGTTTGCCTTTATTTCGTGCAGCGAACATGAATTTTTCGACGAGGAAAGCAATTACATGCAATTCTACACGGCCTTTGCGGCTCTGGCGGCGGATAAGCTTGTCCAAATCAAGTCGAGTAAGTCTTCTTCACCCGCCCTGATGATTTTTTTCAGCGAATACTGCAACAAAATCATTGCTTGCCCAGAAATCGGGTGATTCACATTAGCAAGGTCCTTTGTGTAAATGATTATCGTTTCTTAGTTTGCCAGACACAGATTTGTCAGCTGCACGATGCCACCGCCGTGCTCACCTCCTTTATCCTCCACCGGCTGCCTCTGGTCTCGGTGTACGAGACCAAATGGCTGCTGGCGGCTCTTAAAATGCTATGCGAAGGCCGGGAGAGCATCGCCAATTCGGCGGCGCAATTCGACTACAATGCCGTGGCCAGTGTGCTGAAGAGCTGCAAGCACCCCGAGTCGAGCAACAAGAGCATCATTGGGAGCAGTAGTACATCGGCAGGCGGTGGAAACAGCAATGACAAGGAATCGCCAAAGTCGGAAATCAAGCGATCGCGCTCGGACCTCTCCTCGGTTATCCTTCAACAGTTGTTGGCGCCATTGGAGCCGGGAAAGATGACCTGGGTGCCGCTTAGCGAGGAGGTCACCGATTGCACAGTAAATGAATCATAATCGGGTTGGGTCAATAGTCTTCTAATTGTGTGTAATTGCAGGACCAACTTCAGGCCGTGAACTTGCAGTGCTTCCAGCAGATGAACGGCGCTGATACCTTGCTGAACGTGTGCGTAGGCCTGCCCATATTGAACCGATACCGCTCCAAGTACATGGAGACCATCAACGGCGGCAAACCACTGTATCTGCCACTCACGCAAGTGGAGGCCACATCAGTGAAGTCGACTATGAATCACATGCTGACGGATCTATCTATTCTGAGTCAGGCCCAGGGCTTGATCGCATCTCAGCCCTTGACGCCGAGTCGCATCGACAAGCTCTCAATGTGCGGCATCACCGCTCTGTACAATGCAGTGCTCGTTTCGATCACCACCAGTGTGCTGAGCATGTCCCAGGCGAGCAGTTCCCAGAAGCAGCAGACTGCGTCCACCAGTCAGGGCAGTGCCGGAGGCGGCGGATCCAGCAGTGGACAGACGTCGAAGGAGCACGACGATTTCGAGGAACAGGCTTGCAGCATTGTCAGCAAGGCCTTGGAGATCTACTCGAGCATTGGTGAACTGTTCAAGAGCTCGGCCCGAATGCATGTCTACCAGAATCACCTCTGCTACGGCAGCTGGTTGCTCATCAGCGGCATTCAGGGAGCCATGGGTGCCTCCGGCAGCACTGGAAGTGCCACGGACTCGTCATCCAAATCGAAGCCACAAGCTGCAAAGACTACAACATCGGGGAGTGAACCCGGCACACCCATCGCTAGAGTAAATCTTTTCAAAGTCCAACAGGGATTTGGAGAACTCAACGCGGCTATTGCCAACCACAGTATCAAGCTTCTGTCAGAGCTGATCGAGGACCTGAAGATCGAGTCCGCCTGCGGACAGAGCTCCGAAACCGGGGATATCCCAGAACCGGCCCAGTTTGATATTCTGAAGAACTACACTTCGCTGGAGCGAATTGTGAGGGTTCTCAACACGGCCACCCTGCATCAACTGTTTACTTTCTTGGCCACCGTAGCATATCGCAAGGCCTGCACTCTGCGACGAGCTTCGGCCAAGGATCGCACTGAATGCGATCCGATCAGCTACTCGGACTCAACCACATACTTCAACGATTCGCTCTCCTGCTCCGACAACTCGGAGGAGGATGACAGCGAGAGCTATCTGGGACACTGGTTCAAGGAGACCCTCTCGCCGGAAACCCACGACGACAATGCGAATACATCTGCCCAAGAGCGAGGAAACGAGCAGAAGAGTGCTCTAGTGCCCAAGCTGGATGAACCGCACGAGTATCTGGATCTGGCGGCGGACATCTTCTGTTTCCTGGACCAGTTTCTGGCCAACCGGCATGCCTACATGCAGCGCTACGTGAAGGCCGGCGTCAGTGACCAACAGATGCTCCTGATGGCCAACATAATCAAAGACTTTGACCGGGATGTGATGCGCAGTGATAGCGAGCAGGGGTCTGGAAACGCTGCTCAGCCGGCCAATGCCGGTTCGGCCGGTGCCGCTGGTGCCTCCACCAAGTGGCAGACCTCGATGATTCGGTTCTCGGGAGCTGCTGGGCGCTACATCCACAATCTGATCTCCACATCGCTGCTCTCGAAGCAACTGCAGTCGAATCTGCTGCAGCACCTGGCCATCTCGCCCTGGTCCACCGATACTAACACCTGGCCGTTGCAAGTCTATCCCAGCACGCTGTCAGTGCTCGTCCAGATCCTGCTGCTGAAGACCACACAGGAGAAGGAAGCGGCCTGCTTGTCCGTGTGGCACCGCCTCATCAACACTTTGGTGGAGGGGGTTTGCACATGGAACGCTGCAAGTGACTCTGACTATGAGGACCTGAACATTGAGCATGCCCAGATGCTGCTCTTCCTGTTCCACTCCCTCAATCTCATGCAGAAGAAGTCGATCCTGCTGCTCACAGCCGGAGGGGTAATCCGCTGTGCGGAGGTCTGCCGCGGCATCACTGCCGAGCGTCCCGTGAAGAACAGCCAGATGATGTTGCTCTCGCGACTGCTCCTCTTCCTGGAGTACCTCATGAAGCACCTGTACAACGCTCCACCAGAGCTGCTCGACCAAGTACGCTGGAACCTGTTCAGTGTCAGCAGCATGCCGGAAACCCAAAAGATTACGGATCTTCTCAACAGCCGCACCAAGCTGAACTCCTATTGCCGGCAGGATATCGAGGACAAGTTCCGCAAATCAACGGGTGATTATGGATCATGTGAGTTTCTTCTATATTTGACATTAATATTCTACTTATTGACCAACGACCTCCCAATCCCTTACAGCAATTCGCCCCACCTTCTACTCCCTGGTCATGGGAGATCCGGAAAAGCCCTATTGGGCGCAGGAGTTCAAGTTGGATGGCCTGGCCTGGAACTTTATCCTGTGCACGCCGGACAAGTTGAAGTATCCCTTGCTGGTGGATGCCCTGACCGATATCCTGGCCATCGCGGACATGTCGGCCTATTCTAAGGAAAAGGAGAAGGACGAGAGCATGCACAACCTGTGCGCCATGCAGTACTGCTTCAGCATTGCCTGGAAGCTGCTCCTAGGCCTGCCGCCCTCCACCTCGCACGTGGAGTCGATCAAGGTAGATCGAGTGCCCAATCTCCACTCGCTGATCTGGAGCATCCGCTACCCACTGGCCAGCTCCCAGTACTTGGTGGTGAACAGTCTCATCAAGCAGGGAATGTACACCCAGTTCGCCGAGTCCTTGTGGACCCAAGTGGGCGACATAGCCGCCGAAATGAAGTACAGCCTGAAGCAGACCATCCTGGGAGTGGAGGCCTTCAACACCCAGATGAACGGAAAAGGCACTCCGCGTCTCTCCGACCTCATTCTGTTCGATGCTCTGGTAGCTCACATGCAGGCCGTGGCCTGGGCCCACAAGGAGGGCTACAAGCTGCCGCGCAAGGAGTGCGATGACTCCTCCAGTGAACAATCCATCACAGGAGCCTCGGCGTCTGGCGGCTCTAATGAGCCCGAGATATACTCCTCGAACGAGTCCATAGATCAGCAGAAGTCCAAGCAGGAAGAGGAGGGTCTGATGCCCGTAGAACTGGAGGAACGCAACCAAATGGTAAACGAGCTGATGCTCAAGCTGATGACCTCCTACCGGCTCCTGTCTGTGATTGTGCGCGCCCAGATGCTGAAGCAGCTGTCCAGCTCCACCCCGGAACAGGCTCTCAATCTGATTGTGCCGATAGTGAGTGACAAGCCGGCGATCATGCTGGAGCTGCACGCCGCTTTCCTGAAGCTCCTGCCCAACGAGGACAAACAGCTCATAGCCAACGAGTGGCCCAAGTGCCTGATAGTCAACGACTCGGCCTTCGACGGTAAGCAGCATCCCGTGGAGCCCTACACCCTCAACGTGATTGATGCTCACATCACGGAGCTGACCCATGGAGCAAACTACTCCACCCTGCACACCGTGAAGCACTGCCTAAAAACGATCCTGAATCTCTTCGAGTTGCTGCTGCCACTCTGCTCCAACAATGCCGAGGTGGAGTCGCAGCTGAAGATGCTGCTGATCGCGTCCATGCTGGACATGCGAACCGACTACCTGCAGGGCCAGAGCGAGCAGTGCTTGCGGGAGATCCTCAGCGGCCTAACGCTGGAGGCCCAGAAGCTGCTCCTCTACGAGCACATGATCGGCTACTGCTACCGCATGCTCATCGACTTTGCGGCCGACCTGAAGCAGCCGCAGGCTGGGACAGCCAGCACTGGCAGCGGAGCCGTGGACCAAGATCGGGCCATGTTCAATGAGTCGATGCTGTTCGCGGTGCTCAAGACGATGATCAAGATGCTGGAGAAGCCGACGGCGGTGCAGGCCATGCGCCAGTTCTTCAAGGACCAGCACCTGGGCAGCCTCACAACCCTGCTGCTCTCCTTCACCGGCACCAGCCTGCCCGTCAGCTACGCCCGCAAAATGCTGCTGTTTGTGGAGCGCCTCTTCCAGCAATCGACCCAGCCCGACTCCCAGTTCCAGCACGAGGACCTGGTCGAGTGCTTTGCCGAACTGGCCACGGTGGACGTGGCTCGCCTGAAGCTCTGGCTGACGCACATCATTTACGGCCCGAACGTGAGTGCCGATGTGAGCAGCTCCGAGGCCATGGACACCACCTGCCGCCTGCTCACCAGCATCATACAGCCGTCGAGCAGCTCCAGCAGCAATGCCCAGACGCCGACGAACATGGCCACTGTTTCGGCCATGCCGAGCATCTCCGATCAATTGGATGCCATGGAAATAGACTACGACTGTGGTGGCGCCGGGGCAAGTGGCTCTGGAGCGGCGGCAACCGGTGCTGGAGGAGCTGCCACTACTGGATCACAGATCCTCAGTCTCTGGCAAGCCGCCCAGCCGAATCTCTCGGAAGAGTCCTCGCAGGCCTGTGACGCCCCTGGAGGGGAAAGGAATGGCGCCCTGCTGCTCAGCTTCGTGAAATCTCTAGTCAAGGACCAGCAGAAGGCGGCGCAGATAGCTCCTCCCCTGTTCCAGGCTCTGCTCCAGCTGGGCCAGACCCTCATCTCGCCACCCCAGGACGGCTGTGACTTTGCCGATGTCCTGCAGATCATGATCACCCTGGCGGATGCCAGTCCAGCGCGCGGTCATGTGGCGCTGTTCAACACCACGCTCCTCTGGCTGGAACTGGCCAAGCTGCAGCTTCCGGACAAGCAGCTCCGGCACGCCGAGAACGTGAGTGCCCTGCTCCGGTATCTGAGCGAACTCCTGCAGAGCATCGGCTATCGGGGCAGTCGCCAGCACATCCCGCCGTGGGATGACGAGTTTCAGAGCGACATGGACGACTTGTACGACGAGCTGGCCGAGGACGGGGAGCAGGACTCGCTCTTGGACGACTCTGACGAAGATACGCTGAACAACAAGCTGTGCACCTTCTCGCAGACCCAGAAGGAGTTCATGAACCAGCACTGGTACCACTGCCACACCTGCAATATGATCAACACGGTGGGAGTGTGCTCCGTGTGCGCCCGCGTCTGCCACAAGGGTCATGATGTCAGCTACGCCAAGTACGGCAATTTCTTCTGCGACTGTGGGGCTAAGGAGGACGGATCCTGCCAGGCACTGAGCCGCCGGCTGGGCAGCAGCGAGGCCAGGGATGCGGTGGGTGTGCCTGGTGGCTACCTGCCATCGCACCTGCCCCTGCTCTCTTGCAAGAAGCGTTCCAGTCCGCCGGTGATGCAACAGATGGCGGCCCGCAAGGATTCAGTGACCAGCGAGCGCATCCTGCTGCTGAGTAAACTGCTGGAGCCCTACCGAGAGACCCTGCAGCACCAGGATCAGTGGCTGCTAGTGGTGCGCTGCATTCTGGAGTACTTCGATGTGCTGCTGCCATCGATAAAGGAGAACTGCACCCTTTACTCCATCGTGGGTTGCCACAAGAGGGCCACCGTTGCCTTGGAGCGACTGCATCAGCTGGAGCAGAGCTTCCAGGTGACTGATCAACTGATGTTTGCCACACTGGGCTCCCAGGAGGGGGCCTTCGAGAACGTGCGCATGAACTACTCCGGCGACCAGGGCCAGACCATCAAGCACCTGATATCCTCCGGCGTGGTCCGCCGCGTCGCCTTCTGCTGCCTGTCCTCGCCGCACGGTCGTCGCCAGCAGCTGGCCGTGTCCCACGAGAAGGGCAAGGTGACCATCCTGCAGCTGTCGGCGCTGCTCAAGCAGGCAGATGCCTCCAAGCGAAAGCTGACTCTGACGCAGCTCAGCTCCGCACCGATCGCCTGCACGGTTCTCTCCCTGGCGGCCAATCCGTGCAACGAGGACTGCCTGGCTGTGTGCGGACTGAAGGAGTGCCACGTGCTCACCTTCTCCAGCGGTGGCAGCACCAACGAGCACATTGTGGTGAGCCCCCAGCTGGAAAATGGCAACTACATCAAGAAGGCCGTCTGGCTGCCGGGATCTCAGACCCTGCTGGCCATTGTCACCTCGGACTACGTCAAGATCTACGACCTGGCCGTGGACACCTACAGCCCCAAGTACTACTACCTGGTGGCCGTCGGAAAGATAAGGGACTGCACCTTCATGTACCAGGACGGCAACTACTACATGCTGAGCTTCGCCAGTTCCGGCTACATATACACCCAGCAGCTGGACCAGCAGAGTCTGGCCGTGCACGGTGACTTCTACGTGACCAACACCCTGGAGCTGTGCCATCAGCACATCAAGGACATCAACGGACAAGTGGGCGGCGGCGGAGTCTCCGTCTACTACTCGCACGCCCTCCAGTTGCTCTTCTACAGCTACTCCTCCGGCCGGAGCTTCTTCTCGCCGCTGACCAACGTCAACGAGGGCGTCAGGGGCATCTACCACCTGGACACGAACTCGGCCAGCAAATCGGCCTCTAAAGGCCCGCTCCAGCCCCTCGTCCAGTGGACAGAGGTGGCAGGGCATCCGGGATTGGTGTACGCCAGCATGCAGACGTCCAACAACCCGATCATACTGATGCTCACCCCGGAGCGGATCTACATGCAGGAGATCAAGGCCCAGTCGGCCAAGTCACGCATTATGGACGTGGTGGGAATTCGGCATGCGGTCGCCGGAGTGGAGAAGACCACGTTGCTGCTCCTTTGCGAGGACGGAAGCCTGCGAATCTTCTCGGCCCAGCCGGAGCACACCAGCTTCTGGCTCTCGCCACAGGTCCAGCCCTTCGGCAATCAGCTGTACTCCTCCACCCTCATGGCCAAGGGAAGCGGCGGTGGAGGCAGTGCCTCAGCCAAGTCCAAGACCGGCGCGGGAGCTGGAGGCGGCAAGCAAAAGCAGAAGATGCAGAAGCAACTCACGGCTGGCGGACAGCACGTTTTCCCCATCGACTTCTTCGAGCACTGTAATATGCTGGCGGACGTGGAATTCGGCGGCAACGATCTCCTCCAGATCTACAACAAGCAGAAGCTCAAGACGCGCCTCTTCTCCACCGGCATGTTCGTGGCCAGCACCAGGGCGAATGGCTTCACCCTGGAGGTGATCAACAACGACCCGAATGTGGTAATCGTGGGCATTCGTGTGCTGATCGGCACCCAGGACGTGCAGCGCGCTCCGCTGGCGGTGACCATCTTGGGACGCACGGTGACCACTCCCGTGAGGCGGGCCCGATGGTTCGACATACCCCTAACCCGCGACGAGATGTTGCAGTCGGACAAGCTGCTCAAGGTGGTGTTTGCCACCTCCCTAGACCCGGAGCACGTAACTCTGTTGGACTCCATTGAAGTGTACGGTAAGTCCAAGGAGCTGGTGGGTTGGCCGGACGACAGTGAGGAGGTTACTGCCCCAGGATCGAGTGTACCGCCGGTGGCCTCGTCCCAGACCAGCAGTGCCAACTTCGGCGAGGGATTCAACTGCATCACGCAACTGGACAGAATGGTCAACCATCTCCTGGAGGTCATGGACTGTGCTCTGCACCTGCTCGGAGCCGGAGTCCCTGCTCCGCTGCGCCAGAAAGCTGTGAAGACGGCGAGTGCCCTGCTGCTGCTGCCCACACCCAATCCTGTCCAGACGCAGGCGCGGTACGTGCTGGCCACCCTCTACGGCAGCCGGCCATCCTATCACATGTACAAGGACGGAGTACTCCTGCAGTTCGTCAACGGAGAGCTGCAGGCCATGCAGCCAAAGCTGGAGAAGTTGGAGTCTCTGCAGGACATTGATCCGGAGGCCTTCTATCGACTGATTCTCCTGGTTCGGGGCATTGCCAACGCGCGCCCTCAGTCGCTGGCCAAGATCTGCCAGGAGAACAACTACGACATTGTCCCGTCGCTCATGGCCATTGTGCTGGAGCTGCACAAGGTCACCCCTAATCTGGACGAGCCAACTAACATAGTGCGACGAGGCCTCTGCCAGGCGGAGACCATAGTCCATTGCCTGGTGGAGATCATGTACGGCTTTGCCCTCGCCGATCTCGGCCAGGTCGGCCGCATGACCAAGTACTTCATCGATCTTCTCAAGCACGACGCCAGCGTGATCAGTCACAGCGCCAAGGAGGCGCTTATCCTGTTACTCAGTCCCAGACTGAAGAGGCGCAAAGTGGCCATTGTCACGCCCCCAGCCTGTTCCACTCCCACGCCCTCCACATCCGCCATCCAGGCCCTCCAGGCGGTGGCCGGATCCGCAGCCAGCGACATAATCGAGGAGGCGGCAGCCGCAGCTGTGGAAGCTGCTGTAGGAGTGGGAGGAGCAGGTGCTGGAGCAGCTGCGTTGCCGCCAGATCCACACCCGGAAGTAGAGCTCGTTGGAGTGGCAGGAGCCGCCGGCTTGGCGGGCCACCAGCAGTTGCTCAACCTGGAGGCCTTCATGGGCGGCGGCTTTCCCCGACTGCTGGGGCTTCCGGAAGACGCTGACGATGAAGCCATCATGGACATAGCCATCGCGTTGAGTCTCCAGCAGCACGGCGGCGACGCCAATGCGCTGCAGAGCCTCCAGCAGGGATTGGCCAACTTGCAGGGCATCCGCCAGGCTGCGGCAATGGCAGCAGCGGCTAATGTTACGGCCAGCGTGTCTGCCGGCGGCTCGGATGACGACGAGGGCTCGAACGTGGCCACCGATGGCTCTACGCTGCGAACTTCCCCTGCCGAGCCGGCGGGAAGCGGAGGCTCCGAGAGCGGCGGCAGCGGAGTGGAGAGCATCGGCGGCACTTCGGCGAGGAGCAGCAACTTTGGCGACCACGCCAACTCCTCGCCGCCGCGCCAGAGCTCGGCCAAGGACGACCAGGAGCAGCCGGGCCCCAGTGGCGCCAGCGGGGTGTCCGCCTTGAGTGCCATGAGCAGCAGCGAGGACAACGAGATCAACGAGGACGAGAAGCTCAGCAAGCTGCACGACCTAAGGTAGGATGAACAGAATTGTGTTTTGGGGATAAGCTGATCCTTTTTTCCTTTTAGACTTGCTGTGCTGGAAAGCATCATCCATCACCTGAGCACCTTCGACTTGTGCAACGGCCTCCAGGCTATACCACTCATCCAGGTGATCCTTATGCTGACCACAGACCTGAATGGCAACAATGAGCGGGATCAGCAAGTCCTGCAGGATCTGCTAACCGCCCTGGTGGAGTACGTGGAAATAGGGAAACGTGGAGCAGCCTCCAGGGTAAGCCACTTCATCATGATATCTGTACGAATTTACTAATCCGGAAGTACCTTTTTGCAGATGGAAACCAAGTGTCCTGGCAACGAGGTGCGCCTCGCCTTGCTCTCCCTCTTCGGCGTGATGATGGGCAAGACCAAGTCCAAGCAGACGGGCACCACCTCGCCCCCGCACCAGTTCAAGGACAACAGCTCCTTCGTGGCCAGCACCACGGCCAATGTGCTCAGTAAGAGCGGAGCCTTCGTCTATGCCCTGGAGGCACTGAACACGCTACTGGCTCACTGGAAGACTGTGCTGGGAGATCCCTATGCGGCCGGTGGAGCTGCTGCCCTGCCAGCACAGCCGTCGTCGGGCTCGGGAGTTCAGCTGCTGAAGCCCATCAAGCACGGCCCGAAACCAGACATTTCTATCCTAATACCGCACAACTACCTGAAGAACTACCCGGACATTTTCGAGTCCTATGACGCCCTCCTCACAGAGATTATTGTGCGACTGCCGTACCAGATCCTGCGCCTGAGCAGCGCCCATCCGGACAACTATGACAGCGGCTTCTGTGAGGCCATGACCTTCACCCTCTGCGAGTACATGATGCTCAACCTGAACACCCTGCTCCGGAGGCAGGTGCGCAAGCTGCTGATGTACATCTGCGGCAGCAAGGAGAAGTTCCGCATGTACCGCGACGGTCACTCCCTGGACGCCCACTTCCGAGTGGTCAAGCGAGTGTGCAGCATCGTAAGCAGCAAGGTGAGCTTATAGGATTAGTAATTGTTTCTATTTGGAAACTAAATTTGGATCATCTTTCTCTTTAGACGGGTGCTCCGTACAACGCCAATCCTCCGCTGTTGAGCTACGATGCTCTGGTTGAGCTCACCGAGCACCTGCGCACCTGCCAGGAGATCAGCCAGCTCCGCACCGGCAACTGGCAAAAGTTCTGCGTGGTCCACGAAGACGCCCTGGCCATGCTGATGGAGATTGCCTGCTACCAGCTGGACGACGGGGTATCTCCCATTATAATCCAACTGTTGCAGGCTGCCGTGTGCAATCTTCCCGCTCCGAACGGGTCTAAGCAGGTGCAACCACTGCCCGCAGCATCGACTTCGTCGTCGGGAAAAGTACGCAGCGAGCGGGAGAAGAGCGAGGACACCGACGCCTACTACTCCAAGTTCGATCCCTCGCAGTGCGGTACCTTCGTGCACCAGATCTTCAGATACGCCTGCGATCCGCTGATCACCCGCTTCGTCAGGATCTTCCTGCTGGAGAACAACATCAGCCAGTTGCGCTGGCAGGCGCATTCGTTCATGACCGGCCTCTTCGAGCACGCCAACGACCGCCACCGCGAGAAGCTGCTCAACATCTTCTGGAACCTGTGGCCCCTGGTGCCCACCTATGGACGGCGCACGGCCCAGTTTGTGGATCTGCTGGGCTACCTAACCCTGAGCACCCGCACCATTACGGAGCGTCTGCCCGAGCTGGTTTCCAGAGCGGTGGACGTCCTCCGGCAGCAGAATGAGCTGCTCTGCAAGCATCCCAATGCGCCCATTTACACCACTCTGGAGTCCATACTGCAGGTGAACGGCTACTACCTGGAATCGGAGCCGTGTCTGGTGTGCAACAACCCGGAGGTTCCCATGGCCAACATCAAGCTGCCATCAGTCAAGTCGGATTCCAAGTACACGACCACCACCATGATCTACAAGCTGGTGCAGTGCCACACCATATCCAAGCTGATTGTTCGGATCGCCGACCTGAAGAGAACCAAGATGGTGCGCACCATCAATGTCTACTACAACAACCGCAGTGTCCAGGCGGTGGTGGAGCTCAAGAATCGCCCAGCCCTGTGGCACAAGGCCCGCTCCGTATCCCTGCAATCGGCCCAGACCGAGCTGAAGATCGACTTCCCGCTGCCTATCACCGCCTGCAACTTGATGATTGAGTTTGCGGACTTCTTCGAGACTGTTAGCGGTTCTAGTGAGAATCTGCAGTGCCCGCGATGCAGTGCAGCCGTGCCGGCCTATCCGGGTGTTTGCGGCAACTGTGGAGAGAACGTGTTCCAGTGCCACAAGTGCCGAGCCATCAACTACGACGAAAAGGATCCCTTCTTATGTCACTCGTGCGGCTTCTGCAAGTACGCCAAGTTCGACTTCAGCATGCACGCCCGTGTCTGCTGCGCCGTGGATCCCATCGAGTCGGCCGAGGATCGGGCCAAGACTGTCTCCCTCATACACAGTTCCTTGGAGAGAGCCGATCGCATCTACCGCCAGCTTCTGACCAACAAGCAGATGTTGGAGCTGCTCATCCAGAAGGTGGCCGAGCACAGAAGCAGCGACCGACTGGTGGAGGACAACATGGCCAGTGTGCACAGCACCTCGCAGGTGAACAAGATCATCCAGCTGCTGGCCCAGAAGTACTGCGTGGAGTCGCGTACCAGTTTCGAGGAGCTGAGCAAGATCGTGCAGAAGGTGAAGGCCTGTCGCAGGTGAGTTCTTCCTCCAAGATCTGTCTGGGAAGACGCTAATGAGTCATTCTTTACAGTGAGCTAGTGGCCTACGATCGTCAGCAGCAGGACCAGCCGCCTACCAACCCTGGAGTTGGATCGGGGGCCGAGAACACCACCACGAACCGGTGCTATGGCTGCGCCCTTGCCTCCACCGAGCAGTGCCTGACCCTTTTGCGGGCCATGGCCTACAACTATGACTGCCGGGTGGGCCTGTACAGCCAGGGCCTAGTCAGCGAGCTGGCCGAGCACAATCTGCGCCGCGGCACTCCCCAGATTCAGGAGGAGGTGCGCAACCTTCTCGTAGTGCTGACCAAGGACAATGCCGAGGCCTGTATGCATCTGCTCCAGTTGGTGACCACGCGCGTCAAGAACGCTCTCATGGGCGCCATACCACTGATCAGCATGGAGGCAGCAGTGCACCAGGAGATGACGCTGCTGGAGGTTCTTTTGAGCCAGGACGACGTCTGCTGGGAGTACAAGCTGAAGGTCATCTTTGAACTCTTCATCAGCAATTGCAGGTGAGTTGGGATGGAGGTCTTTTAGGGTCTTCCTTACTGATCTTTGGTTTTCCTTCGCAGACTTCCTCGCGGACCCGTGACGTCGGTACTGCATCCCTGTCTGCGCATCATGCAGAATCTGATTTGTCCCGTTCTACCAGCCCGGAAGCCCAATGATAAGGCAGCGGCTCACCAGGACCTGTGCAGCATGAAGGTCCTCGAGGGCAACACTGTCGACTATAGGGCCTGGCTTAACTCGGATCGTAACCACGAGTACGCGGCCTGGTGTAGTCGTATGCCTGTGAACAGCGTACAGCCACTGGCCCAGACCAAGCAGAAGAGCTCCAAGGAGCAGGCTGCCGCCGGAACAGGACCCGCACCGGAAACCCCGCCCAAGAGCAAGCGTGAGGTGAGGGCCTTCTTCCTCAGCGAGAAGTACGGGAAACGGTGGCGCGAACGAGTGCTGGACAAGCAACGGGTGGTCAAGCCGCTGGTCTTTAACGCCAAGTGGATTCAGCCGCTGCTCTTCAACCCGAACTCCAGGTTTGGACGCCAGCTGGCCTGCTCCTTGCTGAGCAGCCTGAGCCGGACGAACGAGAGGCGCCAGCAGGCCCTCAACATGCTGACCTCGTTCCTGAAGCACGTGGGCGATGCCGGAGAGGCCAGCGCCGAGTACTTGATGCTCTACAAAAGCATGGCCACCGAACGCCCCTGGTTGCAGTACCTCGTGTTGCGGGGAGTCCTTGGACAAATATCCCAGCTGCTGGCCGTTGAGATCAGCAAGGTGCATCGCATGGAGGAGCACTCGCTGTCGTCAGACTTGTCGCTGGGCTATGCCTTGAGGCAGTACGTGGAGCTCCTGTGGCTCCTGCTCGAGTGTCCGAACATTCGCCGGACCTACAAGACCAGGATGCTGGGCCCCGTACTGGAGAGCTACTTGGCCTTGAGAAGCCTGGTGGTGCAACGCACCCGACTGATCGACGACGCCCAGGAGAAACTGCTGGAGATGCTCGAGGACATGACCAGTGGCACCGAGGAGGAGACGCGTGCCTTCATGGAGATCCTCATCGATACGGTCGAGAAGACCCGCATGAACGACATCAAGACGCCGGTGTTCATATTCGAGCGCTTGTACTCCATTATCCATCCGGAGGAGCACGACGAGAGCGAGTTCTATATGACCCTTGAGAAGGATCCGCAGCAGGAAGACTTCCTCCAAGGCCGCATGCTGGGCAATCCCTACCCGTCCGGCGAAATGGGTCTGGGGCCCCTGATGCGCGACGTTAAGAACAAGATCTGCACGGACTGCGAGCTGATAGCTCTTCTGGAGGACGACAACGGCATGGAGCTGTTGGTCAACAACAAGATCATCAGCCTTGATCTACCCGTCAAGGATGTGTACAAGAAGGTCTGGCTGGCCGAGGGCGGCGATCGGGATGCCATGCGGATTGTGTATCGCATGCGCGGTCTCCTCGGCGACGCCACCGAGGAATTTGTGGAGACGCTGAACAACAAGAGCCAGGAGCAGGTCGACACCGAGCAGCTGTATCGCATGGCCAACGTTCTGGCCGACTGCAATGGGTTGCGCGTCATGCTGGACAGGATTGGCAGCCTGCAGCGCATCTCCCGCAATCGTGAACTCATCCAGGTGCTACTCAAGCTCTTCCTCATCTGCGTCAAGGTGCGTCGCTGCCAAGAGGTGCTCTGCCAGCCGGAAATAGGAGCCATCAACACACTGCTGAAGGTGCTGCAGATGTGTCTCCAGTCAGAGAACGATTCCATACAGTCGGCGGTGACCGAGCAGCTGCTGGAAATAATGGAGACCATCCTGTCCAAGGCAGCCAGCGATACGTTGGACTCGTTCCTGCAGTTCTCCCTCACCTTCGGTGGCCCAGAGTATGTGAGCGCCCTGATCTCCTGCACGGACTGTCCAAATGTGAGAAACAACCCATCCGTGCTCCGTCATCTGATTCGCGTCCTAGCCGCGCTGGTGTACGGAAATGAGGTGAAGATGGCCCTGTTGTGCGAGCACTTCAAGGTGAGTTTTAATTTTATTAAATATTTTCTTAAAAAGTAATCATAATCTCTTCTTTTGTAGGACACTCTGAACTTCAAGCGATTCGACATTGAACGTACTCCGGAGGAGGAGTTCAAAATGGAACTCTTCTGCGTCCTGACCAACCAAATCGAACACAACTGCATCGGCGGCACCCTCAAGGACTACATCGTCAGCATGGGAATTGTGGAGCGATCGCTGGCCTACATTACCGAGCATGCTCCGTGCGTCAAGCCGACCCTCCTGCGCACTGACTCCGACGAGCTCAAGGAGTTCATCTCTCGCCCCAGCTTGAAGTACATCCTGCGCTTCCTCACCGGTCTCTCCAATCACCACGAGGCCACGCAGGTCGCCATTAGCAAGGACATAATACCGATTATACATCGCCTGGAGCAGGTGTCCAGCGACGAACACGTCGGCAGTCTGGCCGAGAACCTCCTGGAGGCTTTGTCGACCGATGCTGCTACGGCGGCACGGGTGCAGCAAGTACGCGACTTTACGCGGGCGGAGAAGAAGCGCCTGGCGATGGCCACCCGAGAGAAGCAGTTGGACGCCCTGGGCATGCGTACGAACGAGAAGGGACAGGTGACGGCCAAGGGCTCGATCCTCCAGAAGATCGAGAAGCTGCGCGATGAGACCGGACTGACGTGCTTCATTTGCCGCGAGGGCTATGCCTGCCAGCCGGAGAAGGTCCTCGGCATCTACACTTTCACGAAGCGCTGCAACGTGGAGGAGTTCGAGCTGAAGTCGCGCAAGAGTGTTGGATACACCACGGTGACGCACTTCAATGTGGTGCACGTGGACTGCCACACCTCGGCTATAAGGCTGACCCGCGGACGTGATGAGTGGGAGCGGGCCAGTCTGCAGAACGCCAACACCAGGTGCAACGGGCTGCTGCCCCTCTGGGGACCGGCGGTGGGCGAGGCAGCCTTCTCCGGGTGCATGACCCGTCACAGTAGCTACATGCAGGAGAGCACCCAGCGCTGTGATATCTCGTATCCCAGCAGCATTCACGACCTGAAGCTGCTGCTGCTGCGATTCGCCTGGGAGCGCAGCTTCCACGACGACGCCGGAGGCGGCGGTCCCCAGTCCAATATGCACTTTGTGCCATATCTGCTCTTCTACGCCGTGTACCTCCTCCTGTCCTCCCGGACGGCGGCCAGAGATAGCAAGACCCTGCTCACCTACCTGCAGGCACCGCCCAGCGAGAAGTGGCTCGAGTGCGCCTACGAAGTGGACGGGCCACTCTACATGAGCACCATGTCCCTCTCCCTGCACAGCCGCGACCTGTGGAACAAGCATAAGGTGGCGCATCTGAAGCGTCTGATTGCCGTGGCCCAGGCCCGACACATTTCCCCCTCGGTTCTGTGCAAGGCTCTCCTCTCCCCGGCCGATCGGCAGGAGAAGGAGTACAGTGTGTACAAGCCGTTCCTTATGATGTGGGCGCTGATCGATCTGTGCTACAATAATCTCTTCAAGACGGTCAGCACGCCCAAGGAGGAGGACTGGCCGATGTCGCTGTTCGACTATCTGCGCAAGAACGACGAGGCCATGCTGAAGTCCACTGACAGTATCCTGCAAACCCTAACGGATGAGTTCCTGCCGTGCACCTCCTTCGGTGAATTCTGCGATGTGGCAGGTTAGTAACTTAGTAACTATTTTAATAATAGTTCCTATAATTAATATCCCTTTTGATTCCTTGCAGGTCTTCTACATCTCATCGAACAGCCGGACAGCTTCATCCAGGACATCCTCACATCCCTGCCTTCAACCAGCTCTAGTTAAATGATAGATCCTAACCAACTAACACCTAGAACTCCTCGAAGCAGTGGTGTGCTTATATGTAAAACCATGCAGCATAAATATATATTTATCACATAAAACTATTTAATCAATAAAAATTATTCGTTTGCACAATGAATTAAAATAATCCTCGGTGTTATCTCTTTCTTCCGTGTTAACTAATTAATTAATTATTTAAACACAATTATATTTTATTTGTCAAACTTTCATCTTTATTGCAAACACAAATACAAAATAATAACTCGAATTATAAATATATATATTGCAAAAAATGGGACAACTTGTATATAATCACTAAAATGTACATCAGTTCTAAAAATTTTGCTAATTTCGTAAACCGAAAAGTATATATATTTAATTAATTAAAAAAAAACAAAATACCACATATATACGTAAGGAGGGAGAGTTTTAAACTAAAGCGATGTAGTGAGAATTTGTTACAACCTTTTGGTTACTGAGATTAGTGTAGTTGAGTTGTTTCTGTAGGATTTGTTCGTCTATAGTGTTCCAGCTGCCGGAGAAGCAATCCTATCTATCGTTCTCCTTGGCAGCTCTTGTGTTCCGGAGCTTTTTTGTGTGTAAACATAACGAGTGTGTGTGTTTGTTTGTTTGTTTGTTGTGTGAAAAAATAGTATCTTAGACTTAAAATAGTAGGTACTTGGGTGCGTAAGAGTGCGCCGTTGAGAACTAACAAACTAATTGAGCAAATGCTGACCACCAACAGGGGAAGGAATATCATTAATACTTTATACAATATATATATATATACGTAATATTAGGTACGCGAGAATAGAAATCATATTCGAGGAAAACATATTCGAGTTCGACACACACATAACGTCTAATTTCTATGACACATTCAGTATGCTATTTATAATAAATACGTATGTATATCTTGATTTAGTTTCTTCTGTTTTGTTTTTCATATGGCTCTTAAATGTTTCCAGTTTCCAGTTTGTGCGACAAAAATTGACACTCTTAAAAGTATATCCATTCGTATATTAAATTCCTGTTGCTCTAGTGGAAGTACACATATATATTATATTCTTGCTTCAAACTTGATTATGAGATTGCTGTTCTTATTTAACGAATACGACGAGAATTCAAATAATTATTAATCGATTAGCGAAAGTAATTTTTTTAAAAATTGTATCAGTCCAAATGTTTGTTCTGTGTTATATAGATTTCCGATTCTGAATATTCTTGAGCTTGAGTATGCTTAAAATCCTATCCATCCATTTCCGTTTCCGTTTCCTGTATCTTTATCTATCGACAAGTGAATATCATAATAATATAATTCTAGAAGATCTGTGCAAGCAGTAGCTAGTATCTATCCGTTCAGCACATATATCTTTTGCACATTTATGTACACCCATGGGAATATCGTTATTCGCGTTTATCTAAACGTTATGTACAAAAATTACCTAATCTATTACATACACACCAATATCTATTCGAATGTCTTTATGTACCTCGATACATAGCCGAGAGATTGCTGCCAGCCGCTTAGGCCGGGTGGTTGGCCACGTTTTGAACCCGTTGGGCGCGCATAAAGTGCCGGGCATTCAGGGGGTACTGTCGGGAGTAGGATATGAGGGTGGAGCCCAGAGCGATGCTCAGCGGAGCCCTCGAGCGACCGGGCAAACTGACGAACACCGTGCCCACGGCGGCCATGTTATCGGACGTGGGCTCGATGGCCACGAGCATGATGTGTGGGTCGTGTCCGCGGCGACTAGATGGGTGATGCATTACGACATTGCCGTGGAAGTCTCCACCAGCCTGCTCCGTCTGCTGGAGGAGCAGAGCCTGGCGGGCGCGCTGGCGCATTACGCGCGACGAGGAGGAGGAGGCGGTCGGTTGGGGGCTGTCCATGTCGAGGCTGCCGGATGCCAGGAAGATCTGGGCAAAGGGACGCTTGGCCAGGTGCAGCATCTCCACCACATGCTGCCGTCTGGCTCGTCTCAGGTCCGCCGCCTGCTTCACCTTCCACACGATCACACAGACGGCGAGGAAGAGGAAAAAGCAGGAGAAGAACACCGAGAAGAACACGAACAAGTCGATGTGCAGCTGATCCTGGCGGAAGACCACGGACCCATAGCTCGGCTCAGGCCCCGAACTGGCTCGCAAAGCGATAAAGAATCGGGTGGCACTGAGATTGTGAGCATGCTGCGGCAAAGTCAGAACCAGGCGGTTCCTCAGCCCAAACAGACGGAGCAGCGTGTTGCAGTGGTTGAGTGTGACATGGGTACTCAGGTCCTTGGCGTGCTGGTCCTTCACAATGAAGTTGTGGCCCCCGTGGCTCTTGCAGTCCTGCAACTGCGGAACGTAGTACGGATTGGACCCAATCCGTTCGCCTCCTCCTCCTCCGCCAACGCCAAGCCCTCCGCCTCCGATGCGACGCTCCGGAGCAAACAGTTTCTGAATGGTGGCATTGTCGTGTCGGGGCAGGGCCACATTCAGTGGATGCTCCCGCTTCACCTTCGGTCCCCAGTTGTAGCGATTGTCCAAGAAGATTTCATGGTAACCTGTCGTCTCATTAGTCTCCACTATGAAGGAGTCGTCCTGCGGCGACATGAACACGTCCAGCTCCCCCTGTGTCACGTCGATGGTGATGCGAATGTCCACGTTCATGAAGCGCGGCTGGATGACAAAGAACACAGTCTGTCCAGGCTTCAGGGCAGCCGGTTTCGATTTGCATTCCTCTGGAAAACCAAGAGATGGGATTGGTTACTTACGTTCTATCAACTAATCCTCAAACACTTACCGATTGGCTTGGCATCGAAGCACATGCGCGACTCGACGGTGATCTGCTTGTAGCACTGATGGCCATCCGTGGGGTTGCCTGCGTAGGAGTCCCGGCACTTGGAGCACTGCACCATCCAGCACAGCTGGGCCGAGTTCTTGCCACCGCCCGCCGTGCAGGTGGCATCGCTTTCCGTATTATTGGCGCAGTTGCACTTCTCGCCCGTGACCGGATCACAGACGTTTCCATGCCCGTGGCACTGGCAGGGCCGACACTCCTTCTGCAGATCCTCGCTGCCCCGGAAATAGCCAGTCAAGCAGGTATCACACCGATCTCCGGCAGTGTGGTTACCACACCGCAGGCAGGTGGCATTGTGGGCAGGACCCTCGGGCAGTATCCTCTCCAGCTCGGAGCGGGTCATGTTGAAGAAGGCCGGATCGGCGTCATAGGCCACGCACACGTCGCTGTGGCCGTGACAGTAGTCCAGGCACGGCTGGCAGGCGTGGCCCTCGCGGGGGTTGCCCACGAACAGTGGCTGGCACTTTTCGCACTGCTCGCCCATGGTGTTGTTGTGGCACTTCAGGCAGATGTCCAGCCGGCTGCTCGACTCGCAGTTGGAGTGCCCGTTGCACAGGCACTGAATACTGCAGTTGGCGCCCACGTACCCAAAGTCACACTGGCACTGATCGGGGCTGACGCAGCTGCCCCGGACGCAGCCCTGGCTGCAAACGGGCAGACAGCTTCCGTGCTCCTCGCGGTATCCTTGGGCGCACACGCACTTGTAGCCAACCGCCGTGTCCAAGTCTATGCACTGCTCCGACACAGCATCGCAATTGTGGTGCCCGTTGATGCACTCGTTCTCCGCGGGACACTGAACGTAGTGCCACGAGACCACGTCGGCATTGGTCAGCTGGGAGTCATTTCGCCAGCTGGAGTAGATCAGGTCGCACGTCGAACCAGATGGATGCTCCTGTTTGTGCTCCAGCGCTCCCTCGGTGCAGATGCCGTCGCCGTTGTGTCCCTCGCGGGCACACCAACCACAATGGGCGTGCTCCAGGCAGCTGGAACACTGGGTGTAGACATGGCACGGCTCGGGGCATCGCTCCAGTTCGCTGGCCTCCAGCACCAGGCCGCAAACGCCGCCGGCGCAGAGCAGGGGCTGTGAGTTCGGGGCCATGCAGGCATTCAACATGGTGGACCATTTGCACTCGTTGGGAACGAGGGTCTGGCTCAGGCAGCTGGTGCAGTTGGCATGAGTGTGGCACGGCGCCGGACAGTTCTCCACCAGGCGGTACTGGTTCTTCTCCACCAGCTCCCTGGCAATGCACTCCACGGTGCCCAGCTCGTTTCTCGCCCAGTTGCACTGCGGCTGCAGCATGCAGCTCTCGCAGCTCAGTTGGTAGCACTGCGGCAGCGGGCACAGGCCCAGCACTCCCACGCTCAGTTCCTTGTTGCACCAAGCACTGCGCCAGCCACAGTCCACACCGGCTGGGACACACCTGCCTCTGATTCCGCATTCGTCGCACCACTGACACACCGGAGCTACCTCCTGGTGCGACGGCCAAGCGGCCAGGCAAGCGCCGCAGGTGTTGAAAATGGAGCAGTTGCGGTTGGCCATCCACTCGTCGTTGCAGGCCGCTCCGTTGTTGACCACGAGGGTGCCGTTGTGATTGGCGCACGGTGTCCGGCCGTGGCTGAAGCAGTGGCTACTGTAGCTGTACGTGTTCTGGATGGTGCAGTAGCTGCAGCCCATGTAGTGACGGCACTGGAACTTTCCGCCACTCCACAACTGGCAGATGTCATCCGGCAATGTTATCCTGGTGACGTGGCTGTGCGTGGAGCTGCCGTCCCATCCGCCAATTACGAATATGACACCCGTGTCCGGATCGATGGCCATGTCTTCGGCATAGCTGGACGCCGGCAGGCGACCAATGAGCTCCACATCCTCTGTCAGACGCACCCACTGATTGCAGGCATAGACGTAGGCAATCAAAACGTCAGATCCATTGAACGGCTGGGTCCTCCCTCCGTAGAGGATCATGTAGTGCTCCGTGCTGACTGCTGAGTGGAAATAGCGAGCCCGTGGTAGTTGCGTTGCCGGGGCATTCAGCTCCCGGAAGCTAGGCAGCTCCGTCCAGCTCAGCTTCTGCAGGTCAAGGGCGTATAGGTTGCTCTGGGGTTCACTGGCATAGCCTCCGAATAGGTAGACACTGTTGGTCTCTGCATGGTAGACAGTGCTGTGACCATACAGAACGGGCATCCGAGCACCCACAGCCGCCAACTGCTGCCAGCGGCCAGTGTCCAGGTTGAACTCCCACAGCTCCAGCGGTCGGGATTTGTTTAGAGTCAGGCCGCCAATCAGGAAGAGCGACTCGTGCTCCTGGTAGCGCAGATGGGTCAAGGTATGGCCAGCCAACGGCGGCGGTACTTCCTCCTAAACAACATAAATGATATTGAATAGCACCAGTATGGTTATAGTATCAACTCACCTGGTAGTCACCTCCAGCCGACTCCAGCTCCACCGTGATCTGGCTCCAGCGCTGGTTCTGTATCGAGAACATCCAAAAGTCGCGCAGTAGCTGAGAGTTGACACTGATGCCTCCGTAGATGTAGATAATCTGTTTCTTCACGTAGATTTCGGAGGCATGGAAATAGCGACCCAGCGGCATGCGATCCTCCGGCGTGGAGGACTCAACAGTCACCTGGAGCCAGGTGCCGTTTTTGGTGTCGAACTGCCGGAAATCGTTGAGCGGGCCATGGTTGGGGGAGTAGCCACCAAACATCCACAGCGAACCCCTTCTATCGGCGTTCACCGAGTGCCCGAATCGGGGAATGGTCTTCCGCAGGTGTTCGAGACTCTCGTTCAGGAACTGTGTATTGAACAGCTCCGTTAGCACCAGGTGACTCCTCTGCACCAAAGTTCCGCAATCGGCGCCAGCATAGTTCGAATTGCAGATGCACCGGCCGTATTCCATGTCGCAGTAGCCCTGCATCCGCTTGGCATTACAGTTGCTGGGACAGATCTCGATCTCACAGAGAGCACCAACATAGCCGGATGGGCAGACGCACCGCATTCGGTCATCGCAGATGTGAGGCGGCAAACAGGTCCCGGCCATGCAGTTCTTGACGGAGTACAGGGCATTGAAGCCGAAGTGGCGGCGCTCGCTGCCCTGCTTGTAATAAACAGTGACATGGCTGGAGCGGGCTTCGATGATCCTTGCCGAGCTGTAGGGGGAACACACCACCGCCAGAAGCTGGTTTTGCTGGGTGGCTCCGGTCAGGTCCGGCAAACTGTCGTATATGTACACGGCGTTCTCGTCGCAGTCCATGGCCAAGTTCTTCCACTGGAACTCCAGCTGGAGCAAGGACTTTTCGGCGTGCAGAGTCTTTGGCTGGAGGATCCACAGGCATTCGCGCACCTCTAGGCTGGCACCCCACGGCGATCTGTACGATTGATAAGAACCGATGGCACTCCGGCCGATGTTGGTCAGGATGCCCCTCGATTCGCACTGGTAGTAGCACTGGCCTCCGTCCCGGGGATTCCCATAGTAGCCGGCGGCACAATCTTCGCACCTCAGACCCTGGGTGTTGTCCTTGCAGAAGCACTCGCCGTTGCTGACATTGCAAATGCCCAGATCCTGGTTTCCGTGGCCATTGCACTCGCACGGGTGGCAGCCCTGCAGGGCGGTGGCATTTCCGTAGCTCCCCTGGCGACAACGCTCGCACTTCTCGCCCTCGGTCCACGACTGGCACTGGTCGCACTTCCCCAGCCGCTCCACGCATGTCGAGTGATTGTTGCAGCCACAGCTTAAGCCGCAGTCGGCGCCAGTCCATCCCAAATCGCATCGACACTGGTAGTCTGGTGGCCCGGAACAGTTGCCATGCTGGCATGTCTCGTAGCAGGTCCTGACACAACTGAAGCGTCCGTCGCCGACATAGCCCCGCCGGCAGTGACAGTTGTAGCTGCCCTGGGTGTTGGTGCACTTGGCCTCCTTGTGGCAGTCGTGTAGTCCAAGTCCGCACTCGTCCACATCCGGGCACTGGGCGTAGGCCCACTCGGCATCGTGGTGGGAGGAGCTGTTCAAGGCCAAGGAGCAGTTTCCGGAACTATAGCTGAAGTCGCCCTGCATGCAAATGCCCTCGATGGGATTGTCGCGGTCGAAGCACCATCCACAGCTCAAGGTCCGCAGACAGGAGGAGCAGTTGCGATGCTGCTCGCAAGATTTGCATTGCTGCTGTCCTGGCTGTAGCCTCTGCACATCTGACACTTGTTGGTCCTGCGGCTGGCGACTGATGACCTGGTCCATCCACTCACGGCACATTCCGAACTGGTATTCACTGGTGTACACTGAGAAACTGAAGCACTGGGCACTGGCTTCGCACCAAACGCATCTTCCTCGCTCGCCTAAACACTCCTGGCAGCCACGACGCTCCCGACAGGATCGTGGACACTGCTCCACAGCTCGCACACTGCTGTTCGACTTTCCCAATCGGCCGCATCGAGCATCTTCCGTCCACCACTCGCACTCATTGCTGCCCGCGCAGGCTTCACAGCTCACGTAGTTGGTGCAGTTGGAGCACTGGCTGGGCTGACTAATCAGATAGGACCAGTGGTCGGGTTCCTGCCGGCAAACCTCCGTCTCATTAACCGATCGCAAGTGGCACCGGCTCGTCAGGGGGCACCAGGCACAGGAGGCGTCCGTCAGGCAGTGCAAACAGTTGCCGTACTTGGTGCAGTCCCCGGAGTAGTACGGTTCCAAGTACTCGAATGTAAAGGCGTTCAGCTGACCATTGTGCAGGTGCTGCAGCTCCATCTTGGTCTTTTGGTAGGCATTGTAGATCCCATTACCGCCAATCCTCCGACGAGCCTGTAGATCAAAAGGGTTATGATGGCTTCTGCTAAAAAAAAATAATTAATCCTCACCTGAAAATCTATGAGAAACGGCTGCTCTGTGGTGGGCAGCTGCACATTGCTGCAATAGCTCTGGTTGGAGGTCTGCGAGGTGACATTAACGAGTTCGTCGAGATTGAGGCCCAGACCGGCACGCAGCAAAGCCGTGGAGTAGCTGGTGCAGACTTGCATCGCAGAGTTGTTCCATTGGTGTTGCGGTCGGACGAATCCCAACAGCCTGGCCAGCATCTCGCCCTCCAGCTTGTGCTCAAAGTATGTGGTAAACGGCGGCGACGCAAAGTCCACCATGGTGGCGTTAACAATGCCCACATAGTCCGGCATGGTGTAGTTGATCGGATAGTGGTATTTGATGTAGGTCAGACCCGGTCGTCGGTCGTTGCTGGTGCAGAGCGAGGGACGTCGTATCTCGGTGCCCTGGTCGCCCCACCAGCCGGAACTGTCGCCGCATATGCCGTAGTTGTCGTCGCGATGGTGGCACCTCGCATTCTGCACACACCACGTGCACTCGTTGAGTCCCAGCTTACTGGCCACGGAGAAAGCGGCTGGGGACTTGCCCCACTGGGATCCGTGCACCAAACACGAGTGGCAATCACCCAGCGAGGGACAAATTCCCGGGCACCTGGTCGTCTGGAGATTGGTGGTACAGTTGGCCCCAATGGTGCGGCCGTAGCAGCTGCTGTCCGCGGAACACCAGCCGCACTCCGGATTCGAAAGACAGGCGGTGTGCGAGGCGTGTAATCGGCACGATACTTCCGGGTTATACAGAGTGTCCTCCACCCTCAAGACCTGAGGCAGCTCGTAGGCAAACAGATCCGCATTCATGTTCCCGTGGTAGCCGCCGACAATAAGCAACGTATGGTTCCTCCGTAGTGCAGCCGCATGGGCAAACACTCCCTGGGGCTTGGGGTACAAGCTGTCCTCGGTGGAGACCACCTGATTGATCCAGATGTGGCAGCTGAGATGGTACCAATACATCTGGTTGTCGTAGCATATCTCATCCTTGTTGTGGCGGTGAGTGTAGCCACCAAAGACGACCATGTAGTTCCCGGAGATGGTGGCGGTGTGGAAGGCCCGCTCTCTGGGTATATTTGTGTCTCTTAGAGCCGTTCGCGGATACAGGATCTCGGTCCAATGGAATTGGTCCAGCTGAAAGGCGAATATTCGATCCGAGAGCTTAGAGAAGCGTGCCAAGCTGGTCATAATTCCTCCAAACACAATTAGCGAATTGGTGGCCTTGTAGTAGACAGTGGAATGGGCTGCCAGGCGAACATCCAGGGTCTTTCCTCCCCTCGGCTGCACCAGTTCCCACTGCGAGTCCTCGGTCAGCGGTAGGATTATACGGTAGACGCTGGAGGAGAACTCCCCGGTCTCTAAACTTCCACCGAAGAGGTACATATATTTGCCAGCCGTATTCAGAGTATGCCTTGCCACCGCCGGAGGCTTCACCACCGACCGAATGGCCATCTGCTTCCACTTCTGTCCACTCTCAGTGTTGTTGTACAGCCAGAGATCGCTGTAGAAGCTGCCGTTGGCGTGTTTGCCGCCATAGATCACAAATCCACCCGGTACCCGGTCAGCTGCATGCCCATAACGACCATTGGGTTTGTGATCCGTCACCCTGCCCAGAATGTCACCAGCCAGGATGTCCCCTCCCAGTATGTCCCCAAGATACCCCTTCAAATCTTCGTCCGTTGAGTTGGCATTTACGATGGTAAGCGGCAGTGACGAACGTGTGCGACGCTGGTGGAGATTAGACTCGGCCAGTGTGTACAGAATGTTCCTGAAGAAGCTAACATCGCTGTTGAGACCCCAGAGTTTCGCCTCGTCCTCGTTCTTGTGCTGCAGCACAGCTTTGAGAAGCGTGTGGTCTATCTTATGGGGATGATAGAAATGCCTGCGACTCTGCAGGGCGATGCCCCACTCGTCCTCCCACTGGCTGGAACTGAAGCGATATATCTGAGAAGAGAAACATTTTTAGAAGTGATATAAAAGTGTAGAGACCGAATCTTACCTGCAGTGTGTTGATCACGTTATTCAGATCGTATCCTCCAAAAACATAGAGAGCATCTTCGTCCTCCATATAAACGGCAGTGTGGGCAGCCCGAGGAGTCATTCCCTCGGCATCGGTGGCCAACCAGCGCCAGCTGCTGCCTGCCGGATGGTCGCTCAAGTCGCACAGCCGACCACTGTAGCCCCGTGAACAGTGGCAGATGCTCTTCTGGCACTGTCCACGTCCTTGGCTCTCGCCACACCGTTTGGGACAGGCCTCATCCTCGCAGTCCGGCCCCACCCACTCTCCGTGACACACGCACTGATGGCCTACACACTTTCCATGGTTGTGGCAATTGTTCAAGCAATTTGATATGTAGTAAGAGGCGCGAAAGCCATCCAGCACGTAGTTAGTATCGCTGTACATAAGGATCAGCATCTGCAGATGGTTATGATAAGAAGAGAAGAAAGTTTATCAAGATTGCTTTACTATTTATAGACTAGGCTCTACTTAAGAATAATGCGCCTAATTGGGAATAATCACAGTCTTAATCGGCATCCCAGTCAAGCCGAAATGATTAAATTGATAAGAGAAAGCTTTTTATGTAAAGATTACCCTTTTAATCGATTAAAAAAATATAAAAAACACTTTACTACACTAAATAATTAATTCTCTTTGTTTCAGCTAAAACATCCTATAGCTCTACTTACACTTCCACTACGGGCAACCAGCCGCTGGGGCTGCGTCCGCCCGCTGAAGCTCCCCAACAGCGTCGAGTTGAAGGAGTCACCGTCATAAACATAAATATAATCGTAGGAGCACTCTGTGCCCATGCTGTGGAAGGTCAAGGTGATGAACTGGCTGTCGTTGCGCGCCTTGATAAGCCACTCGCAGTGCGAATCCTGGGTGTAGTTGTGACCGGAGGGGCCGTCACTGATTTCACCAAAGGGCTCCGTAAAGACCTTTCGGCTCCGATCGCACGGCACCGGGGGCGGGACGTGCAACTGCTCCGACGACAGAGGCAATAGCAGCGTGAGCGTCCAGAATGTCAAGGTTGCCAGCAACGCGTACATTTTTCGCATTTTAATTGCTCACTCTTTATGCTAATTTTTCGGGCATCACAATCGCAATATAGCCTCTAATCACTGAGCCATTTCTTGGCAATTAGACTCGCTGCGGGCAGCGTCCGCCAGTTACTTCCATTGCACACGGATTGGCGCTGGGCCCGGGCCACCAGCGGGAACGGTTTCGACAGCTTGAGGATCACTTTGGTTTCAATAATTTTTGGCAAAAAATTGATGAAAATATTCCGATTTATTTACAGGTGAGGGGAAAGTGTTGTGAGGCGTTGGTATGCCAGTGATGGATAAGTTTTGCGGAACCGGTGTTGCTAGAGCACAAAACTTGTCACAGCTGAGAGGTCTGCCAACTGATAAAAAACAAATCATTTAAAATTTAAACCTTTCAAATATAAAAGGTTTATCTAAAAATAAAACCTGAAAGCCTACAGGTTTATCTAGAAACCAAAATATTTAATATTTAGTTTGTTACAATGTATTTAAAAGTACTACAAATCAATAAACTAGTAATACAATTATAAACTTATTTAAAGTATAAAATATGAACCTTATTTACAAAATATATTTCTGATTTTATTCACTATATATTTTATTGACATATATTAGAAATCGAAAATTCGAAATTTTAAATCTTTGGCAGTTTTTATCAGACGGCAGTATGGCCACACTAGAATTTTGTAAACAATAACATTGTCGTCTCTCGTGTGGGAGATGCCTTAAACAAAGGTACGGCGGCGATGGGGCAACCCGCTTCCAAAACACAAGCCAATGTGTATGCGTACAACTTATGTTTTATTCTATGGGATTACATGTTAGGGTAAGAAGAATAATAAAATTACAAAAGCTTACCGCAGTTTAACCTCCCACACTCTATGACAACAACGACAAATTCACCACACGCGCCATTATTTCAATCCTAGTGTGCCCAATCTCTTCACGAGTGCACAATAACAAAATTCTACTTAAATACTAACTATCGATAATCGATCCGCGACAAACATAACCACGAGGAGTCCAAAAAGATAACAAACTATGCAAGTCTCTAAAGTAGGTACAACAACTTTTATTTAAGACTTTTACTAAACACACTATTCACAGAAGTCTAAAAAATCGAAACGCAGCAAAAAATCGAAGCAAACAAAGGATTCCGCCGTTTCCATCAAACTAACAGCGATGCATCGAAAGCAGAAAGAAGTCGCCCGCGTGCTCGCTCTGAAACAGGAGATCCTTTTAAAATCAGAAGTATCATACCTGGAATATCAGGAAATACGAGGGGAGATTGAGAGACTAAATGGCTTAAAGGAGTCATTTACGAGACGAGTGGAAAAATTAAAACAACAAGACAAGTAGCTTTTAAAGATTTATGTACCATTATAAGTTCAAAATAAGAGAAAAGCTCACATTATACGTATTTTATGGTTTGTAAAAAACAAAATAACAAAGTAGGGGTTTGGTATTTAATAACAAAAAAGAGGTTGTTTCATCTATAATCCCTGTACCACGGGAAATGCTACAAGTCGCAGTCCAATTAAGTCCATTCTATTCTTCTGGCGCTTGATATTCTTCACACGCTTTGGGATCACGTAGAATTAGTTTCTCATGATGACCATCGTCTAGTTTCCATGTACAGATACGTTGAAACCAGTAAAGACTCCAATCAAAGATACTGCGGAGAAAACTCGCTCTGTGTTGATAAATGGGAACTTTCGCAGGATCTCCGAAAAAGTCCCACATGCGAGAGAACTCCATTTGGTACTGGGCTGTCACAAACTCGTCATCGGTGATGAAGATGTTCTCCCAATTTAAATTAAATGCCTGTCGGGTCCAATTAATCGATCCAGTGATTACAATGCTGCAAGGAGTATGCTTCAACTTTATGTTCTTCTGGCGTCTGATCTCCTCCACGCGCTCTAAGCCGTCGATTATGCAGAATTTGTTGTGCATCATGTACGTTGTTTCAATTGCCAACACCGGCACCCCGAGACCAGCCAGGACCTTGACCTGAGATCCGGCCGATGAGACCATTTCGTTGTCGCTGATTATCCGTAATGTCACCCCACGGAGCAAGGCACGTCGGAAGGCTTCCGAGATAGTTAACGAGCTGAACGTATATATGGATATGTCAATGGAGTACACTGCCTTGTCAATGTGCTCCACAATTGTGTCCATGTGCGCCATGGAGCAGTACTTGTTAGGGCACTTTCTTGCGAAGCCCGGTGCCTTATATCTCTTGTGAAATAAGGCACAACTTTCGCCCAGTTCGTTGAAAATCAAAATCTTATCAAGTCGAGGTTTCGTCTCTGGAATGGGTTGCTTTCTAAATCTGACACCGATCCATATCGCCTCGGTTGCCACAGCGACGACGGCGATTTGGATCATTGTGGAATTTTGTCTCAAAAATTCTATTAATGAATTCATACTATATTATTGTTTATTCCAGCGGGTTTACTTTAAACAAGACTTGAATGCATTCCGATGAAATCTATCGATAGTCGTGATGTTTGGAAAAGTATTCATGAAATCTGGGCACTCTGGAGGACGCGTTCCTATTCGAATAATAATAAAGGAATTATAATTTTCAATTATGGATAATTTGGACCCATCTGCAACACTTCTTCCTCCCGACAACAACGACCTGAGAGATGCACGCGAAGTCCAGATTAAGAATGTTCTCAAAATGAAACTCGTCCTGGATGAGCTGCGCCGCTTGGACTTGGGTTTGCAACAGAGTCCTGAAATCAAAAGAGCTCTAAAACTAATCTCTATTGGTGATTACGTACGCCTGGGCGAAAGCCATGGTCAGGAGCACCTCCTGGGTAATATCATCTGAACGGCGATTCACCTGTTTTCTTAATTCCACTCTTCCCTTGCCTTCAGATCTTCAGGTCTTCAACAGCTTCCCACCTCTGAACTACACCGATCGTAAGGCGGTTCGAACTAGACTCTCCGCCCAACTTAGGAACACTCTGCAACCGATTGTCGATTTGGGCGAAAAAATACGTCAGGAGTTCCCTGATGCTTTTGCTCGCGATGCGGACCTAAGTGCCGACCAAGAGGAGATCATGAAGCTGGAGGAAGAGCACCGCAGCAGTCTGGAGAAGCTGGTGGATCTGCAGGAACGCAAGTGCTCACTTCTTAAGGGTGTCGCTGATCTGAAGTTGGGGCCACAGTTGAGTAATGAACTTAAACTGCAGCAAGCGCAGGCGCAGCTCGTTCAAACAAAGGCGGAACTGCTGCGCGGTTTCTTTGTTCACCAAACAGCCACAATCACCGACCACAGCGTCAAGGCGCACAAGGAGGTAGAGGCGCACCTGGAAGAGCTGCTGGCCTCAAAAAATATTTCAATCAAAAACTAAAGCTCGAAAAATTGTATTCAATTAGTTTTAAGAAAATAACTCAAATTTTTAACATAAATATGTAATAGAGAATAGGTCGAACTAGAGATGATTAATAAACAAATATAACACCATTAAATTAAATATATTTAAATTAAAATTTAATTTATAAATATATAAAATTAAATTTGTAGTGCTTTTAGAATCCAGGTTGGCATCTCTGCTCACAAATAGTTGGCAACGCGGCCGCCAATTGTAAACAAAAGAAGCTTCAGAATTAGTTTTTAAATATTAAACCAATTATGACGGAGACAAACTCAGGTGGAACGGATTTTCACGGGGAAAATCCATCACCGGAGGAAGATTCAACAGGTCAATCTACATCAGAGTTAATTGAAGCCACTGCTGGGACAAACGCCGGTAGTGCTTTCAATGCGGAGGATGAAAACGACTGTAATTCAGTGGATAGGGAAGATTCCGCCAGTTTGTTCAGCTCCACGACAACCACCACCAGAAGTAAATCGCCAAACACCCGAAAACTGAACCGTCTGTGCCGCCGGGCCAGGGCACCAAAGTTAGTGCAGCCACTATACAAGTATGGGTAAGGTATTCGATTTAAAAAAAAAAATTTTTTGAGTATTAAGTTCTGTCTTATTCCTTGCAGCTGCCATGTACGGGAGGATCACAATCATCAGATATTTGGGGTGCAGTTTAATCCGTTTTTGGAAAGAGGCCAGCCCCAGGTATTTGCAACCGTCGGCAAGGACCGGGTGTCCATCTACGAGTGTACAAGGGACTACAGCTGCGAAAGCGAGGAGGAATCTTGTCCAGGCATCCGGCTACTCCAGGTTTACGCAGATCCAGATGTAAGAAATTAAACTGGCCGATTTCAGTTTTCCTAACCAATTGTTTTCACAGACTGACGAGAGTTTCTATACATGTGCTTGGTCTTATGACGTAGCGACCGGTGATCCGGTATTGGCTGCTGCTGGGTATCGTGGAGTGATACGAATCTTTAATCCTGTCAAGAATCAGTGCTCCAAGAACTACATCGGACACGGACATGCCATCAACGAGCTCAAATTCCATCCGGTTCGTCCGCAATTACTTTTGTCTGGTAGCAAGGATCATTCCTTGCGACTTTGGAACATTCAGTCAGATGTCTGCGTCGCCGTTTTCGGTGGCGTGGAGGGGCATCGCGACGAGGTGCTTTCGATCGATTTTGATTTGCGGGGAGACCGCATAATGTCCAGCGGAATGGATCATTCGTTGAAGCTATGGCGGCTGGACAAGCCGGACATTAAAGAAGCCATTGAGCTAAGTTCTGGTTACAGTCCAAATAAGACTACAGGTCCCTTTCCCACGATCAAGGAGCACTTTCCGGACTTTTCGACCCGTGACATTCACCGAAACTATGTGGATTGTGTTCAGTGGTTCGGCGACTTTGTCTTCTCAAAGTCTTGTGAAAATTCTATAGTTTGTTGGAAGCCGGGCAAGCTTTCAGCTTCGTGGCAGGAGATTCAGCCGCAGGAAACGGCTACTACTGTACTACACCATTTCGATTATAAGATGTGTGAGATCTGGTTTGTGCGCTTCGCTTTCAATGCGTGGCAAAAAGTTCTAGCGCTGGGCAATCAGCAGGGAACCACATTTGTTTGGGAACTGGACTGTAATGACCCTAACATGACGAAGTGCAGCCAGCTAGTTCATCCCAAAAGTAACTCTACGATTCGACAGACGTCGTTTTCCAAGGATGGTTCTATTCTAGTCTGTGTATGTGATGACAGCACCGTGTGGCGCTGGGATCGCGTTAATTAGTGTTTTAAATTATTTTACCATTTAAAGGTATTTATTGTTTGTATTTTATGTTTAGGTAATACAGAAAAGTATTATTTTGTGTGGGTTTATTTTTTTATAAGTTTATTATATAATATTTTATTGACATATCCTCTACAAATATATATGTATTTAAATGACTTTAATTTTTTAAAAATGATATTAATTATTTTAAATAATTGCGCGCAAAATGAACAGCACAAATAAATTCCTACACCCCTTGGTATTTTTTAAACTTCATCAAACGGTCATACAAACAGCTGGAAAAAGTATCTTGTCTTCGAAACTGCACCCTGCCGAACATTTATCCTTATTTCTGAATAAAATGCTCACGGATAGAGTGTTGGCCACCAAGGAGGCGCTGGTGGTGGCGTTGGGCGACAACTGGGAGCGGTACCGGGCTAATATGAAGAACTGGTTTCGCAGCCGATGGACAAAGGAAGAGTTCGATGCGGAGTCTCGGAAAATTCTTTCGCCCGACAAACTGCATCTCCACAATCAGTTTTTGCTGGCCCTACTCAACAAGATCGATGCCTTTGCTCCCGTCGAACTTACTCCGCAAGCCAATCTTCAGGCGAGCAGCAGCGGCTCTGGAGGGAATCGCAGCAAGAGACGAAAGAGGAGCTCGCGCACCTTTGCTGAGCGCCTTAACTTTGAGATGTGCGAAGTGCTGGACTTTGTGGGTGAGGACAACATGCAGGTGATTCGGCCGCCGCCAAGTATTGGTGGTGATCAGCAGCAGCCCATGCAGCAGCAGCTGCCATCACAGCGTTATTGCGCCCAAGAGCTCTTCCTCCCCGACGCCGGTTTCATAATGGGTCGCTTCCTGATTGG
Source organism: Drosophila pandora (assembly GCA_021223865.1). Taxonomy (NCBI): domain Eukaryota; kingdom Metazoa; phylum Arthropoda; class Insecta; order Diptera; family Drosophilidae; genus Drosophila; species Drosophila pandora. The sequence goes on along the minus strand of JAJJHT010016151.1, from coordinate 710,467 downwards.
CGCGTGGGAGATTGGACTCGTCTCTGTGGACGACAATGTTGCGGAGTATGTGGCCATGGCCGTGCAGGTGCTGCTCAAGGACCTATTGTCAGCCATCATCAAGAAACGCAAACACTACAAAACCAGTGGAGAAGGAAACTTTTATTACGACGTGGGTGCTCCACTGCGGGATCCCTCCCTGCGAAATACTGTTACCCGGCAAAAAGTTGATGACACCCCGTTGGAGCTGGACAAAGAGCTAAATACGGCTAATTTTATGCGGAGGCAGAACGATGATGTGGTCTTTCTGTCAGCCTGCGAAGAAATGTATAAAATTCTGTTTTAAAATGTAACATCTTTTAATTCCGTGTCTATCTTTCAGCGTCCCCAGCGAGCGTACAGTGATCACCCTGAAAGACTGTCAGCTGGCCTTCAGGGATCGAAATCTGATTGGCTCCCATGCCGTTTACTCCATCAACATGGAACGTCTCAACATGATGATGCACTAGTTCATATTCTTGATACTTATTTAATATCAGCTCTTTTTAGTCTTATGTACATTCTTAGTCTTATGTTTTAATAACAAAATGAGTAGTTTAACAAAATTCGCGTGGTGGTGGATTGAATGGCAGATGACCCGGCATGAACTGTTCGGCTTTGAAGGCTTCAATTTCTCCAGCACTCAAATCCTCCATGCGGCTGAAGACTGAGGAATGGGCCAGTTGTTGTTGTTGCTGCTGGGGTTGCTGTTGTTGCATTTGAAGCTGTTGTTGCTGTTGCATTTGCAATTGTTGTTGCTGCTGAATCTGCAACTGTTGCTGCTGTTGCATTTGAAGTTGTTGTTGTTGTTGTTGCTGCTGAGTTGGAAATGCATTGGATGCCTGTGCAAACAATCCACCGGGCGGCTGTTGTGGCTGCTGCTGCTGCTGCTGAACAGCCTGGGCAAATATTCCCTGATTCGCATTAGTTGCTTGTCCAAAAACTCCTGGTGGCTGAGCTTGCTGCTGCTGCTGTTGTTGCTGCTGAAAGCCACCAAAGGCTGGTCCTTGAGCCTGGCTGAACAGGTTTCCTCCCTGAAAAGCTTGAGCCGCCGGTTGTTGCTGTGGTGCTCCAAAGGGATTAGCCCCACTGGCGGCCCCTCCTCCAAAAATCCCATTCCCGGTGTTGCCACCACCGCCCATGGCGCCTCCAAAGATGCTGTTGGAGTTGCTCACCTGAGCGGTAGCGCCACCAAAGATGTTCCCAGAACTTAGGGCAGGCTTTCCGAAAATGGATGCAGATTGATTAGTAGCTGGAACAGCTGCAAACGGGTTGTTGGGTTGGGATTGTGAAACACTAGCCCCTTCGGGAGTGTCGTAAATTTTGATCATTATGTCTAATATTTGGGGAGACATTTGTAGCATGGCTTTCATTTTGTTTGTGGCCTCCATGACCTCTCGGTTAAACTGCTGGTGGAACTGCTCGAAATTGTTTGTCCGTTTGGCCTCGTAGCAAAGGAAACGGACCTCTTCGAATGACTGGTCCTCGATGAAGTTGGGGAAGTTTGGCTTATCCTTAAAGGGTCCATAGCCGGAAAAGGGCCACATTTTTCCATTAAGACCGGACTCCATGTCCGACTTGAGGTATTGCCTAAAAAATATCTGTTCAAATCGGTTTCTTGCCGGCTTTCTTCGTATGCTTACTTGACATCAAAGTGTTCGTTGTGGCATTTTGTTCCATAGCGGCAAGAGCCCGTCTGAAAAAAGCGGCAGAGACCCATCCTGTTCAGCAGTAATAGGTGTCCTTTTTTTATTTTTCACAGAAATAGAAACGCTATTGAAAAGTTTACAAATATTTTGCAGCTCAGTGGGAGTTCTAAATTTTAAATCAGATGTTTTTAGATCGATAGACCAGGCAATTGAATTTTATACCGCAAAAAAATACCATTTCTTTGATGTTGGTATTTTTTGTTTTTAGGGGGGGTCTACAACTTTATTATTTGACCACACTGGCCGAACGAGTATCTGAAAGATCGAGTATCTGTAAGATCGAGTATCTGTAAGGTACAACGGGCAACCGACGCGGATGGAGCTCTGCGCGCGTCCTCCGATCTTTGAGGCAACTGAAATTCTAATTTTTTGCGAAATTAGCTAATGTTTTGGTGAGGCATCGGCCTGCCAAGTGGGTGGCTTTGGCGTCGCGAGTGTTTTTTTTCAACAAAGTCTTTAGAAGCGCTGTCGTAGCTTTCAAATTCCATTGAGCTTCCTTGAGAAGGCGAAAAAAATTCGTGCAAAAAAAAAAAAGGAATAAAAACAGGCATCCCATAAAGGGCAGGCTGGAAAACTCGAGCCAATAAAAGATACACATAAAAGATAAAAGATCTCAGTTGTGCAGAGTGCGGAGTTGTAAAGCAAACAAATAAAACTGCATAGTGTGAAAAATAATTTGTGCTGTTCAAACAATTAGCCGCAAAACAAACGCCGCTGTTTGCGAATGCGAATGTATCTGGTGGATGCATCTGTGTGCGCAAGTGTGTATCCCTGGAATGCGGCAGTTGCGCACGCGCAAATATTTGTGATTTGTTTTGAAAGGAGAATGAAATAGGAAAGTGGAAAAACCAAAAGGAGGCAACCAATTTGGAATAGACCCCCAGCCTTTGAGAGATTTTCGCGAAATGTAAGTTTAGCCATTAGATTTGGCCATTGCATTTTCCATTTTCCGGCCCACGTTGCTGCTGCTCCCTGCCGATGCCAGTTGCCCACGTAACTTGGAGTAAAAATACCTGGGCTCAGCCCACTCGAAATTAACTCATTGCATTGCCCCTCGTCGGTCCAATCTCCTCACCCTTCAACCGAATGCACCGAAAATTGCTCTATTCTCTTTGAGGCCCTGGAACGCCCACTTTGTCAGCGCTACGCCCACCCTTCCTTGTTTATTCTTCTTTTGTCTCTCTGGCTGTGTGCAGCTCTGCTTTGATTTTCCCAATCCCAAGCATTTTCCCTACCTCCTCCGCCTTATCTCTCGGACACTACGGCCATAAAAATCCGACTAAAAATCAATTTTCAAAACAAGCAGGACAAAAACACAAGCCTTTTTGGAGAATAGATGGCCGGAATGGACGGGATGACTGGGAGACAGGGGGTATCCAGCGACAATAACATCAATTTTGAGGCATTTATATGCGCCAATAAATTCAGGCGGCCGATGCCGAGAGAGATGGGAAGAAAGAGAGGAAAGGCAACAAATAACAAGCAGAAAGATACACGACAACGCGCAACAATAAGACACAAGATCAAACGAAACGAGCGATGCTGCTGCGGCTGCTGCTGCTGCTGCTGCAACTGCAACTGCTGCAGCAACAGGTAAAAGCAGCGACGCCGGGCGCATGCGCAGCATTTCGAAATGTTCAGCAATCGATATGGTCTGCATTTGTATCTGTATCTTTCGAATGTGGTGTATCTGTGCGTGTGTATGAGAGAGTGAAAGAGCCAGGCAGCGGGCAGAGGAGCAACAACAACCTGTTACATCGACCGCTGCAGCGCGCTGCCAGAAATATGTAAAGTCAATTTCGTGTATCGGAAAACTGTAACTAATGCCAAAGCGTCAGCAGCGGTATAATCAACATTAACCCATTAAATGCAAAGGGTTAATTTTCTAAAAAATAAACTAGGATTTCAAAAAGGATTTTTTGCAAGCCGTTACGAAAAATAAACCGTTATCATAATACTAAAATAATACTAAATCTAAAGATTTCAAATTTCCAGAGTTGCCAATTAACACAATTATGTTTATAAATAAGAATTTAAATTTTAATTCATTATGAATCTTGTATAAGAACATTTTAAGATTAAAACCTCTATGGGGTTAAGATCTCTGCCAGCAGCCAAGTTCGTTGTCTGCGGCGGAAAACAAAAGACTGCCGCCGCGTCGAGTAAAAAATCTTTGTCAATGAAAGAAAACTTTCTTTTGGGCTTATCCAACCCAGCATCGCTGCCGGCTCTTTCTCCTTTTCATTCGCACTCTTTCCATTTCTCTCTTACCCGGCCGTGATTTTGTATTTCTGTGTCGCCTTATTTATTTTTGTTTTTTATACACATTTTTCGTTGTTTAATTGGGCGGTTTTTAGATTTACGCGCCTGCCGCCATCTGCAATATCAGGTATTTTCGTCGGTTTCTGGCTTTTCGGGCCGGTGTTTTTCGGTCTCTGTATCTCCTCCGGCTCTTCATGGTCCATTAAGACAATTTAGGTTGGCTACTTTTTGTTTTCTTTCTCCAGAGGGAGTAGTATAGGGCCGAACCGTGAAAGGGAGGAGGAGTGCCAACAGAAGGACCACAACCGCTCCCCAGCTGCGTGGGAAGATCCAAGATTTCGTTTGTCATCTTTGGGGCTGGCGACTTGATTGCCCCCGAAGCGATCCAATCCGTCCAACAACAATCGACTGTCCAAGTTGCCGCAACAAGTGTCCCAGTTTATGGCCCGGCTAGAAGCCAGCCAGCTACTCGCACTAGAACTAGTTTAAGTTTCCTGTCCCAACAGCAACAGCCATCGCTGGAATCTCCTCCCAACTGCATCTCCTCCGCATAGTCACATACTTGTGCATACAGTTGTGGTTGAAAAAATAGTATCTTTATCTAGTAGCTTTCATTATTTTTGAAATTTTCTAAAAATTTCATACAGTTTTTGAAAAGTTCTAGAATTATCTCTAAGCCAAAAAATTAAAATTTGGTATTTTCGAAAACACTATTCCTTTAGGCCCAGTTAGGTGGACTTTACTGCGGCTGCCGCACCTTCCTGCCTCTGCCACATGCCTCCTCCTTTTAACCGCCTGGCATCTAAGCCAACTTACTCCCCTGTTATTAACCGTTTGGCCACATTTTCTCACACAGAGAGCAAAAAATGCTCTGCAGGCCACTTTTGCAATTGGCGCGCCTCTGGAAATGACAAACGGCCATGGGAGCTGGCGGACCAAAGTCGTGGCTAAGGGGGCGTCGCAAGTGGAGCTCCACTAAATTACTGAAATCTAAAAATATTCTAAGCATTCTCCCGGTAAAATTGATTCAGAATAACTGTATCAGAATTTAAAAGGAAAAAAAACGTCCAAGAACTCCAACTCCGCCCGGGATGCATTCTTCCTCGGATGCATGATCGAAATGGGACCGGTTGAGCATTACGTTAACTGATCTGGAATCTAGATCGACATATGATGTTTAAAAAATTATATCAGACAGTGCATCTGCCACTAGCCATTTGGTTTAATTTATGAATTTCACTGGATCGTAATTTGGGAAATTTGTATAAAGTGTGGTATTATGAAAACGTGGATTGGAAGGAGCTCATCTTGGTAATGGCAGAGTTTCTCCATTAATGAGAAAAGAATGTAAATTAGACCAACAACTGATTGGAGCTGCCATTAGATCATCAGTGCCTAAATGGGATACGGCATTTTTCGTTCAATTTGCGAAACGCTCCACTTCAAGTTCATTAGCCAAAAGCCTCCTTTACTTTCCATTCGATCTGCTTCTGGCCAAAACTGGCCGGCAACGTTCTCCTGCTGGCCAAAAAAGAGCCTCACGTAACTGTAACTGATTTGACCTCCCATCACTTAGCTACCAAAAACCTCCTCCAAAGCACAGTTTTCCGTCTATTTTTTTTCTCTCTTTATTTATTTTATTTTTATTTTTTTTTGTATTTTTTGTTGCCTCTGTTGCGGTTCTGGCATTGTGAATGGTTATGGTTATGGAGGAGCCCCCCATTTTGGGGCTGGGCCCGGGACAGGGGCACCTATTGTGACTGTTTTGACGGTCGCTTGGCGGCACACTACAGTGTGACCTCGACAACAAATTTCTATTGCATGCAATTTGGGGAATATCGCATGCACAAATGAACATTAACACTTGGCGGACGGTGAAGAGATGTACGTTGTAAAATAGAAAAAATAAACCAAAACTTGTTTGTACAACAAAAAACTAAATGACAGAAAAAAATATTTACAAAAGATTACTTTCCAAGGATAGCCACAAGGGGATACTCTAAAGGAGGGAAATTATTTCATGGGAGGGAATTTTCTTAGGATTTTATTTAGTATTTAAAATACTAGTCTCTCAAAAAAGACTGTTAGAACTATTTTCTGAAAAAGGACATGTTTTTCGAATTAGATTGCTCCGATTTTAATAGAATTGATAGACTTTTCTCTAAACACATAACTCCCCAGTCTTTCTTAGAGTATTAAACTTCAAAAACGGCAGCCAGGGAGCAAGCCAACGAGAAGAAAAAAGTGCGCTTAGGAATTAGAAAGTACGCGGGCTTCAGGAGAGGCCTTAGCTGATTCCGAAGCTGAAACTGAGGCCATAGCTATCGCCGGAGCTGAAGCCGAAGCTGAAGCTGAAGGTAAAGCCTAGGCGGTGGGTATGTGAGTATAACTCGATTTGTGACTGTCATAAATGGCGGAAATTGTGGGGCTCGAGACAAAGCGGGCTTGGGGACCGAGGCTTTCTGGCTAGCTTTCTACTGCCGGTCTTCAGCTGTGGCTTTTTTTTTCCAACTCCAGCTACAGCTCTGTCTCCGTCTCCGTCTCCGGCTTCAACTCCGCTTTTCTTTCTTGCTTGACTATAATTTGTGCCATCAGCATTTTGTTGTCGTTATCGTTAGCAAAGCGAGTGAGAGACCAGAAGACGCAAAGCCTCAAAGCCTCACAGTCTTCAGAAGACTGAAAGACTGGAAGACGGGCAATGAAGCGTAAGTTTTGACATTTCTTTCGAGGCCTCTCTCTTTTGGCATGCTCTCCATAATTATCCGAGCGGAGAACGCGGTGTCCTCCGTTGTGGTGCCTTAATTTGGTCCGATTTTCATTATTAATTCCCACCTTGCTGGCCGCCCTCCGTTTATGACTTATTCAATTCTCCGCAAAAAGAATTTCTTATATATATATAAGTACGTGTATGAGAACCGCACTAAAAGTGGCAACAACCAGGCGGAGAACCGGCTTCAAGTTCGCCTCGATCTGCGTTTATTATTACACTTAATGTGACTTGATTTATAAACAAGAGCAGCGGCAACACAGCATCCAATGGACTGAAGACTGGCCGCCACCACCTCCACCTCCTGGTCCGCCTCCTATCCACTCTGTGCTCCAGCTGTTGGGAAGACAACAGACCGTTCGACATGCCTCACTGACCAAAAGATACACCGTGCAAAATCCGATTTGTAATTAATACTGGGGTGGGGGTTACGATAGAGTAGTCACCTTTTTTCAAGAGATAAATTATGAAACCATTTCTCCTTGTGTATATCTCAGATTCGTATTGGGTTACCTCAACATTACCCCTCCTCTTTGTCATCGCCGCTTTACGAACTGTCTTTTAATTAGTCCATAAATTTAATGTAAAAAGCTGCAGCGCAATTCCTTTCAGTATTCCAGTCGATAGACTTTCCTTCCCATACTGCTCCCCTTCTCTTTCTCTTTTACACCCATCTCCCCTTCCCTTTCCTGTCCTGGTCTTTCACAAATAAATCGTTCAATCCGGATTCCGGATTCCGGAAGTTTGTTGCGCTGCTGAACAAAAGAAGTGCCGCCCCTTTGGCTGCTCTAAGCGGCTTTTGTCTCCAGGAAAGGAAATAGAATTTTTCCCCCCTTTGCTGCTTTTTTTCTGCTTTTGGCCAAAGAGATTCGAGATTCTCATAGTAATTTTAATGGTTTCCGCTTTTTATGGCATTGCCTGGGTATTATTATTGGTGGAAAATTAATATAAATTTAATTGGACCTATGTGGAGCCTATGGGATATTGGTTATTTGCTCGGGCCATTCAGGCGCTGTGGCATTTATTGCGCATGCGCGACTTTATTTTGCCCCTGTCGCTAATTGTTGTTGTTTTTTATGGTCTCTTCACGCTTCATACCTTCATTTTTTGTTGTTGTTGTTACCTGTGTGGGAGGGGGAGAGGTTAAAGCGTGCTAATGCTTACATAATGCTTTGTTTTCGGATTTCTTTTATTGTTTTTTTTTCTATCTCTTTCCTGCACGTCTTTTGTACGTGAGGTGGTCTTCGACTTGGTAGAAATAGGTGTAAGCGATGACGACAATTTGGGGCATCATAAATTATTCTTTTCGTTTCCATAAACCCATATAGACCAGGGTCAAAATTTCAGCCTATTCTTGAAGGTAAATAATAGAAGATTGCCTTTGATAAGTTCCTGAAAAAAATAAATCACTTTCTGGGGGGAATATTTGGGATAAATAGGGATCATTTGATCTAATTTGGGTTGGTAGTTCTGGGAAAGTTATGAAAAGATCATAGAAAATATATTTTTTTAAGAGAAATATTTAAAAAAATAAATTTCTTATAAATCCGATTATAAGAAGTCTAAAAATAAACCCACACTCCCTATGTAATCCCCAAGTATCACACCATATAAAGCACGTGCTCTCCACTCTTTCAAAATTTAGATCACCCGCCCACATTTATTCAAATATTTTCGAAAAAGTGTGAACTGCGAGCAAATAGACATTTTCCAATAAAGTTAGACAAACAAAACAAAAAATCGAAAGTAGCCGGTCGGGTTTCGAAAAAGAATTTCGGCGGCAGTTCAAAAATTAATGAAATTCCTGCCGGTAATAACAAAAGAATAGAAATGATGTAGAAATCGAACATTAGCATACATGAATTTATTTTCCTTTATTAATTTTTTTTTTTTTTTTTTATATTTGGTAATGTGTAGAGAGGCATGATGAAACAAAAATTGTAGGCCCAGGCCGGAGAAGTGGAGAAAATGTTTAGTTATGTCTGATGAGGAATGTTTTTTAAGACCGCCCTCAGCCAGATGATAATTAAATATTTGTACATATGGCAGAGAACTTTACTGGGTTACGGGGCCACCAAAAAAAAAATATATATACTCATATAGCAAGGGCAGGAGGGCAACCGAAGACGCTTCTAAGCCCGGCTTGATCTTGGTTTTTTGTGCTTTTCGTTTTTGGCCGGAATTGTGTTTACAAGTCGCTCCACTCACTCGCTGCTCGGCCCGCAAGATTAATGTTTTTTTTTCTCTTGAAAATTTGCATATTTCAACAATTTGTTGGCTTGTTCTTTTGTGGCTGTTAATGGGGATGTTGTAACTGTTTTTTAGATCCTCCCTCCATTCTTTCGAGGGCGTGGTAATGAGTTCTTTGCCAAAAAGATTCTCGTTCTGCGATAAATTCGAAAGTTACCGAAACCATTTTTTTTTGTTGTTGTTTCATTTGTTGGCTAGTTTTGAGGATCCCTCCCTTTATCCGTACTCTTCCCTAAACCCACCCAGAGTCTGTTAATTTACATGCATAAATAATTTGCACAAAAGTGTTTGCTGGTTTTGTGGTTGTTCGCTGGGGGTTTCTGCGGCATGAAATGGCCAAGTTTATAGCTATCGACGGGCGGTCGACTGGAGACTGGTAGACTGGGAGATCCGGAGACTCGTCTACTCGACTGTCGTAAAAATCAAATATGCGACGTAGACTTGACGCAAATGATACCCATAAACCATAACAACGGAAAGCTGAGAAATGGAAGTTGTATTCAGCCGATTTGAGGGATTGGCGGAGCTATAGTTTCTCGCATTGTATTTGCTTCGGGGAGTGTCACGGAAATCGATTCAGGTCTTAACTCCAGCTATAGATAACGAAACCTTCATGGATTTCGGGTTCATAAAATAATCTACATATTAATTTAGTTCTCCCTGATGATGTTGTTGGGGTTCTTTGCAGCTCCACACATAATTAAGCAGATTAGTGACTATTAGACCCCCGGAGATTGGTCTTCCAGCGAGTGTAGAAAGCGAGCAAAATTCTATCGACTCGTGGAAATTAATAAATGAAGACTTACTTGTCTGCCAGCTACTAATTTAATTAAATTATTTTCAGACATGTTCTTGGATAGCTTACATTATTCTACAACTAAAATAATTCCCACAGTTACTGCTCCAGTTTGGCTGAAAGGAAAAAGCCATTTCATTTGTAATGAACTTAACCCCTCAGGTGCCCCAAAACCTTCCACTTAAATTCTCACCACCGGCTTGACTTATCGCTTAACCTTCACTCACTTATAATTCCTCTTCGCCGTGTAGTTGAGGCCTTTTGTTTTTTATGGTTGGCTTTTTGCATTGTCTTTGAGTTTTTTAGTTAGCTGGAAGCCTACTGTGCTACACATGGCTCTTTGGGTTTATGGCCAAAACATAAAGAGCCAGTGATGTGGGTGGCCTCGATGCCAGCTTGAAAATTATACTCGAATCAGCTTTGATTTTGGTCTATAATCACATGGCATATGCATTTCAAGAATATCAATTTACAATCATAGCTTGGGTTCCATTCCCAGAAGACTCGAAGTCGCGAAGAATCCCAGATCAGAGTGTCACGTGCAACATAATCGTCTTTTGATGGTTACAAATCTTCTCCAGCCGTTCTCCACCAGCCGTTGATAAATTGAACTTGGGGCTCGGAGGTGAGTCTTTTCAATGTGCGGATCCTTTTGTCTGCGGCCTCCATTCATTTCGTTCATTCATGAAAATTTTTCGCTCTTCCGCCAAACTGTGAGTCGAGTGTTTCTTTTTCTTCTTCCATTTTTTAAACTTTAAGCCATCTGTCTGACTTAAATTCAACGTCGACGGTGCCAGAGACACCAACAGCAACAGCAACAGCGTCGCTGTCGTTTGTCATTCGATCTGAGGAGTGAAGGCGTATTTGGATATTTATTCGGTTTTCTCCGGTTTTTGTCGAGTAGCGTTTGAAAAACGATATATGGAAATGAAAATGGCGGATACGCTGTTTTTTTCGTCGTATTATACCACCTTATACCACGCGTTTTTTGGTGCGTGCAATGCAAATCCAATCCAACTGCAATGGAGCATGAAGCCTCGATAGGGGACGACTTTCGGATCTCCTATATGCCGCCATTGGCTGTGTGGGTGTTCTCTATTTCTTGTCATGTTTTTAACTGTGGGACTTTTAACTTACTATAGGTAAATATAATTTACAAATTAACTTGAAGGTTTTTCTGTTTATTTATCTGTTAGACTCTGTGATAAATATGGGTATAGATGGGGAGATACATATGGCTCACAGCGATGCCTATATCTTTGCCAATTTATATCTGATTCTTGAGCGAAGTACCTCAAACGATTTGTATTTCGATTCTCCAGCAATCTGCATCAAAACATGGGACTGAAATTTTCAATCCATATTTTACAAATTTTTCTGATAGGAACCCTTGCAAAATCCTTGTTTTCCATGTATGGCCCCAACCATAACCATATCTTGGTCAATATTCATCCGATTTTTAGGATGAACACCTCAAAAGATTTGTCTTTCGATTCTCCGTCAATCTGCATCAAACCTGGGATTGAAATTTTCGATCGATATTCTTCCTTTTTTTCTGATGGGACCCCTTGTAAAATGCTGGGTTTCCATATATAGCCCCCAACCATGTCCATATCTTGGTCAATATTCGTCCGATTCTTGAGCTGAATACCTCAAACGATTTGTATTTCGATTCTCCATGAATCTGTATCCAAACCTTAGATACAAATTTTTTATGAATATTTTTCCAATTTTTCTATTGGGACCCCTGTTGTGTTCTATATATGAACCTTTCCAAAATCTCCCTACGCAAAAGTTATATCTTTTCCAATTAATTCTCACACCCAAACGCATACCTGTAGCTTTGTTTTTTTGCTGCTTTGTCAACTTTTGGCCAAGAGTACAATAAATAAAGACAGAGTCCATTGGAATTTTGGTTAGAGCTTTGAGTAAACCCAATCGTGGCTCATCTGAAAAGTAAACCTAATTTGCGTACAACCCACTTCCTTTATTTGTTTTGTTTTATTTTTATATCGCTGTTGATTCGCCACCTCTGCTGGTCTGGTCTATCCTATTTCACATTCGATTCAGTGCGACCCGTACAAAATTTTGGAGGCATCGGTCGCCGTTTGCCTTTTCATTACGGACCTCATTGTCTGGGCGCGCGGTCAGTTTTGGATTGTTGTTAAGTAAGTGTACTTAACCCACATGACTTGCGGTTTTCTCATTTCTCACTGCTCACTTGCCACTGCTGCGTGCCGTTTGCTGTGGGTTAAGACACGGTCGAGACTCCGTTTTCTGACTTTAGCTGTCATCGCTTCCAAAAAAGCTGTCATTGCCTGGGATCTGGTATCTGGTATCTGGTGTCTCCGGTGCGGTACCACGGTGCGTATGTGTGATGTTTGTGTGCGTGCGCAAAGAGATTTCTTAACCTTGAGTGACTTTGAGAGCTTTTTTTTTGTACTATCCAGCCATCCATATTTATTTATTTTTTCCCTTTTGGCTTTACATTTATTAACCAATTTTTTGTTCGCCGATTGTATTTTTTCGGGTTTATTAAATTACTGTTTGCACGTGTGCGTGTCTGCGTACTTGACTCTACGCTCATTTCCTTAATTAAACACTTGTTTCACGGTCCGTTGGGCAATCTCATAAGGCGAATAAGCTAAAAAATAATACAAAATACGCCGACATCGAAAAGGTATTATAAAATAATGGTATCTGCTGGCCAATGGCAATAAAAAAATGGCAAAGATTAGCAAAAAATCAAGTTGATGGAGCTCATTTGCAGAAATAATGATTGGACGGCAAAAAAAAAAATGGTTGAAAATAAAAGATTATGTAAAAATGATCGATGGCAAGCACTTATCAAGATTAATAAAAAGTTGCCCAGTCATTACATTTATGTTATATATTAATATTTTTATTGAAATACTAGATCTTCTGTACTTTTTGCATTATTCTGCACAAGTCTGGTCTTCATGTTGCGTGTTACTTTCAGTTGAGGAACCCTTCAGGTTTCAGGCTGTTTTCCATTAACTTGGATATCTGACTGCTACCATCTATAACAAATAAATTCATGGCTGGACCCATTAAAAACTTATTATGGTTTTTTGTGTGCCACTCCAGTTTTATTGTCCATTGTCGGGTTATAGGACCTGCTCTCAAGAGAGCTTCCCAGCTCCAGACAGACAGAGGAACTAAGCCACTCACTAAGCATGGGAAAAGTAATTTTCATAATTTTGCACTCCAACACCTTTTGCCGTCTTCTGTCTTCGAAAAACAGAAGCTAACCCTCGGGGGGAAAATCTGTCTCAGCTCGTTATTAGCCAAGATTTACATACATAGGTCTTCCCGGCGAGCTGTGAGCTGCGGAACCCCATATTAAAATGCCACTAATTATGGCAATTTGTTATATGCGAAACCGAACTGAGGCCAACGCCTATGATCCCAAGTGGTTTTTTTTTTTTAGCCTTTTAAAGACATACACAATGGCAACCATTAGCCAGATCAAGAGTTTGTTAGGAGAGAGGTAGGGATCTGGGAGGGCGGCAACACTCACGCATAGGTTGTTAAAAAAAATACGAATATTAAAATTAAAAATATAAAAGAATAAATAGGCTGGGTTAAGTGCGTCGAATACATTCATCGCCGAAGGCCAAACAAGCTCTTACACACGCATATTGAAATAAATGTTTATTTATTTTTTTATATTATTTTTTATTTCCCCTTTCCTTTCCATTTATTTTTCGTTTATTCCACTTGAAGTTGAGTTGGAACCAGGTGATGATTTGCTATTTGCCGGCCAGGAGACTCTCGCGAAGGGTTCAGAGTTGGAAGAGGGAGGTTGGAAAAGGTTAAGTCGCAGTATATGTACATGAGCTACAAATTGAAGGCTTTTTTATGGGTGTACCCTTACGAACTCATAGGCCCAGGGATCTGGTCATAAATTTGGGGATTATGGATCTTGGCAAGGTTTTTAATTAGCCATAAGGCCAGAGCTTTAAATAAAAGGTGGTATGTATTTATTAACCATATCGTATGTGGTTTATATTGTGTACTATAAACTATATACAATAAAAACTTAATAAAAGAAAGAGCATTCCAAGTGCTGCCTACCATTTTCATGTTGAATATCATTCCTTTATTTTTATTTGCTGCCCGCGAAGCTTTTCATTTGCTGTTCCCCTTGTTTTCTCAGGGTCCAATCGAAAAAATATACAAAAAAATAAAGGGAGATTCACTCGCTGGGGTGACGAGGAGGCGGGCACTGGGGTATGGGGCAGTTGAGGGTTAAGTATTGGCATTTCCGACTGGCGGGAGACCCGCCGAGACTCGTCTTCATTGAAATCGAGCTGAGACTCAAACTGAGACCGAGTCTCGATCCCAGTTCCAACTTGCACACGGCATGGCAATCAAAGCCAGCAAATCTACACCAAAAACGAGAATAGCAGCAGCAACCCAGCAACAGCAAGCCAGCAACATCAACTCAGCAACAGCAACAATGAGAGCAATATTTGTGCTCATTAAGCGTAACTGACACACGAAGTTTTTTTTGGAGGGTTTCTTCATTTCGCAAGTCCCCAAAAACTACGCCAACGGGACAGAGGTCTCTTATTTTTTTTGTGCTGTTTCTGGCAGAGGCTGTGACTCAAGATTTCGCCCTCCAGCCTTCATTCTTCCTCCGTGTCTTCGGCGGCTTCTGTTGCTGTTATTGTTGCCGGTGCATTGCATTGTTTTCATACACTTTCAAAGAGTATTTGAGAATCAAAATAAAATATTTTAGATATGAATGGTTTCTAAAAGAGGTCCTGACACCCATTATCCCTAAAAGAAGTCTCTATTCTTTTCAAATCTAAGCCTACAAATATCATACAGATCATCTTCATAGGGAGAATTTTTTAAATAGTATATCCTTTTTTTTTATTAACCCTCTAAAGGCAGTGTATTTGCATTATCCTCTGCCAACTTTGGCCTTCCCTTTCGACCATTTTTTTGTTCGTTTTTGCATTTTCGCTTCGCTTTTGGCCAATTTGAACGGGCCCCCCAAACGGGCAGAGGGCGATTGCTATTATTTTGAGGTAATTCGATGATTTACAACTGTTGCCGTGTTTTGTAAGTTTTCTTTTTGTTGTAAGAGCCAAAGAATGCCACAGATCCCACTCGCTGTCCAGCCGTATCTGTGTTCCCCCAGTGCAACGCGAGTGCAACAATGAAGGGCCCAACCTTAGCCACATTCTTTTGTTATTTTCGCAAAAACTTTTTTCTTTATTGTTTGTTGGTTTTTATTTGCCAAAGATCTGAATGGTTTGGGGGAAGTGGTTGGTTGGCCTGCTGCGTGTAAATTCTTTAGCGGGAATCTTACATTTCACACCTGTTGTCATTTTTCTCCCCCAGATATTTATATTCAGGCGGAAATTGGCGGGACCTGAGCTGAGCCATGTGGCAAGTTGACAGCGTAAGAAGCTCAAAATGGGGGGAAGAGATCCCTAGGATCAGTAACTGATATGCAGATGTTCCCTGCGAAGAATTTAAATTAAATTGATTAGCCTGAATTAACATAAACTTAAGCTTCAAGGCTCTTACTTTCAAGGCTCTAAGCTGTTCACACAACTGATGAATATCTGAGACCTAGAAAGCACTTTTCCAGATGGTTCTGATGCAACCCATCCATTAAAAGCAATCAGAGTAAAACACCAACTCAAAATAACCATAATCATGTCAGGCTCTGAACTCTGAAACATTTCAATTTTCCCGCCCTCCGGAGGGCGACTGTCTGCATCCATCAAAGCATGAACAATTTCACTTTCGAGATACAAATGTGGCGATATGCGATTCAGTGCATCGGGCTTGGCTTTCGGTTTCCAAACCAGAAGCGGAAGCCATCGTTTAGGCCATCGTCTATGGAGTCGTCATCTGGTGATTAGACGCTTCAGCGCCAATCAAAACCACAAAGACCCAGCCATACACAGAAAATAAATATTAAGTTGGAAACTGAAAACATTAAAAATATTAATAAACCGAGTCCAGGTAGGATATGATATTTTTCCTCTGTGGGCCGGCGACATTTTGGCGACGCTTCGGTGCATTTTGCTGAGCGACTCCGTGGCAGATTGGCGTATGTGCCTCGTGTGGCATGTCATGGCTTCAGTGGTGCGATAAATGCTCATTTCACTTTCTATCAGCGTCTCGCGGCAGTCTAATGGAGGTTTAATTATGCTACGCTGGCGGCGTGCCCTCACCTGTCGCATAAATTACACCCAGCAATGCCTTGATTTATTGTTTGTTTATATAGCTATTTTTTTCCTTCTTTTTTTTTATAGTTGTGCCTGTTTTTCCATTTTGTATTTTTGCTAATGCCTTGCCCATTTTTTACTTACTATCTTGCAGTGACTTGACATTATGGCGGTGAGGTCGTAGGCACCGCAAAATTAAGGCAACTGCTCGGTGTTCGGAGGGGGATGACAAAGAAAAACCGAAACCACACAAGGCAAACAAGGAACCGACTCAAAAATGTCCGGCAATCAACAGCAGCAACTACAACTACAACAGAAGTCATTAACTAACACAGCAACATCGTCAGCAACAACAGCAGCAGCAACTACAAACGGAGCAACAAGCACTTTAAACAATAATTTGATAAAAATAAATAGTGTTGACAAAATAATAGGCAAAGCCCCAACAGCTACGCAGGCAATTAACAAACATCAGCAACAGCAGCAGCAGCAACAGCAACAGCAACATATTCATCAGCGACGCTCTTTACTGCCAGCAACATCAGCGGCAGCAACCACGACGCACCAGCAACACTCATCGCAACAACAAAGCGGAACGTCAGCAGCGCTGTCGCCAGGCAGCCAAAAGCAACAGCAGCAGCAACAGCAATCACACCAATTGCAGACTGTGGCCACAATACATCAGCAACACTCAACCCAGCAGCAACAACAGCAGCATCATCATCAGACATTGACTTCTCGCTTGCCTATTCAACAGCAATCTAGCAAGGAATTACCTAATCTCACTGCCCAGCAGCAACACCAGCCAGCACAGCAGCAAGCTATACAGCGTCGCAGCTTCTACCAGTTGAAACAGCAACATCAACAGCACCAGCAACAGCAACAGCAATCTCTGCGCAGCCCACAGCTAAAGGTACCGGCTCCAGCCCACTCTATACCACCGAGATACCAGCCACCCCCTCAACCAAGCAACGGGATCCTCAAGCCACACTTGCCACTTAAATATCCGCCGGATATCCCGCAGCTATCGAGCATCTACATACCCGATTCGATCAAACAGCAACAGCAGCAGCAACCACACTCGCGTTACCTGCCACACCAGTCGACGGGGAAGGGCGTAGCGGCACAGGATATGCTGAAGTTTGTGCGGAAGCCCGATCAGGAGCATCCATCGCCCAATGCCTCGGTCACGTCCAGCGGCACGGGAATTCCCACGGCCAATGGCGGAGGTCGTTTAACGGCCGAGCAGAACCGCCAGCTCCAGTCGCTGGTGAACGAGTTGCGGGCCCTCAAGGAGCAGAACCAGCGGCTGCTGGACGACAACCAAGAGCTGAGGGACCTCTGCTGTTTCCTCGACGACGACCGGCAGAAGGGTCGCAAGCTGGCCCGGGAGTGGCAGAGATTCGGTCGCTACACCGCCAGCGTTATGCGCCAGGAGGTGGCCGCCTACCAGGTGGGTCTCCGCCAGAATTAATAATTTACACTCTTATTTAAAAAATTATTTATTTTTAAAGAACAAACTACGTCAACTGGATGATAAGCAGCAGGAGCTAATCACCGACAACCTGGAGCTGAAGGAGCTCTGCCTGTACTTGGATGAGGAGCGCGCCCATGTGGCGGCCAATGCGCTGTGCGCCGGATGCGGAGCAGCCACCCGAAACGCCTTGCGAGACGACGGCGATGGTTCCAGCTCAAGCACCAACGCTGATGAGACCATCACCGCACTGAGAAACTACGCCGAGCAGCGCCAGCTTCCCCAGGTGAGCAGAAAGAGCGTTTCTATCAAGGATTAGAATCTAATTTGAATAATTATTATCCTGCCAGGATCTACGTCACGCCCACTCGCTGAACGACCAGACGCTTCAGTATGTGCGATCGCTGGAACGGCGCATCCAGCAGCTGGAGGAGGAGCGAACCACGCCCACGGCACACCAGCAGCAGACGACGACCACGCCGCAGGCCAGGACCACCCCCACGCCCACGCCCACATCCGCATCAGCCGTAGCAGCAGCAGTAGCAGCCGCAGCAGCAGCGGCAGCAGCCACCAAATCATCGCCCTCGCCCCACCTCGCCAACCAACAACAAACGGCCCAGCAGCAACAGGACATTGTGGCCGCTGCAGCGGCAGCAGCTGCTGCGATCCAATTGCCGGAACCGATTGCAGGTCGCCCCGAGGCCGTAGTCCGGGCCCTTCAGGTCCTGGAGGTGCGGGAGCAGCTCGAACGAGATCGATTGGGCAACCTGGCCGGTAGTGCCATCGATCAGATGGACGACGGCGAGAAGGCGCTGGTGCGGGAGATGTGCAACGTGGTGTGGCGCAAGCTGGAGGGCAGTCCACACGGACCCACGGCCCTGGAGCCACTCTAAGCTCCAAGCCAGAAACCGAGAGACACCCTGAAGGGCTAACCCCTAGACTCTAATGTTTAATGCTAACTTATGCCGTAATATTTAACCCTAAACATTGTACAAAGTTCAAACCACAACCTAAGCTAAGCCACCACAAAAAGCGAAAGAATACTCAAAAAATATACTTGAATTTCTCCACCAACTGATCCGATATTAATCACATCTATTAACTATAAAGATAGCCTACTAAATTTCTATAAATATTTTAAAAACTGTCCAGAATTCGGCATCCAAATTGAGCTTTAACTGGTTTTAAAGTTCAAAGATTTGGATGCGATAAGATCGATTTCTCTGCTCGATGACTTTACAAAATCAAATAATCAATGGTATTGTTGCTTATTCTCGATTTTGGACAATATTTGATTGGATCACTCTATTTAATTAGTTTGTAACACTGCTGATCGGTTGATGGAGAATGCTCATAATTATTTTTGTACTTTATTGAAATCTTTGACTGTTATTTTTGATTGCCGAGAGACAGAAGTGTATTCTATCTTTGACGAAAAATTTGCTAACTCAAAATATAATGCAACAAATATTTCCAAACTCATTAAATGGTTTTTAATTAATTTGTATGATATAGGGACCGCTGAGTCACTGGTGCAGGGGTTCTACGAACCTACCTTCGTATAATTAACTTTACCTGCAATATGGGCATCTAAGCGCATTACATGGCTCTTCTTTTGCGCTTTCTACGCTTTGCTGGACGTTACCTGATCAAGTACATGGTATATATATATATCTTATATGTAAGTAGGTAGCCTCTTTTTTTTTTTTGAATACAAAATTAAGTTACCGCAGAGGTGTTTAACCTGATTTCTGTTGGCCAATTGGCCCGTATCACATTCATTCAGAAAGACAGCCGCTTGCAGGACAGGATGATGCAGCAACAAATGGCACAACATGCACCCACAGCTCATACCCTTTCAGAGGGTATTATAATTTTTCCATATCTCTCTGCAAAATTGCCAAATGAGAGCTCTTTTTGTCAATTCTTGGGTTTTGGAAGACCTAATGGACTCGTGGAAGTATACATCTCCACCATGGGATATCCAATCTTAAAGCGGACAGCCTCTTAACAATTATTGAACAAAGGCTGTTGATGGGTATATGTCAGTGATGATTCTTCGCTGATTTTGGAAATGTTTACTGTATAAATAAACACTTTTTCCATTTTAAAGGCCATGTTCTAACCAACAAGCCAATTAGCAAACTTTTTATCACTTTTAAGCCAATATATCAGGAATACGGCATCCGATTTCAAAACAAAGTACCATTTATGAATCAGGGTTTCAATCTTCATAAATCTGCATTAAATTAACGAAAATATAGGGGAAATAAAATTTTCTCGATTTTTTGCTAAAATTGTGATGTTACCCCTTTGGAAAATTGCGAAAAATAGCTCAAAATTTTTGTTGCAAGCTTATCATTGATAATGATAGTACTCGAAGATACAAGATCGGGAAGGTATAAAATTTGTGGATCTGACAAATATCAGCCGAGTTATACACATTTTCCATTCAAAAAAGTGAAAAAATTGAACTGCGTTTTTGATATTCTTAAATTGCTCAAAATCATAGATTTTGACTCACTTTTAGTGAATATTTTATCTATCTTGCAACCGATTCAAAAGCGGGATACAGTTTGTGAATCAGGGTTCGTATCCCCATCGATCTGCATGAAAAGATTCGAAAAATCAAACAAACAAATTTTGGGCCAATTTTTGGCCAAAATCATGATGTTACCCCTTTGAAAATTTACGAAAATCGGGTCAAAATTTTTGTGGCCAGGTTTTGATTGAGAATGATAGTACTGAAAGATACAAGATCGGGATGGTATAACATTTGCCGATACGACATAAATTGGCGGAGATATGGTAATGACAAAGGCCTCTTAGGCCTTTTTGTTCTCAGGACGAAATTCTTGGGTCTTGCAGGTCCAACAGCAGGATGAGCAGCAGGAGGAGGTGTAGCAGGTGCTCTCCAGCTGATGTCCCGGAAGTTCCAGTAAAATATTAGGTTAGACCCAATGAAGCAGCCATCCTTGTGGCGCACCTGACTTATTACAACAGAGTACTGAGAGTACACAATTTAAGGATTAGTTATAGCAGTTTTAGTTTTAATAGTTTAACATTTAGTTACTTTTAATATTTTTTAAGAGGTTTGAATTTACAATAAACTTTTATGGAAAAGAAATGAATTTGAGTTTTTAATTAGCTATCGAGGGAAGTGAAGGGGAAAAAATGGCATAATCATACAATGAAAATTAATATTTTAATGCTGAAACCCTGATAAATAAATGGTTACTAAATGATCTCCTCAGAGATCCAAGCCAAAAGTTATAGTTATATATTGTAGTGGGGTTTCGATCTCTTTCGCTGTCGAACCGATTTGTGTGCTCCTAATACTTGACACACATCCAGTCCCCCTCTGTTAAAAGCCGTCTAAATGGAACATTACACCGCCGAAAATAGCAAATAATCAGAGATTAGAGGAGAGAAACGACGACCAGGTAGCGGGCTGAGAAAAGCTGTTTCCGACAACCGCAAAGTCACCAGATTCCAGCATCCACAGCATCCGCACATCTTGGCGCACTTTTCATTCAACTTCGCAGCGAAACGCACGCGCGATATTAACAATCGGAGTCCGCTAAAAAACGAAGTGGAAGGAGTCGGCGCCGCGAACATATGGCATGGATATGGACATGGACATGGAGGCCATAAAAATGCTAACGCCGAACCGAACCGAAGCAGATCAAGCCAACCAGTCCCAGTTCAACTGCATATCCAAGTGCAATTGCAATATCAAACAGAAGAGGAGCAGCAGCCCCAGCAGCTTCGAAAGAAAAAAGAAAGTTATTGGAGCCGGTTGTTGCCGTTCTTCTGGCAACCTGGCGCAGCTGCCTTTCCTCGTCACCGCACTTTGCATGCTGATCTTGGAGCTAAGCCTGGTTCCTCCAATCCGCTCCATGTCGCCGCCAAACGAGACCGCCTGGCCACCCATGCGCCATTACGATATCTGGGGCGATGACTCTGCCCAGCCGGACAACAGGCAGGAGGATCTGCTGCCGGAAGAGGTGGACTTGCAGAGGCAACTGGAACTGAATATGGATGAGAAGATGGAGATAGATGAGGGAACATTTCCAAAGGAAACAATTTATCAGAATAAAACCACCAACAGACAGGGAAAGGGTAAGTTTAAATTATAAAATATTAACTAAAATTCTATAAACATCCTTGTTCCATTGGCTTCTTAGTGATCCACCTGTTTCCTGTGCCAGTGGATGGAGATTGCTTGTCCAATGATGGCCGCCGCATGGGAAACTGTTTGAATGCCTACGAGTGCCGTCAGAAGGATGGCCAAGCCAGAGGCGAATGTGCCATGGGATTCGGGGTGTGTTGCGTTTTTGTGGCCAACTGCAACACCACAATCTCCAACAACATCACCTACATTGTGTCGCCGGGCTTTCCCAGCTTCATGCCAAGCAACTTCAGTGGCTGCAACTTGCGGGTCAAGATGATGACAGACGACATCAGTCAGGTGCGGATTGATTTTCATCATTTCACCTTGGGACAACCGAATCGGAGGACAGGAGTCTGTGATGGAGATGCCTTTCAAATCGGTGGTGGACCAGGGGGAAATATATCACTTTGTGGTCAAAATAGTGGACAACATTGTAGGTATTGATTGTATAGATTGCACCTAATATGTTAAGTCTTTAAACTAGAAGTAAGATTAAGATTAGAACTAATTAATTTACTTTTTACTTATAGTGTATTACGACGTAGGAGCACGAGCAACTCCAAGGCAGTCCACACTATATGGAAGTCTGCGTCCTCTAAATGGCAGCAGTAACAGCAGCAATTCGACGGGAGATCGCTTCATCAACATTGATCTCAATCTTGCCAATCGATTCCTGCCACTTCGCATTTGGGAGATCAGCGTAGTCCAGATCCCGTTCAGCCAACGAGCTCCGGCTGGATGCCTGCAATATCACACAGGAACCGAGGGCCTCCTGCAGACTTTTAACTTTGCCGAAAATGGCCGCCACTTGGCTAACCAAAACTATAGGATTTGTATGCGCCAGGAACTGGATATGTGCTCCATTGTGTATCAGCCCTGTGATCAGCAATCCTTTCGCATCGGCGGCGGCGGACGGATGGCAACACGGGGTGGTGTTAGCGATCAGGGCGCAGGAAGTCCACCAGCCCAATCCGATATGGCAGGAGTAGGAGCAACAGCAGGTAATGTAGCCACGACTACGCCTGTCCCTACCTCCAGCACCCTTATGCAAATGCTGGCCAGTATGGCCAACTCCACTACCACGACCTTAATGTCCATGATGTCTGGTAACTCCACCACAGCTTCCAGTTCCAATTCGTCAGCAGCAGGCAGTATGAGTACCGCAGCAATGAGTACAGCTACAACTGCAACTACCACATCCACAACCCCCACTCCCTTGCGGTCCAGCACCGTGGCATCCACATCCACCTCTTCCGAGGCGCCTGCATCCTCACCAGCCAGCGACGATGTGGAGGGCTCGGGAGGTGAGGATGGGGAAGTTGGCAATGACGATGATGATGGCGGGTTTCTGTTCTTCCGAAGCCCGCCCACCACAGAGGAACCAGGCTTCTCACGGCGCCCCCGTCCGGTTGGCGGAGGATCCAGTGGCGGCTTCGACATCCTCGGTTTCCTCCGTAACGCTTTCGATCTGCAACTAAGGAGGCGCAGCCGTCAAGCTCGGCAGTTCTTTAGCACCTGTACGGACAGAATAACGATGCCCTGCATCATTGAGGATTTTATTGGGACGGGTCTGGGACCGCTGCCAGGCTGCGAGCCCATCCATTGCGGTTCCCAGTTCTGCTCCTCGGGAACGTGGCCATGTCGCATTGAGAGCACTGTTACGCCATTTTATATTGGCGTCCATTTCGGTAATGGGATGGGAGCTGGGAAGGCCAATGCAGAGGATAATGTGGGAGCCTGTCTGCGCTATTCTCAGGTACAGTGTATGTAAGTTTTGAAAGATTCTAGACCCAAAATATAATTCATAAAAGTGTATGTGTAAAAAAGTAGTCAATAGGCATCATAATAAGTGTTCACAAAATCATTTTCTTATATTATTTCAGTATCTTATACATACAGACTTTTTAGTAGTGACCCGTTTACCTAAATATCCATAGAATGTATTTTTTATTCAATTAAAATATGCACACGGATATGCGATTTTGAATAAATTATTCGAGCGAGTTTAAGTATACATTTGTATTCAATGATATATGGAACTCTTTTTACATTCAATCTGGGCCAAACAGGTTGAGGAATACATTTAAGCCATTTTTTAATTATTTGTTCGTTGGTTAGGGAATACTTGTTTCCTATTGTATGATCGCACTAATGTATGATTTTCTATATTCTACATTTTTGATTTTTATAACTGCTGCAAAATGCTAAACGGGTTCACACATTTTTAGAAATATTCCAAATAATAATTGTGCTTACACAAGTCCTAATGATGTCATATCCTTGATAATGATGTGCGTTTCCTTGATAATTGTGCGACTTTTGACTGTTTTTAGTTTTGAGATTATCATTTGTAGAGAAGCAAACATAAAACAGTAACATTCCCCTTTAACAGGGGATATCTTTGGTAAGCAGCGCTATATACACATATAAAAATACAAAAAAATATTTGAGAACCCATCCATTACCCTAAAAAAAATCTCCTGCCGCCTTGTAGGCTCGAGGGCAGTTCTTTTCGGCGTATTTTGCGTAGGCGTTACTAGATCCATGCTTAATGGGCAGCTTACTAGAGTGTTTGTTCCACACATGCACCACATACGAGTCTTTGGCGCGAGCCATCGTCTCTTCCATTTTCTCCGGCTCGAAGAAGTCCTTCCACTGCTTCCAAGGAATAGCGTAAAATGCCGCCCGACCGAATACGGTGAATCCTAGGCAGCGTTTACGATCTTCCTGCATCAGACGTATGTCATTTGTTTGGCAGATTTTCTGAGCCACTCGCGTAATGACACCCGGTCCGTTGTTGCCCCAATCCCTGCCGTCGAAGTTATGCTGAAAGTCGCGCAGGCAGGACTCGGCGATCCCATGTCCAAAGCCAGTGGGCTCTAGATTCATCACACCTGCAGCCAGGTGGGTATCGGACTCAGCTCCGGTATAATTAGGAGGAACTTCTTCCATGCTGCGCAGCACCACGACGTCCATGTCCAGATAAAGTCCGCCATACCGATAAAGCGTTAAATACCGCAGAAAGTCCGAGATGTGAGAAAACAAATATCTGAAAATAATAACAACATTAGTCATTATTTTCACTCACTTGGCGAGCGAGTTACTCACTTAGAACGAAATAAGCGACCGTCCTTTAGCCACTCCTCAATAGGCGTGCCAGCAGCATAGCTCCAAAGGTTAAGACGACGCAGATGTACATTGCTGTAGCTGAGGATTGCTTCAACCAAGGTCTGCGGATGGCTATCATTATGTCTGGCTGTAGGGATTTGATATGTGGGGCCGGCAAATAAGACGAAAACTTGGAAATTCGGATTATGCAATGCTGCCGATTCTATTGCGCAGGCTTGGCGTGCAGTCAGCTCCAGCACCTTGTATCTATTATTCTCCTTTTGGTGGCAACTCGTCTCATGAAAGAAAATAGTCTTGCCGGGCGTCGGTTTTGGATCAGCCTGCAGCACATCATCCAAGAGGTCGACACCAACAGAACCCGTTGACTGAGTCGCTGACCGTCCTTCTCCGTCCATGAAGCAGAGCTGGTAGTCAGTCTGCTTGCCATAGGTCAGCAGTAAGCCAACGATCAGCAGAACGATAAGGGCCACAAATAACAGACGCAGTCTTCCATTGTGCAGGAAACGGGCCACCAACAAAGGCAGGCGCAGGAGCATGACGATTCTACAAACAGAGGATCTATTTATTCAACTGGATGAAAAGAGATTTTGGTACCCACCGAATAACCGCTATTTAACTAAGTGTAAATCAGCACATCGTTTTACTAGATTAAATTAAATATAGTTGCTCATAGAATCGACAGCGTCTCTTAAGAACAGACCAAAACAAAACAGTAATTGTATGACCAGATGCCGTTAATGAAACATTGTATGTAAATATGGGGCGTGTTAAGATTACCCGATATCTCACTACGTCAGTTGCAAATATTTATAATTAAGGGCGTATTTACATTTTTGTGAAGCCACCAAATAAGTTTTATAATTTTACATTACTCAATGTTAAAAATATAAATCATTTATTATTGAACAAACCTCTTTTCTTTATGTCAAATGAATAATAAAAATGAGATTCTCTGAACAAACTTATGTTTATAAAAAATAATTATAAATATTTGGAATTTAAATAAAAACAATTTCCCAAGGTACCTTAATACACACCTTTCACGCAACCACCCCTGAAAAATAATAACAAGTTACCCACCACTAGGTAGCCAGGGAGGAGAAAATTATCGATAACAGCAAAATGTGTTGAAAGCGGCGTTTGCATTCGGAATTTGCGAGTTTCTTAATTATTTTGACCAACTCACGGTGTTTTGGCCGGCGCAGCGAACGTAAAGACCGGTAGACGTAGTACCGCTTTCACTCTACTCATATAAAACAGTTGTGAAATGAATGTTCCTCCTAGCGCTGGAAATGGAGCAGTCGCTGTGGTGGCGGGGGGCGGCAGGGGCATTGGATTCACGCCGCCGGCTGGGATGGTGCCTCAATTTCCACCACCGGGATTCGCGGCACCTCCACCTCCAGAGCTAGCGGCTGCGTTTGGAGTTTTGCCATCGAACACGGAATGGACCGAGCACAAAGCTCCAGATGGACGACCATACTACTACAACCAGAACACGAAGCAGAGCTCGTGGGAGAAACCAGAGGCTCTGATGACACCTGCTGAGCTGCTGCACAACCAGTGCCCCTGGAAGGAGTATCGATCGGACACTGGAAAGGTATACTATCACAATGTGGCTACCAAGGAGACATGTTGGGAGCCCCCACCGGAGTACGTTGACATGAAGGCCAAGGCCAAGGCTGAGGAGTAAGTTAAAATCGGACTAAATTAGTAAATCGTATACTCATAAATTTTATTCTTTCAGAGCTGCTGCAGCCGCCAAAGCGGTGGCGGCCATGACATCCTCCAGTTTGGCGGGCATGGTACCGCATGCTGCTCTAGCTAGTATTCTTCCTGCTGCCTTGCCAGCAGCCCCACGGATACCCACACCGGAAATCCATTCTCCCTTGACGCCCAGCAGTAATGAGAACTCCTCCTCTGCTCTAGATCAGGCCATGGCTGCCACATTGGCGGCCATTGAGGTTCCCCAACCGAATGGTGAGTGCGTTTTCTAGGCTTCTGACCATTTCGCTGATGTGTTTACATTTAATTCCAGCTAAGAAGGACGACAAGTTAGCAGACAGTCCCATGGTATTTAAGGACAAGCGCGAGGCGATTGAGGCATTTAAGGAACTCTTGAGAGACCGCAACGTACCCTCCAACGCCAACTGGGACCAGTGTGTGAAGATTATTTCGAAGGACCCGCGCTATGCAGCCTTCAAGAACCTCAACGAACGCAAGCAAACCTTCAATGCCTACAAAACGCAAAAGCTGAAGGATGAACGGGAAGAGTCGCGTTTGAAAGCAAAAAAGGCAAAGGAGGATCTGGAACAGTTCCTTATGTCGAGCGACAAAATGAACTCACAGATGAAGTACTTCCGCTGCGAGGAGGTTTTTGCTGGGAATCGAACGTGGACGGTGGTGCCGGAACCCGATCGGAGGGACATATACGAAGATTGCATATTCAACCTGGCGAAGCGGGAAAAGGAGGAGGCGCGAGTGTTGAAGAAGCGGAACATGAAGGTGTTGGGCGAACTTCTCGAGTCGATGACGTCGATTAATCATGCCACCACCTGGTCGGAGGCGCAGGTCATGCTGCTGGACAATTCTGCATTCAAGAACGATGTGACCCTTCTTGGAATGGATAAGGAGGATGCTCTCATTGTGTTTGAGGAGCACATTCGCACCTTGGAGAAGGAAGAGGAGGAAGAGCGCGAACGGGAGAAGAAGCGAATGAAGCGACAGCAGCGGAAAAACAGAGACTCTTTCCTTGCGCTACTCGATTCACTGCATGAAGAAGGCAAACTCACGTCCATGTCGCTGTGGGTGGAACTGTATCCGATCATATCAGCCGACTTGCGCTTTTCCGCCATGCTTGGCCAGAGCGGCTCCACACCGCTGGACCTTTTCAAGTTCTACGTTGAGAATCTGAAGGCCCGATTCCACGACGAAAAGAAGATCATCCGAGAGATCCTCAAGGAGAAGTCCTTTGTAGTCCAGGCAAAAACTTCCTTCGAGGACTTTGCAACTATTGTATGTGAAGACAAACGATCCGCCAGCTTGGATGCGGGAAATGTGAAGCTTACTTACAATTCTTTGCTGGAAAAGGTATACATATCGAGTAGTTTCATACAAACATATCTTACATATGAATATTTATTAATTTTTATTAGGCGGAAGCCATCGAAAAGGAGCGTATGAAGGAGGAAGTCCGAAGGCTGCGAAAATTGGAGAACGAAATTAAGAACGAATGGCTGGAAGCGAATGTCTCGGTGGCTGAACCGTATGAGAGTGCCAAGAAGCTAGTGGAGCATCTGGAAGCATTTGCAGTATATGAAAAGGAAATCGGTGTAGAAAAGATCTGGGAGGACTTTATTAAAGAGAGCGAGGACGCCTGTAGTCATCACCACTCGCGATCGCGAAAGTCAAAGAAAAACAAGAAACACAAAAAGCGAGTGCGTTCCACGTCGAGATCGGATATAGAAAACGAACTGGAGGTTGAGAAGTCGAAGCGGAGAAGATCCAAGTCACGATCGGTTAGTATTACTATTATATTGATACTCTTAAGTATTATAATATTAATGTTTCTTTCACAAACAGCATTCCCTGAGTTCTATTGGAAGTATCGAAAGCGAGAAGCTTATGAAGAAGAAAAAGAAGCGCAAAAACAAACTGCGAAGCGTAAGTACTTTCTGCTCCTTCTTCCACTGCTAGTATTATAATAAAAAAATTTATTTCAGTCCTCCTGTGAGTCGGAGCTAGTTGGCAATCAATCCCCTGGCACTCAAGCTCTCCTGCAAAACGATCCCAACTCGCATTCGCCGGCTAAAAAGAAGAAGAAAGAAAAAAGAGCCAAGAAGGATAAAGATGGCAAGCGGCACAACCGACACAATCGCTCCACCACGCCCCTTAGTCCGACCCAGTCAATAGATTCGGCGGGATCACGCAACGAGGAGATGGCGCTAAGTGACGGGGAGCTGGAATCAAAGCGGGCGGCACTTCTGGCGCAATTGAGCGAGCAACTGGACGAATGACCATCGGACGGTCACTGAACCTTAGCCAACATAGACAACGTGTGGTAGCTCCAGCTCCCGATAAATGAGGTTCAGGAGCATCAGTCGATATGGGGCCAGGTTGCTGGACAAGCTTATCCTGGTCCCAATCTGCTGTATTTCCTTTGCTTTGTTAAGATCTAATTATTGTAATTTTTAGGAACGATAAGTTTGAATGTATAAATGAGAATTAAAGCAAACAAGTCAAGTTTTAAATTACACACAAACTATTTTGAGTCTCTACAGCAGAATAAATAAATTTAATTAAATGAAAATAGTTTTTTTTTCTAAATTTTTCGCCGAATCTGAAAATTTTTCAACTCTGCTTGTAATTGGAAATTAAATGAAACTCCATTTAGCTTACTATTTTTAATGACATTCTCAACTTAAAACTGTCCGACAATCGCACAAATGGGAAAGAAGCTTCTCTTGCAATACAACTAGAACTTGAATTCCTTGTACTTCTTAGTTGTCTTGGCTGGATCAGTTTGTTGACGCTTGCGCTTCGACTTCTGCCGCGCCACATGCTCTGCCAACATGTCTGACAGATCTTCCTTTTGCAGATGGTTCTGCTGTTCCCGCATCTGTTGCTCATACCTCTGAGCCATGGCGTCATTATCCATGTCCAATTCGCTGGGATCCAGAGCCAACTCCACGATGCCCTCGCGATCAGTGGTTGTCCTAACTGGCGGCTGCTTGTTGGCTCCGCTGCCAGTAACGTCGTACACATGAGTTGATCCCATCATAGATGCGCCGATACGGTCCGTGCGCTTTTCCGGTAGTACTTGATAAAGAACAGGTGTCTCATTGCTATAAAAAATGATATGAATTGTAATGGTAATTCTTTTGTTTAAATAGGTATCCACTCACTCTTCCATCTCTGCTTCGATCTTCTTTTTACGGAGTTCAATATTTTCAGGTGTTTCCATTCCAGCTGGCACACTGGTAAGTCCGGATGGAGTGACAAGTCCCTCAACTGGTGTGACTAAGCCAGTCTCATCCTGCTGGTCGCCCAGGTCCTCGCCGTCCTCCTCTTCTTCTTCGGAAGACTCCTCTGACTCAGATTCAAGCTCACCCCATTGATTGCGCTCAATGTCGGCCTCGTCGATGCCATTCTGAAATGAGTTTTGCAAAGATTAATCTCTGAATAGCTTAACAAGAATAGTCCATTTACATCCAAGTCCAATATATTCGTTCCGAACACATCTCCGTACAATGGTTTGCCATTTTCGTCGACCGGCGGCTTGCCCCAACCACCGGCATGGTAACCAAAGGAAGTACCCTCGGGGATAGGTGCATTGAGGCCAGGAATCTTCAGGTTGGGATATGAGGGAGGCGGCCCATAACGCTGCTGGGCAATCAACCATGGTGGCGGAATCTTGTGAGAATTTGGGCCCACAGGCATGCCCAAAGCAATGCGCAATTCCTCGGAGAGATCTCCTGGCTTCTTCTCCTTCAGGCGCGTTTCGAACTCCTTTCCCTCGTAGTAGAGATCGCCATGAATGGTCATACGCGGCTTGGTCTGCCACTTGAAGAAGGCATCATGGAGTTTCTGGTAGTCGATATCGATCTTGCCCATCTTGGGGCGGACGCGCTCACGCATTTTGGCCTTTAGCGTTTTGGCATCTTCACGTTCCTGCAGGGATTCGCGCATCTCCATGATGCCCGTTTTCTTGATAAATGCCGGCAGATCAAATGGTGGCTTCTCAATGCCGCGCTTGCCTTGCAGGTACTTTCGCTTGAAGCACCAATGCCGCGGCACCTGTACAGTGTTTCTGTAGGCCTTCAGTTGTACTAAAAGCTTTGGATCTCTGGCGGTCACATCGTGCATCTCAACGACATCGGGCCTAGAGACCAACTGCTTCAGCTCCGCCACACTTAAACGGGTTAGTTTCTTGAGCTTTCGTTTAGATAACTTTTCTTTATCCTCCTTGTGTTCATCATCATCGTCGCCGTCATCGTCTTCATCATCCAGCTTGGAATTGGCCTTTTTGTCCCTGGCAAGATTATCTGCATCGCTAGCTGATTTATCCTTTTCTGCAGGTTTCGGCTTGTTCTCAAGCTTAAATATTTCAAAGACGCGGTAGAACTGACGATACATCGGCGCTAGATCAGCAATGGTAATCTTTTCGGGCACATATCTGTGGATAGATTTTAGAATATTAGGTAAAAGTGGATAATTTGTAGTGCTCTTCACTTACTCTATTGTTACATTTTCGTCGGTAGCGTCCGCAGCCTTTTTATCCTTATCTTTGTCATCACTCCGATCCTTCTTTTTCTTGCTGCGGCTCTCTCTGTGTTTTTCCTTCTTATCTTTTTCAGCAGGTTGTTCATCATCACTTCCTGGGGCCTTAGCCTCCTCTCCTGCCTGTTCCGTGGCTTCATTCTCATCCGCCTGGGCCAACTGCTGTTGACGCTCGTGCTCCAGCTGCTGCCGGATCTTCCTGTTCTGCTTCTTGCGTTTCTTTTTCTTTTTGTTTTTCTCTGCCTTGCTCTGTTTGCCAGGCTTGGCACCTCCGCTGCCGTTGACTTGGTTCTCGGCATCATCATCGCTGTCCTCACCCACATCAGCGTCCTCGCCGTCAACACCTCCCGCACCGCCACTGCCGCCTTGCGAGTCGCCGTCTACATTGTACTCGGCCACGCGCTGATCCTTCAAAGCAAGCACGTCCTCCAGGGCCTTGGGCAGCACCAACTCTTCAGGTGATTTATCACCATTGCCGCTTTCCTCTGTAGCTTCGCCGGCATCACCGTTGCCGTTGCCATTTTCATTCCCATTAGCCGCAGCGTTTTCGTGCTGCTGCTGGTCGAAGCGGATGGACATCAGCGGCGTTGGTTGGCCGCCCTGGAAAAGTAAGCACTTAGGCACGAAGGAGCAACATCTTTACTTCAAGAACTCACCTCATTGTTTGCTTGGTCCGCCATAAATAAAAATATTGTTAAACAGCCTCAGATCCACCAGCGAAAAAACAATTTTAGCGATGAGAAAAGAAGAAAAATACTAACTAATTAAAAAAATACTAGGGATATCGATAACAAATAAAGTATCGTTGGTTCACAACGATAAACAAAACAAACGTGGTTTCATCTGAAAAGTTTATTTATTTAATTAAATAAAAAAAGAGGTATAAACAAATTAAATAAAATTAAACAATTACAATTCTGATCATAAGAAAGTTTGTGTTTTGAATTTCAGCGCCAAAAACTCATCACTCCCTTGAATTATGTTTAAATTCAATTTCGATGTGGAAGCGGAACCCTCAGAAGATGCTGTAGCCGTTAAAAATCCTTTTGAAGAACAAAACGAGGATGCCGAAGATAAGGATGAATTAAAACACACCCAGGAAATAGTTTGGTACAAGTCCTTTGAAGTCAAGGCCCCGGAAAACTTATTAGCCACACTCGATTTCTACGAACTTAACGCCAAGGATTTAGATGTGGGAAGAACAAAGTTACGGCATTTAGTAGCCGGCTTTCTGCTCGAGGATATAAGATCCCAATCTGGTCTTGAAAATCTGGATATAAAGAAATCTGAAGACAGCCATTCCGACCTGTTAGCCGGGGTGTATGAGGGCGGCGCTAAAATATGGGAAGGCACATCCGACCTGTTGCAATATCTGTCCGAACAGATTAAGGATTCTTTTTGGCAGGACAAAAGAGTCCTTGACTTGGGCTGTGGTTCAGGACTACTGGGTATATATGCCATGAAACTAGGTGCACGTTCGGATTTCCAAGACTATGTACGATCAATAAGGTAAGAGTTCAGCAGATGTGCTATAATTTTAACATTGAATATTTGCAGAACAAGGACGTTTTGGAGTATATTACATATGCCAACATTTTGCTAAATTTAGACGAAGAACTTACGGAAACTGAAAAACTAGAGTACTTAGACAAGAAGACAAGCTTGTATTCCGGGGACTGGAGCCATTTTACGGATCTGACTAAGGAGTCTGAGAAATACGACGTTATACTCACATCGGAGACTATCTACAACATAGATAACCAGCAGAAGCTATTGGACACTTTTGCTAGTCGCCTGAAACCGGAAGGCATCGTGTTAGTTGCCGCAAAATCCTACTATTTTGGCGTGGGCGGTGGTCTCGATCAATTTGTGGAAAAGATCACAGAGGGAAATGTCTTTCAAAGCGAAAGTGTCTGGCAGGCGGATGAAAACTTGAAACGTGGAATTCTGCAATTGAAATTTAAATAAATTTTATTTTTGTTAAAGAGTTTTCATTCTTTATAATAATCTAGTAACAATTTAGATATTTTTTAAAGTGTAGATGTCATTAGTATTTCAAGCCAGATTTAGCTTGAAAATGATTCCAAAACCGCGCAGGTTGGCAACCCTATTCAAGCCAACAACAAGATTATTTTCTGTCAAAGAGTCGGCGAAACCCGGTGATAAAACGAACATAACTTTTTTAATCCAGTCACTCCGTGGAAAGCCCAGCATCACGTCGCTCCCAACTAAACTCGGTCGCTTTTTGAGACGCCTCTACTCGGTGAATCCCAATCCCAGCAACATAATGGTGGTCACACACAACGTTAAGGGCTACGATGAGTTCTCCAAGAAGATGGAGGAACTGGAGAGCGGCAACGGAGCCGTCCATGTCCTCTTCAGTGGTGGCAAGGATGAGAACGGCCTCAGCTGGTGCCCTTACTGCGTTAAAGGTGAGTCGAGGTGGTCCCATTGCGGTTAGCCGATTGGGTATCAGATTGCCCAACTTTATCGCATTAATACTTACATATAACGTATACGTATTGGTGTCCGATTCCAGCGGAGCCTGTGATACACGATGCCCTGAAGAAGGCCCCCGACAACTCCCACTTTGTGCATGTTGATGTGGGTGAGCGTGCTTTGTAAGTCCAAACATTTAGATATAATCACACTTGCGGTCAGTGGAATAGTGGATTTCATTTTAAAATTCTATTAATACCTCCTGGCTAACCATGATACAAGTACAAGTACAATGTCATTGCTGACGTCATTTATTGATACCAAGTCTAATTGGCAATAATTTGGACC
The DNA here is from genome assembly GCA_021223865.1 of Drosophila pandora. NCBI lineage: Eukaryota > Metazoa > Arthropoda > Insecta > Diptera > Drosophilidae > Drosophila > Drosophila pandora. The sequence continues at coordinate 676,610 of JAJJHT010016151.1, read as the reverse complement.
TAGTATCTTAGCCACGGTTGTGTGTGATGAAATAAACACTCGAGTGCCGGTTGAAACACCCAGAACATTCATGATAAAAAAGTAACCATTAAGCAGTGATAACTGACCGTGCTTTACAATGCTCTTGAGTGTTCTACCCAATGCTGCCGCTTATCAAAAACCACAGTAAACAATGAATTTAACATTTTTCTCTTTTGTACAGCTGGAAGGATTTAAACTGTCCGTTCCGGAAGGACCCCAACACTCACTTGGTGTTTCTGCCTACTCTGCTGCGTTGGAAGCAACCCCAGCGTCTGGATGGCGAGCGCTGCTCCAATAAGGATCTGGTTGAGATGATGTTCGAGGATGAGGACTAGGCGTTTTTACTTAAATATACTTTTATTTTGGAATATTACTCAATTTGGAATACACAGAAGTCTAAACACACGTCTAATTAAAGCGCCGCTCAATAATTACTCTTGTACTTTTTAATTTCCACCATGACCACATGGATGTTAGTCAGCTGGGCGCGAGCATTGGGCGTGAGAAGTTTGTGGAACCGATGGTAGTATTGCACAAGACTGGCCAAAGCCAGCTGGAGAAGCTGAGAGCCAGTTAGCAGTGAGGGAAAAGAGAGAAGGACCTCTCTGTTCAGCTCCTCCAGAGATTTCTTCCAGTTCGCCGAGAAGCTGGCCACCAAGGCTAGGCTCCTTCGCTCTTGTTTCCTTAGCTCGTCCATCTGCTCCTTTTCGAAAAAGTGTTCGCACTCCTTCACAAACTGGATAATGCCGCCAAAGTGGGGAGCCAAAATTTCCTCTACATATTCAGCACTACGGGCATTTAGCTGCTCTCGGAATGCCTCCGCTTCCTTTGAGTTGTCCCTGGTGTGCTCCATCAGAACACCCAACACTAAATCGTAGTTATTAATCAGATAAATTAGCTGATCCTTGCGGGTGGGGAATATAGCGGCCATGCGGAGTATAAAGCACTCAACCTCATTTTGGAGTTCCAGAAGCAAGCGGCTTACTAACTCATTGGGAAAGTGTTCCGAGATTCCTACAATGGCAGCACTAAACTCTGCATACCGACGAGTTATCTGTAAAATAGTCATCATAAGATTTTGGTATTTGTAATGATCAGTTTAGAAAATCTCACATAGTGTGGTCCCATTTCCTTGTTGAACTTGGTAGGATCACAATCATGAATGCTCTGTATGTTTAGACGAAAAACATGCTCCAATCGGGGCCAAATAACCGATTGAAGAGAGTCCCAATACCTGATCATAAAACTGGTAATGACTTTCTCATAAAAATTTATGCAAGAAAAACCTACTTGTCCAATGCAGGAACACAGCGCTTGTGGCACATCAATTGATACCGGAATATGAGATGAATGCACAGAAACATGGCTATGGTATCATAGCAGTCGTGAATGGAAGTCTCTAGATTTTTCTAAAAGTACATAAAAAAATTTGTTTTTAATGCGTTACTTAAAATTATTTACTTACAATCATCAATGTTAAGGTTTTTCCCAAAATTTGGTTAAACAAATCCTGTGCTTGGGTGCCGCGAACCATAAAGAATTCTGTGACAAATAGGTACTCCCGGCAGGCATTGTCCACAAGAGCATACTGCTCCGATCTAAAGAGAGCCTCAACAGTGTACTGCAAAGGGTAATAAATAATTTATAAACAAACTACTCATTTTTAAACAGTTTACTCTTACTCTGTTTTTAAGCTGGGCATGTGGCACTATTATAGGTGCCTCCAATTGCTGGTTGAGAATGTCGCCCCTCTTTCCAATAGTGAAGATAGTGCTCTTGTGCTTTAGACTTGTGGTCTTGGAAAATAAACCCTTTGAAGCATTGTCCTCAATGCCCATTAAGTCATCTTTTGTGCAGGATTCCTCGAACTTGAGACTTGTCAAACGGGTGGAATAGCTCTGTAAAGTTAAAAAAAGCTGTAGTCAACTAACAAAACAGTTCCATATCCAGTTACGAACCTTAAAATAACTATAGTAAATCTTGCTCATCGTATCGATATATTCGCTGCATATCTCCTGGGCTACATGGCGCTCATTGGACAGTATGAACTCGAAAAAGAACTTGTGCTTTAGCATGGCATTTTGGGGTATTTGGTAGTTTGTCATGGGTTTTCGAAACTTGTAGATCTGTTCCAACAGATACGAGCGTATCTTTGTCATGGCCTTTAGCCTGAGCTTTTGGAGTACGTCGCTCACATCGCTAGTGGACTTGGACTCTTTAAAGCTCAGCTCTTTGACCAGAGACAGCTTGTGGTTTAAAACATTCAGCTGAGTATTAAAATCACGTTCCGTGACTGGTGTTTCCATGATTATATTTATCATTTCCTCGGACACAGCCATGTCCTCGATAAATTGCGACAACTGAGCCTTGACTGATTGCCTGTTGGTTAGTTGGAGGGACATGGATACGGACTTCCTCTGCAGCTGGGTGATCTCTGTACTAATGTTGTTCAAAACGCTCTGAAAGCTCATAAGCATATTTTCCATTCGCTCCAAGACATCATCACAATCGTTTATTTGATTATGGAGATTTGCTATGTTCTGGGACTCGGCGATATAGTCTGGCAATGGGAAAATAATATTATATACATATATATATATTAGAAAGAGGAATGGGATCCTTTACCCTCGATGGATTTGTTTTCGACCTCCTTGAACTCCTTTTCAATCTGTCGCGAGTACTGGCGCAGATCCGTTGTGTTTTTCAGGATCTCTCTCACCTCCTCGTTGTCGAGTTGTTCTGTCATCTGCGGCGACGACACCTCAGAGTGCGTGGCCATCCCAGACAATTTATTTTTTAGTTTTTTCTCCTAATTTTCCAAAATTAACTGGTACGATTGGGGGTAACAGCTGTGGATGTACGCGTTTTGCAACTCTTATTAGGGCTTTGTAAGCACTGACCGAACAGCTGTTCTGTTATCGATACTTACTAATCGTAATGCCATCACTGGTGATGCCTATTGCCAGCTTTTCGGAAAGGATTTTGCCCTGTCTAAACTGAAGAGCTTCGGGAAAGGAAAATAAAAAGCATAAAGGCAATAAATAAAGGTTAGTCAGAGACGACAAAAACGAACATGACCAGTTTTCGCAAGCGCACCGTGCAGAAGCCCATCCGGGGCACCCGCACCAGTCCGCACACGGCACAGGTGATTACCTCCAGCGGGAACCCTTACTTAGATGTGGTTATTGGCGGCGGCTTGCCGATGGGATCTATTTGCCTGATCGAGGAGGATCGATTCATGACCCATGCTAAAGTGCTGGCCAAGTACTTTCTCGCCGAAGGCGTGCTGTCCAAGCAGGAGATCTTTCTGGGCAGCTTAGACGACATCCCTGCGGAGATGCTTCGCCGTCTTCCAAAGCCTCTCACCGATCTGGAGTCAGAGGTGGAGCAGCGTGAGGAGGAACAGGCAGCGGCAGGTGCCGGGGCCGAGAACGGATTACGGATTGCCTGGAGGTACAATGACTTGCCACTAGTTAACTCGGAGCACGCCACTGCCAAGATCGGGCACCACTTCAATTTAATGGAGCAAATGGACTCGATAATGCTGTACTATGCCAACACCACCATGTGGGACGATAGCCACAAGGAGGCCGACATTGTTATTGCCTGCGGCGATGAATTTTCCAAAAGCAGCTCCCCCACCTCCTGCTCCTTGGAGCAGCAGCCCGTGGAGAACGCTCCACCCATTCCGGGAGCCGGAGAAGAGATCATCCAGGAAGTGAAGACCAAGGAAGACCAGTTTCTTCTTAAAACAAGCGAAGAACAATTAAGTTACATACATCAAATGCTTCGGGACATGGAGGACGATCCACCCATTCCGGGAGCAGGAGAAGAGATAATCCAGGAAGTAAAGGCCAAGGAAGAGATAAACGCCAACAACAATAACAATAGTAGCACAACCGTCGCCAGCAGCACAAAAACTGCCAGCCAGGAGCCCCAGGTCTTTCATAATGCCCGCTACGGAGGACTATTAAACGACATACAGCAATTGCTTCGGGACGAGAGTTTTGTGGCCGGGACCAAGAAGAACTTGTGTCGAGTGTGCCTGACGTCTTTAGGATCGCCTCTATGGTACGACGAGCACTTTGGGGAGGACTTGATCAAGTTCCTCACCCTTCTGATGGCGAGTGTTCGGAACTGCAACTCGGTGTGCCTCATCACCATGCCAATGCATCTGATTGCCAAGTACGATGCCAGCCTGGTGCCTAAGATTCGTCAGTTGGTGGACTATGCTATCGAGCTGGAATCTTTTGCTGGATCCGAAAAGGAAACGCATCCAGCTTTCAAGGAGTATAGCGGACTACTCCACTTGCACAAGATGTCAGCCTTAAATACGCTGGCTGTCCACATGCCGGATACCACGGACTTGGCCTTCAAATTGCGCCGCAAGAAGTTCGTTATCGAGAAGTTCCACCTGCCACCGGAGCTGCAGGAGTCCCCCAAACCGGATAGCTGCAGTACCAGTATCTTGAGCAATTCCAATGCCACGGCCTCGCTGGATTTCTAGCTATCAGCGAAATTAGAAATTAAGTGCGCGTATGTAACCACGAAAAAACAACTAAATTGCATAATAATAAGCCAAGTAAATGCATTAATATATCAGCCCTGATTTTGTACGATTTTGAAAAACCCGCTCTTTTTGTTCTATCGCTTATCGAAGTAATGTTTGGGTATCGGTTTGTTTGTTTTTGTTATCGGAAAAGAGGACGCTAAAAATGTGAGAATGTCCGAGTTGAATCGTATTTTTGGTGATTTAAAAAGGAACTACGTGCCTGGTCTGCAATGGGTGGATGTGGAAGAGATGCTGTATGGCGAGGAAGCTGGCGAAGAGGTGCTTCTGGAACGGGCTCGAAAGTTCTGGTCACTGACCATGTGCAAGCAAGAGATTCACAAACAGGAGGCGCAGCTACAGGTTCTGCGAGATTTGTCGGGAGTCCTCCGTGCGATGCGGGATGAAAACCAGACTACCTATAGCAACACCGATGACAACTGGGCCAGTATCATCACGATATCCCCCGCCAGTTCCTACCTTTCCTACATCTACGCATTGATTGGTCTGGCCGTTCCTCCGGAACATGTCACGCAGGCTTCTCCCTCTGTGTTAAACGATAATTTAAACCTTCAACTGTCGCTGAATGCTGTGAGCACATATCTGCTCACTCTGACCATTCCTGGATCCAAGAGCTACGGGGTTTTCGATGAGGACGTTATCGAGCAGGTTTTGAAGATTTTTCGGCTCTTGGAGCAGAATGCCAACAAAAGTGTTCGGGCCAACACCATCTGGATGTTCTTTCTAACGATCTGCGATGATCTGAAGCTGGTGTTTCGCTATGTGCACTTTAAGGAGCATCTAAAGGCGAGAGATAGGATCATTCGATGTCTCATGGAAGTTCTCTACATGAACTTTAAAATGGGCTACCAAAATTCATGTGAGTTTTTATATAAAATTATTTTATATTTTATAATTAAGAGTCAATTTAACACTAAATTCGGCGCCGATCCTTGATGTTTATCGAATATATTACCCAAGCACTCGATTGTTTTTAGTTTTTCAACAGCTGATGGAACTTGGTGTGTACACACTGTAGCACACACTTTATTACCGAAAGATTATACAAACAGCCTTTATTTAATGAAATTTGAGAAAAATATCTCCGGAATTCGCGAAGTAACTAATTACGTATGTTACGCACCCTCAACGCCCTTCGTGGGCAGTGTCAGCAGCTGCTGAGGAGCTCGATACCGCGCCAGAAACCAAATCAGATTTGGCGGATGAAGTCCACTGATTCGCCGGAGGAAGCTGCTCGAAAACTGAGACTAAAGTCTACCCTCTACTACATTACAGCCGGAGGTGTGCTGATTGTGGGATTGAGCTATGCTGCGGTGCCGCTGTATAGCATTTTCTGTCAGGCCTACAGCTATGGCGGAACAACCTCCCAGGGCCACGACTCCGAGAAGGTGGAGCACATGCACAAAGTCAAGGATCGGATACTAAAGATTCGTTTCAATGCCGACATTGGCTCCTCCATGCGCTGGAACTTTAAGCCGCAGCAGTATGAGATCAAAGTTGCTCCCGGCGAAACCGCTCTGGCCTTTTACACAGCCCGCAATCCTACGGACAAACCCGTCATAGGCATCAGCACCTACAATGTGATTCCCTTCGAAGCAGGTGCCTATTTCAATAAGATTCAATGTTTCTGCTTTGAGGAGCAGCAGTTGAACCCCCACGAGGAGGTCGATATGCCGGTTTTCTTCTACATTGATCCGGAAATCACGGGAGATCCAGCGCTGGAACACTGCGACACCATCACCCTCTCCTACACATTTTTTGAGGCAAGAGAGGGCTTGAAATTAAACTTCCCCAACTATGCAAAACCTCATGCAGTTGCATAAAAATGATGACATGTTGAAAACTTTATTACATAGAAATAAATGTTTGTTATAAAAATTTTTAATGAGAAACTGAGATAGAGGACCACATTTATAAATCTAGACCATTTTAGATATAAAAAAATATATGATTTTTATGTTTAAATATGTGAGTAGCCGGCAGAAGACTAGGAATGATTTTCAAACACAATTTGAACAACCGCCAACGTTCAGCAGAATTCGATTTTTGTTATCGATAGGGTTATCGATAGTTCTCCAGCTCTACCACCGGCATCCCCGTCGGACGCCGTTCCGGACTATTAATAGATAAGACTCATTCTCCGGCAATCTCAGAAACAGAGGCGAACGCTTCCGCCGCTCCAGATAGCGTCCTAGTGACCCCTTTTAACCCATGACGTGGAAATGATCAAGCAAGTGCTTCTCAGCCTTTTCCTGGCCAATGCATTGGTTTGCATTTTTGGTAACGATGCGACGGATGACCGGGAACCACCAACTATACTGGTGGCCTTGTTGGTCCGAAACAAGGCCCACACTCTACCAATGTTTCTAAGCTATCTGGACCAGCAGGATTATCCCAAGCAGAGGATCGCCTTCTGGTGGGTATTTGCTCTTTAAACAGGAAGTCCTATGCTATAATGTCACAAAATCCTAGGCTGCGTTCCGACCACAACGCAGATGACAGCGTAAATATTCTCAAGCAGTGGCTGGATCACTCTGCCGAATCCTATCACAGTGTCAACTTTAGTTTCGAAACGGATGAAAAGAGCTATCCCAATGAAAGCTCTCCTTACGAATGGTCCTCGTCACGTTTCAAGAATCTGATTAGTCTGAAAGAGGAGGCTTTCAGCTATGCTCGTGATATTTGGGCAGACTATGTGTTCTTCCTGGACGCTGACGTCATGCTAACCTCTCAAGATACCCTTACCAAGCTCACCCAGCTTCGGTTGCCAATTGTGGCTCCCATGTTGCTGTCGGAGAGCTTGTACTCGAACTTCTGGTGCGGCATGAGCGAGGAATACTACTACCAGCGCACGGATGAGTACAAGGAGATATACCACCTGAAGAAGGTGGGCAGTTTCCCAGTGCCCATGGTCCACACAGCCGTCCTGGTGGACATGAACTACAAGGGCGTGAAAAGTCTCACCTTCGATAAGAGCAAGTTGCAGGAAATGCAGAAAAACAGGAAGCAGGAGCCACTGTTCGACGGTCCGTCTGATGACATTATCGTGTTCGCCATATCGGCCAATAGCTCGGGAATTCCACTGCACATCTGCAATGAGATCACATTCGGCTATATACTGCAACCATTGGAGCCAGGTGATTCGTTGGACAATGATCTTCAGCAGCTGGTGCATATCAGGGCCAGCATGATCACTGACCTGGGAGAAGTGCCTCCATTACACGACTATTACCAGCACTTGGTGACCAAGCCGGAGAAATCGAAACTAACACTGGATCACATCTTCATGATCAATCTGGAGAGGCGTCCCGAGAGACGAGAGAAAATGGAGAAGCTGTTCGACGAAATTGGGTTGGACGTGGAACACTTCCCAGCTGTGGATGGCAAGGAGCTGAATGTCGAGCGGGTAAAACAAATGGGCATCACGTTCATGCCGGGCTACGAGGACCCTTATCATCATAGACCCATGACCATGGGTGAGATTGGATGTTTCCTTAGTCACTATCGAATCTGGGTAAAGATGGTGCAGGAAAAACTAAAGGAGGTTCTCATCCTGGAAGACGACATACGCTTCGAGCCCTACTTCCGAAGCAATGCAGTTCGAGTGTTGAACCAGGCTAGGAATGTGGTGGAATACGACCTTATCTACTTTGGGCGCAAACGTTTGAAGGAAAAGAGTGAGCCCTGGGTGGCAGATACTGACACCTTGGTCCATGCCGGCTACTCCTATTGGACTTTGGGATATGTCCTATCCTACGAAGGTGCCCTCAAGCTTCTGGCAGCCAAGCCGCTGGAGAAACTTATACCTGTAGATGAATTCCTGCCTGTGATGTTCAACCGTCATCCCAACAAGACCTGGAGCGAGGCCTACCAGAAACGAGATCTTGTGGCTCTCAGTGCCGCTCCGCTTTTGTTGTATCCCGTTTACTACACTGGAGATTTCGGCTACATTTCCGACACGGAAGATTCCCAGCAAATTAATGTGGAATCCAATGAAGGCGAAGCCAGGTTGAAAAGTGATAGGGAGCAGGTCTTTCTCAAAGAGATCGAGGACAGTTCGGAGCAGCAACTAAAGCTGGGCGAGAGCATATCTGGCACCAAGAGCCACCAGGAACTCTGAAATATGGAAACATTCAAATACCGATGCCAAATTTAATTAGACTAAGTTAGCCTAATTCTTCCAAATGCCAAAAGTGCCTTCATATCCAAATCCAAAGCTATTGACAACGAATGATCAAATTAGATATAAGTTTTTAACCGTAGTTAAGTATGTTTTTACAATTTTTGCTTACGTTTTCTCAACCTCTTTAAGTAGTTTGAGTTATTTTGACGATTTTAAGAGCTTGCTCGAATACTTTTTATTGTTTATTTCATAACTGTTCCTATCAGACTAAATTTAATATGAAAGTGGAACTAAAGAACCAAAACTGATACAAACTGAGATAAAAGTTAATTACCAGCCGATAGTCAACCTATCTTCCTACCTTGAACTTAAGATCTAAGATAAGCGATAGCAATGAGCTATCTTTTAGGAACATTTTAAACTCTGTAGTTGATACAAAATCTCACTTTATTCCATTCACCAGTAATGTGAAAAACTTAAAAAAAACACTTACGATTTGTAAACCCCCTTGTGTGTCAACCTTTTACTGTCCCATTGCGCCGCGCATGAATAAGTTCTTTATGGGCGGTAGGTTCTGCGTGAGCTGCAGGCCCAGACTCCTGAACAGAACCACCGGACTGAAATCCGTCGAGTAGAGGGTGTGGAGTCCATGGACACCCAGCATGATAGGCACATTCTTCTTGAGGCATTTACGCTCATACTTGATGAGGTGTTGCTTGTCGCCCAGCTTGAATCCCGCATAGGCACCTGCTGCCAGACACTCCACAAGGTACCTCACATCGCTGAAGCCCAGATTGACGCCTTGACCAGCCAGTGGATGGATTCGGTGGGCCGCATCTCCGACGAGAGCTGCTCCACTGCAAACATAGGAGGATGCGTGAAGAAATCCAAGAGGGAAGGTGGCTCGCGATTTCTCCTTGACACCACAAACCTTCGGCGGATACTGAACTTGGTGCTGCGTGGCATTATGTCCAAAAAAGGTGTTTAGTGCCTGGACTGCCTTATCGGCCAGCTCCACTCTCGGATACTGCCGGCAAAAGGCCTCGTTTAAGGCATCCACAAACTCATTCGGAGGAAGACATTGCAGTTTCTTAGCCTGCTCATTGGTGGTGCTCCAAACCAGAGAGCTTAGTCTGTCGGTCAATGGCAGCAAGGCGACCGGACCAGTAGGCAGGAACCTCTGCCAGGCCACCGAGTTATCACAAGCATCATCTCCCAGGTCCAAAGTGGCCACCAGACCCATTCTCTCATAGTTGAGGGAGAAAACATCCACGCCCATCTCCTTTCGCACCACAGAATTGGCTCCGTCAGCTCCGATTAGCAAATCACAGGAAAAGGTACGCCCGTCCTGCAGTTCCAGTTCAGAGAGTTGAGATTGCGAGTCCTTCGGCAAGCGGACGCACTGGATCCTGGCCTTGTTCTGGATCTCCACATTAGGGGCATCCTTTACCTTCGCATAGACTGCGTCCAGAATCAAATCATTTTCAATGATACAAGCCACATCGCTGGCGAAGTTGTCGTGCTGGAATTGGATGAGGGCATCCGTGTTGGATTCCCACACCTGCATCTGCTTGACAGGCTTGTACCTGGCGGCCTCAATGTGCGACCAAGCATCTATGGATTTGAACAACTCGATGGAGTTCTTGTTGATGGCGGAAACTCTATTTTGGTACGCTCCAGCTGGATCAAAGCCTTTAAATTCGGGAGCTCCTTCAAGGAGCAGAACCTTCTTATCCGCCAGTGTGGGATTGCTGGACAGAGCTGCGGCCAAAGTGGTGCCAACTAGCCCTCCACCGCCAATGATAATATCATAATGAGCTTTTGTCGATTCCGACCGGCTTCCGATGGAATCTGTGCCATTTTTGGTGGACAAGAGATTGGAGGACAACACACGAAGGTTTCCGGCGGGCAAAGCCACACTGCGTATCCTTAAAAAGGCAAGCATTTCTGCTGGAAAGGCAAAGTTTTCGTTCGTTAAACAATTATTTAATTCTTTTCGTCGTGCGGTTAGAGATGAAACCTTAAGCATCGATACTTATCGGGGAGAAATAGCAAGCTTTTCGTCGGAATTCGATTAATTATCGACTTAACGTATTTTTGAATGGATTGCCTTTTATTTTTAAATAGATTCTTCCATAAACTATTATTTTCATGTTTATTTTTTAGGTGCCCCTGCCTTGCATACAAAATGCTATGAACTTTTTGGAGAGATCGCTAATGAACACAATGGGGACGTATATGAGACTCTTCATCTCATAATGCGTCAGACGTTTCCCATGCATATATACACGGATAGTCCTCATAACGTCGGCGCTGGCCGTCGCGGAGGAGCTATGCAGTCCGGAGAGCACATATCAGACTGGTTCATCCAGTTAATAGAAAAATATCCAGACATTCTTTCCCGTATTCTGCATTTCTACATTGAGTGCGTGGTATCCAATCCCATAAAGGCTGTAAGTAATCTTTACAAACTATAATAAAATATTGATCGAATTTACCTTTCTTTTAGTGGAAGAGCACGGATGAAAAGGTGGCTATTAATTACGCTGCCAAATATGACAGTATTCTATTTGCAAAGTGCAACAAGTCCTGTGCGGATTTCGTCCTAGAGGCTGTAAAGGCTGACGATGCTGTTGGAATTCAAACTCGAGCACTGGACCTTATTGAGAAGATTCTTCTCCATCAGAGCGAAGTGGAATGGACTATCTTTCGGTACGATGTTTCCAAGGTTCCGCGGGAAGTGCTACTCCTTCGTGAAGTGATACGCTGCCTAAATGATAGGACTTTCACTGTTCGTCGTAAAGCTTGCCAAGTACTAGTCCTAGCTCTAAAACAGGGATCGCCCATGACCACAAAAATTCTGGACGAAAGTATACGGTTTGTCCAATTCGAGGATGCCAACGTCGAGGCACTTCACGAGCCTTTGGTGGAGCAGCATGAGCTGCGATTCGAAAAGCCAGGAATAGTTCAGTACGCTTTTAGTTTCGAGGGCCATGAAATGTTGGAAGAGGAAGTCAAGACCATTCCTCATATGGTGTACCAGCGTTTTCTGGCTGCGGATAATGGTCTAGCCCGAACAGCAGGAATTGCCCTGCTTGAACGATTGGTTTTGGTCAATCCCTTAATCATTTATAATACGAATTTTGTGAGGGAAACCTCCTTGCTGGCTGTGGACAGGCTGGCATCTGTAAGGAAGTCTGGACTAGAAACAATGGAAACCCTTCTGGAAGCATATTCAAATTGTTTTGCGTTGATTTGTGTATACTGCAGGATCTGGGCTTGTCTAATGAGCGATGAGGACATCGCTTTGCAGAAGCTGGCTTTGCAGGTATTTTAAAATTTATAAACCTAGTTTCCAGCATCTCTACTAATGATTCATTATATTTTCAGAGCTTCAATCGAATGGTTTTAAAAAATATTCAACCCTTGGAGTATTCCAATGCCGCTAAACACTTTATGCCTTGGCGAATCATTAGTACTCTTTTAATGACACAACCTAGAGCCTATCTACAGGAAAGATTTTCCATCCTCATGGAAAGCGAATCCATAGTAACGTAAGTTTACGGAATCTATAACCTTAAAGCACTCTTATTTCAAGTATTTTCCTTGTAGGCCCAAACTCGTCAATGTTATAATCTCACATTTGTCCACATCCATGGCTACAGATGCCTGGGGATTGCTCCTGCTTCTTTCCAGCCGCATCACCAACAACATGGATGCCTTGATTGGCATTTTCAACAGCCTTTCTTCTTACAACATGAAGTCAAACCAATTTCTAGCTCTGCAGCTGATAATTGGTTGCTTGAAGAACTTTTCCAAACCGGCTTTGAATCAACTATTTCAAAAACTTTTGACCGCCCTCAGAACTGGAAGCATTTGGCTAGGTCTCATATCAAGTGCTGTAAATCTACTGAACCAGATCTACCACCTGTCCATGAGTCAAGCTCCGTCAATGGGTTCCGAGGTGCCCGAATGGCAGCTAAGCCTGCTGGAGGATCTAACCATTGAAATCTTAAACAGCGCAGAGAATTTCCAGAACGAACACACCCGATTGCAGTGCCTTTTGGGGACCTATACAGAGATAATTGTGATGCTGCCGAAGGAGGTGGACAGCCGGATTGTGGAGATTGTGTTCAAGTATCTGCAGGAGTGCACCAGACTTAGTGAGTCCCAGTTCGATACGGACAACGAGCGGATGACAAACTGGATGATTGTGATAGCGGGGCGTCTGTGCCTCAGGGATACCCATTTGGCCAATAGCGTGTCGAAGCTGTATAGAATTATTCTAACCAAAAACGATCGCCCCCAGATCATCAATACTACATTGATTGCTATAAACGATCTGGGAAAGAAGCACCCTTCAATTCTAGAGAGTAATTTCCAATGCATTCTGTCCAAACTGCACTCCAATTTCGCCATGACTAGGGTCAGGACCTTTCGCTGCGTTAAGGACATTATACTCTCCGGCACCATTAAGCTGAAGGGTCCAATTCTAATCTCCATGCTGTCTGCTCTGGTGGATGAGAGCGCCGAAGTAGCACGGGAGGCGGATGCCTTCTTTATTCGCTACAGAAGATTGTACAACAAATTGTTGTTCGATCATTGCCTTAAGGAATGTCCTTTCGATCTGAATGGCCTGGCCTATTTGCGAGGCGTGCGATCGGATTCCAACTACAAGTCGCCGCTAAAGGGTCCTGAAAAGGAAAAAAGTCGCCGCTTACTTTATAATCACATTATGTCTTCTGTGGATGACAATACGTTGTTACTTTACTTTGGGCAGCTTAAGTTGCTAGCGGGTGAGTTTTTATATCAACTATTAAATTGTTAATACATTGAAATGCCCATCTTTTCTTAGAAAAAACCAAGGACAACGGTTTTGTTAGTTCACCGGGCGCCCTAACCATAGTCCAGGATATGCTCTTTATCATGCGTCGCATTTGCTTTCTCACCAAGGGGAAGGGCAAGGAGAAAAGCAGTCGCGGCGAAGGTGAAGAAGACGGCGGTGAGGATGAACCATTAACACCAGCACCATCCAAGCCAGCCGCTGAAACGGCTGCATCTGGTCAGGCTCCAACTCCACGAGGAAGAGGGCGAAAGGCGGATTCCTCTGAGGAACCTGTAAGTAATAAAGTCCGACATTGGTGAACGAAAATATACATATATATAATTTTTTTATAGCTCAAGCAACTGGAGCGATGCCTACGTTATGTGGAAGAAACCCATCGCAATTTGAAAGGCGTTATGACTTCGGAGCTTCAGCATTCTATGGACACGTTTTGCCGGTCTTTGGCTATGAGATTCCCCAACTACATTGAGTTTGCTCAACCGGCACAGTTTTGGCAAAAGTACCGCTCTGCCAAGACGCTTAAGGGAGGCAGAAAGAAGAAAAGGCGAATGGATGACGATGCGGAAGCAGATGGCGATCCGGAAGGAGATCCTCATTCGGCGGATGGAGAGAGCGACAGCGACAATGAGCTGCCGCTAGAGCGCCACAAATCAAAACCCACGAGCTCCCGTCTCAGCAAAAGGACGACCAGCTGCGATATGCTCGTCACAGAGCTAATATTCCAGCCACCAGATTGGTGATGTGTTCATAATTGTAAATAGGAAACCAACTCAAATATTTTGACCACCGATAAATGTACTTAAAAACCTAAACCATCCTTAAAATAAGATATTGTTACATACAACTAATAAATTTTGTTACAACCATTTAACCATTTCAACCATTTATTTCACCATTATGGTGTTATGTTATGTTCACATGTAGCTTCATAGATTGCTTTCACGCCGCGCATAAACTCCAGGAGAATCAACTGTCCCACCTGGACGTCGTTGAATCCCATCTGCTCCGCCTCGGTAGCCTGGACCAACACACACTCCAACAGAGCGGCATTGACCGGCTGCGAGAAGAAATTTGGATGTTGACGTTCCATCTTGACAGGATTGACCATGCCCACGGATTGAGGCTGCCCTGCTGCCTTCATCGCTCTTACGGAAGCAGGTCCATTTAAATGGGGACGAGTAATGGGTATCCCTTCACGACCAGCGGCTGCCAACTGTGCTTGCTGTGATTTTTTGTTAATATTCATTGGAATTGCTGCTGGAATTTGACCAGGTGGAAAGCCAAAAGGTTTACCGGGTACTCCTGGACCGGATCCAGGAATATGCTTCATGGGCACATGGATGCCAGCCTTAGCCGCTGCAGCAGCAGCCTTGGCGCTCATGGCAGCCGCCTTCTCTCGCTTGGCGGCACTCGAGTTTTTGGCTGGTGTGCTGGAGTCCACGGCCTTGCGCACTTCTGTGTTCCTGCAACCTGATTTAAACTTATTATAGTTCTTAAAGGTTTCCTTTTGAAACATATACTTACCGACACAGCGGCAGAACTTGGAGCAAATCACCATGGATTGATAGCAGTCGCAGTAGTTTTTGATGCACTGAGACCGCTTGCAGCAGCAACCCTTCATGGTGGCCGGGCATTGGACTGGAATCTGGGCATTGGCTGGCATAAGGTTTTGGCCATTTAGGGCGTGATTTAAGACTTGGTTCAAGCTATGGTTTATGCCATGGCCCGCGCCGTGGCTTACGGCGTGATTAATGGTAAGGTTGGTAAGATTATGGTTCAGAGCACTGTTATGCCCGTGATGCTGGCTCTGGCCATGACCATGATGATCTCTAGAGCTCTTCGAAGCTCGACTCTTCTCGTAGATATTAATTTTAGGCATTTTTGGCATCTTTGGCATTTCAATAATTTATAATTTTCTTTGGGATCTCACTCCCGTGACACCTTAAATTCTTCTGTCAAAAGTAACATAGAAAAGGTAAAAGGTTAACATTCTTAGCCAACTGCTAAGGTCCAAATGTTACCTTTTTAACATAACCCAGATCAACACTACACTTTTGTTTTTTGGCACTAAACTATTAAAGCTTAGATAAAGTTTTCATATATTGTATCGATAATAAATTTAAAATTTGTTAAGTACCAATTGTTTAACAAGTGTGTAGTTTATATATGTTATAACATAGATAATATCTTTGGTGTCTACATAATATGGCATGGCATTAAGTTATGATATTGTTCTCGTCTATATACTACGTAATTGAAAGCTAGTATAGATTTAGTCAAAAATTACTTCTGGCTCTATAACTATTTTATAATTGATATAAATTTCTAATTGCTTTTATTTGTTATATACTTTCTTATTTACTTTTTCTACAAGAGTTTTCATTAATTGATTGACATAATTTGGAAAACTTCTGGTATGTATCTCTCTTTAGAAAAAGGTTATTTTTCAGATTTTGCAATTAAACGAAAGTGGTAAAAAATATCACTATCAAAACGATATATGTTATGTGAGTGTATAAATATGTAGCAGAAGACTCGTTAACAGTTAGAAAGTAATTTTGTGGCCTGCAATTGTTGCTATTGCTTCTAAAGTAACTAGGATTATCTCCTCGCGGAAGTCGCGCCCTGTGCGTTTAGCAAATGGTTCCATTTAGGAGCTCGTAGCAGTTCTGTGGCGATGCCGGAGCCGCTGCAGCCGCCGCCTCTTGGCGTGTCTTGAGAAAGTTGCCCACCCAGTGGGCTGTGAGATCCAGGTATTTGGTCCTTGAGCCAGGATTGTAGTCCAGGAATCCAGCGCGCGGCATGACCTCCTCGATCTGGCTGCCGTCGGGCCAATTGTTGTAGCTGGCAATGTTTATAAATCCGACATGGTTTAATATGGCTGTCCTCCAGGCTACTCCATAATACTGCAAATTTATTTAAAATTAGAATATTTTATTTGGGAAAAGTTATAGTTCCCACCCTCCCATTGCTCCGGTGCCTTTGGATATCTCCGTGCCGTGGAAACTTGTTCCTTTCTGCAAATCCTGGTCCCACAGTGGGTACAAACAGCATTTTATAGGATAGTGCAAACGATTTGAGATAGGACCAGTTCTTCCAGGTGCTGGAGAAGACAGCTCCATTGCTGGGCAGTTTACTGTAGAAGCCATCAAAGCACAACCGCCGCAGGACATCAGCATGACTTTTAAGCCTGTGAATAGAATTTTAAACTCATTATAAAGTATATCCATAAAGATCTTCACTCACCTTATGTGTCCTATGAAAAAGGCATCGAGAATCCTTCTTAGTCCATCTGGTTCCACCAGAGAAGGCGTCCGACACAGCAGCCTTCCAAGGCTATCACTCAATTTATAGGCATTACTCACATACAACACCGGTAAGGAGGCACCTCTCGACTGACTCCACACCCTGTAGAATCCCGGAAGTTTGGCATACGTGGCAATCTCCTGCAGCTGCTGGCGCACATACTCGACACTTTGGTTCCCAGCTACGCTGAGTTCAAAAGTCACGCTTAGATTATGCTGCGGGGCCAAGTCCAGGATCTGATGGATTAGGGCTGCCTCCGCCGGTTTCCCCCCCGTAAAGCTCAGAATGAGCACTCCAACCCCGCAGCTTTTAATGTTCTCAAAGTGCTGGGAGAGGAGTGTGTTGCTCGGCTTGTACAATCCCAATGCTGGATAGAAGGCGGTGTTGAGGATTCTCACTGGCCTGGGAGTTGTTAATGGCACATCGTTTGGATGCTCCGCTGGCGGAGGTGGTTTCTTGGACTTGTACCACGGAACCGGAGCAGTGTAGAAAATATGCACAGCCGTGGTAATGACATCCAAGGTAGTCCTGGACTATAAAGTACAACTCATTACAAACATGCCCTATTTATAAACAATTCCGTAATAATTTAACGTTACCGACTGTTCCGCTTCGTGGTCGCGCTGCTGCTGCAGCTTCATGAGATCCATTTTGCTTTGGATGATGCGCTCCTTAATCTTCTGTTCGTCATACTTCTCCGGCACAATGACACCATGTTCCCGTTGTGGCTCAAGCAGGGCTGCCGGCTGAGGGGACTTCTCCGGCTGATCCCCTGGCCTGTAGGCCCGAGCGATGAATCGCTCGTCCAGGAGCAATTCGATGGCTGCATTGCGTCCTGTAGAGCCTAGGACTATGATGGTGATCACCAGGAGTCCCACGATGGCCAGCAGCAGAAGAATCTTGAACTTACGCCGTGTTTTTACGTATTTTTTGAGCAGCATTTTCGCGTGCATGCATTTTCTCACATTGTTTGGTTGTTGGCTTTGCTTTTCACTTCTGTTTTTCCTTCCTCCTAGGACAACCCCTACATCATCCCCTTCCCTCGACTGAGCTGCTGCCGGAAGCTCCCGGCTATTGCGCATGTCCTGAAACGGACACACTAAACTATCCAAGGGTTCCGGTTTTCCAATATATTTAAAAAAAACTATGTAGTTAACCCCTTAAAAGTGAATCATTACTTTTTTAAAATAATGATAGATCTACGTTTTAAATTGGTTTAATAATGTAATGTACAAAAAAGAGTAATTAATAATTAAAAGGAAAGAAAAAATCAATTGTTTTTAGTAGGTCAACACATTGTCTGAATGTTTTGTTTATTTAGTTATAAAGTAGAGTTTTATAAAAGATTTATTTATATCTATTAGAAGTGCATTTCTCTTGCCATTTTGTTCTCATGCACATTTCCCATCTAACGTCCTTCAACTGAAAGATTATTTAAAAGAAAATTAGTTAAAAGTAACGATTATAGAGAATAATAAACCTACTATATGTGGAGAGATCGATTTCCTCCGGCAACTCGCTAATATTGACATCAAAACGATCCTGAACTTCGTTAAGTATCTTAGCGTCATTTTCATCCGACACGAAGGTGATGGCCAATCCCTTGGTACCGAAACGTCCGGCACGGGCCACGCGATGCAAGTAGGTGTCCGAATCCTCAGGCATGTCGTAGTTGAACACAATATTGACACGTTCAATGTCCATGCCACGACCAAAGAGGTTTGTGGCAACCAAAATACGTTTCTGGAAGTCCTTGAACTGCTGGTAGCGGTTCAAACGCTCCTCCTGGGTCATACCACGATGAATACCAATGGCGGGGAAGTTCTGCTCAGTCAGAAGCTGGGACAGGGCCACACAGCGTTGCACAGACTTGACGAAAATAACAACCTGTAATATTTACAAAATGTAATCAAAATTGTCAAATAAAGGCATATATTATAATCGCACCTGATTAAATTCGAGTACATCGAGCAATTCGAAGAGCTTCTTGTTCTTTTCGTTCTCCTTAAGGTTGACATAGTGCTGCTGCAGTCCGTGAAGGGTCAGCTTGGCTTCATCGTCCACGTAGACCTCCATAGGCTAGATTTCGGAAATAGAATTTAGCGTATTTTAAAGGGGACAATTAAGAGGGGGAAAACGGGACAGACTTAGACTAGGCTCGCCTCAGAACATACAAAACTATGTTTATAATTTTTTACATACGGCCACGCTACCACCACATCTCATCTCAACTAGACTCTGAACAGCTCCCGAGGATCGACAATCGCTCTGAGAAGTGTGCGGCTTACGGATGAGCGCCATTTTTCATCGAATTCGCTTAACCTCATTCGGCCAGTCGTCGTGATTTGCTGAATTTCGCAGTTTCGAATTTATTTTGTTGTGTATTTTTTTTGTTGGTCATTTTGCATTAAATCATTGAGATTTTAATTGAATTGTTCAGCGGTTTTGGATGTAGTTTATGCTTTTTTGAACGTTTGCTATTCACGCGTTTAACCATTTAGAAAATGGTTTCTGGTAGTTATCAACTAAGGTTTTCGGTTTAAGTTATGCCCACAGAGCGCTTGACGGTTGTGTTTACGCGTTTAACCATTTGTAATATGGTTGTTGGCTTATATGGCAATTAAAATTGAAAAATGTATATCGGGTGGCGTTTATAAAATAATAACTAATTGTCGTGATAGCGGTGGATGCGAGGTGGAGAAGTACGAGCATTTTGGATATGAACACGTTGATATTTACATCTTGCATGAACTTTTTGCAAACTGGACGAATGTCCTTGCTCAAAGTGGCAGAGAACATCATCACTTGTTTGCCGTGCGGCGTACTACGGAAAATCTCTTGAACGTCACGACGCATGTCTGCAAAATAAATAATTCTCAATGAGTTTTATCATCAATTTTAATTTTTAAGCATTTAAACTTACCCAGTTGCTCCAGCATCTTGTCGCACTCATCTAGAACAAAGTGTTTCAGGTGCTTCAGATTCAGTTTCTTGTTGCGTATCAAAGCTAGAATACGGCCGGGAGTTCCAACCACAATGTGCGGAGTACCGCTCTTCAGAGTCTCCTCGTCCTTTGTAATTGCCAGTCCACCAAAGAACACAGCAACCTGTACGAAGATTCTTCGTTAGACATACAGTTTGAATTTTTGAAAAAAATAAAAAACAAACCTTAACAGTGGGCATGTATTTTGAGAAGCGCTCATACTCCTTGCTGATCTGGAAGGCCAGCTCGCGGGTGTGGCACATGACTAGGACGTGGCAAGTGTTGTTGTCCGAGGGCTCCAGTTGCTGCAGGGTGGCCAGCACGAACACGGCTGTCTTACCCATACCAGACTTGGCTTGGCACAGAATGTCCATGCCCAGGACGGCCTGCGGGATGCACTCATGCTGAACTGGAAGGGCAATATATGCAAACTGTACCTCTGAATTTCGGCAATCTGGTGTAATGCGTACTTACCCTCGGAGGGATGCTCGAAACCGCAGTCTACGATTGCACGAAGGATCTCTGGCTTCAGAAGGAAATCCCGGAAGCCGGAGCTGTGAATGGAGACGTAAGTTCCCTTCACGTCCTTCTTCGGTGCCTCCTGGTTCTCAACGGCAGTGGTCTCAGTCTGCTCCTCATCCTCGTAGTCGAGAAGATCGTCATTGTCGGCCATTGCTTCGGGTAGTCTGCTTATACCTGGACTATAAAGAAGAAAATGCTGTGGGGAAGCGCACAAAGGAAAAAGAATGCGTAAAATTACATGTGGAAAATGCCGCTTTTGCGGAACCGGCGTACCCTCCGCCATCTTGTTTTTCACCACATCTTGTAATTCAAAATACATGCCTCGAATCACTTGACCCGGTTATTTCTTTAGTATCTGGGTGTTGCACAGAGTTTGACCTACCTTTTGCTCACGTTTTTCGCTTTTATTTATTATTTTTTAGAGCTATTTTGTCGAGCCAAAAATTTTAACGTGACGAAGAGCAGTTTTCGGAAAATAGTGAGACCAGGTGCCTTTAGTTCGTTTTTAGGAAGCCATCAACAAAGGGCCTAAAAAATCTGGTATCTTTGCGCTAGTACGATTTTAGTGGCACTATCTGGCAGCACTGCAAGCACAATTTTTCAAGATTGGCGTCTGCCGCGTTTTATTGCAGCGAATTAATTAATTTTCCGATTTGTGAATCTTCCGTTCATTACCAAAACACAGGTAAGTTGTGCCGCAATCGCAAGAAACTGAAAATCCGTGGAAAACATATTAAAAATGTTGAAGAAGAGCGTCCGGAAAATGTCGCTGTTGATTCACTCAAACGAGAAATGCCCCCTCTGTGAGAAAATGCCGGAAATATTGAATGAAAAACGCCATATTGTGCAATTTCATAACATTAATATAGTTTCTGTAATTAAGATACTTGTTGGAATTAAGTAATCCATTTGATTAGATTCATATTAGGCGACCGCACCCGCGCCTTTTTGCCCCACGCCCATAAACAAACGCCGCCAAACTCACTCACCCCGCTTTTTGCTTCGTCCGCTTTAGTACAGTCGCTTGAGTGGAAAGATGTTTGGGTGTGTGCGTGAGAACTCGTTTGCTGGGGTCTGTTTTTGAGCGGTTTTCGTATTTCTGTTTCGGTTGTTCTGTTCTGTTTGGAATTTTATCAGGCAGGGTCAGCTAAAGCGCGCAAAAATAACGTATTCTATTAAAAATAAGAAAAAAAAAGAGTGAAACGAGGTCACAACCGCCTGCTCACGTGTTATTACCAATTCTTCTCTTCCCCCCAACTGAAGCGTGAAAATGTCGAGCAAATCCCGACGAGCTGGCACCGCCACACCGCAGCCCACCGGCACGTCCACCCCACGGGCGCCGTCGGCGGGTCCCCAGCAGCACCACCACCAGCCGCCTCCATCCCAGTCCCAGCAAGCCGCCAGCCCCCTCAGTCCCACCCGCCATTCGCGTGTGGCCGAAAAGGTGGAGCTGCAGAACCTGAATGATCGTCTGGCCACTTACATTGACCGGGTGCGCAACCTGGAGACGGAGAACTCTCGTCTCAGCATCGAGGTTCAAACCACCAGGGACACCGTCACCCGGGAGACAACCAACATGAAGAGTATGTTCGAGAACGAGCTGGGGGAGACGCGTCGTCTTTTGGACGAGCAGGCCCGGGACCGAGCCCGTGCTGAAATCGAGAACAAACGGCTATGGGAGCAAAACGAGGAGCTGAAGGCCAAGCTGGAGAAGAAGACCAAGGAGTGCAACACCGCAGAGGGTAAGTAATCTGTAGGCTATTTAAGAACAAAAGATAAGATATAAAGTACTATCTCTGAGCATATTTCAGAGCTGGTATTATGATCATTTAAAAAAAAAACCATCCCCATCTATAATCTCACTTTCCTCTAATAAAATGATCATCCCACCCTGGGCAGAAACCACTTTAATCCCAAGCTACAATTGATTGATTTTCTCACCCCTTAGGCAATGCCCGCATGTACGAGTCGCGTGCCAATGAGCTGGGAAACAAATACAAAGATGCAAACGCCGAACGGAAGAAGATTAATGACGAGCTGAACGAGACCATCAAAGAGCTGGATCGACTCCGTAAGCTGTACGAGGATACGCGCAAGGGTCTCGAGCAAGAGACGTTGACTCGTGTCGATTTGGAGAACACCATTCAGAGTCTGCGGGAGGAGCTGTCCTTCAAGGACCAGATCCATACACAGGAGATCAATGAGTCGCGCCGCATTCGCCAGACCGAGTACAGTGAGATCGACGGCCGCCTTAGCTCCGAGTATGATGCCAAACTGAAGCAGTCCCTCCAGGAGCTCCGCGCTCAGTACGAGGAGCAGATGCGCATCAATCGCGATGACATCGAGTCTCTCTACGAGGACAAGATCCGGCGGATGCAGGACGCTGCCAATCGCACGCACAACACCACCCACAAGTCGATTGAGGAGCTGCGCAGCACTCGCGTTCGTATCGACGGTCTTAATGCCAAGATCAACGATCTGGAGTCGACCAATGCCGTGCTCAACGCCCGTATCCGGGAGCTGGAGCAGCAGTTGGACAACGATCGCGAGCGTCATGGCCAGGAGGTGGCTCTGCTCGAGAAGGAGCTTATCCGTTTGCGCGATGAGATGGCAACGCAGCTGCAAGAGTACCAGGATCTTATGGACATCAAGGTAAATATGCTGAAAATATGTTTCTAGTATCACAATTAATTATTTTTCCATCTCGTAGGTGTCTCTGGATTTGGAAATCGCTGCCTACGACAAGCTGCTGGTCGGCGAGGAGGCACGCCTGAACATCACCCCGGCAAACTCGGCCACCGTACAATCGTTCAGCCAGTCGTTGCGCAGCAGCACCCGTGCCACGCCCTCGCGTCGCACTCCCTCCGGCGCTCAGAAGCGCAAGCGTGCCATGGTGGATGAGAGCGAGGATCGCAGCGTCTCGGACTACTATGTGTCGGCCAGTGCCAAGGGCAACGTGGAAATCAAGGAGATCGATCCCGAGGGAAAGTTCGTGAAGCTGTTCAACAAGGGCACCGATGAGGTGGCCATCGGCGGTTGGCAATTGCAGCGACTGATCAACGAGAGTGGCCCCTCGACCACCTACAAGTTCCATCGGTCGGTGAAGATTGAGCCTGGTGCAACGGTGACCGTCTGGTCGTCAGACACCAAGGCATCCCACGAGCCGCCATCGAATATCGTGATGAAGTCGCAGAAGTGGGTCGCCGGCGACAATACAAGGACGGTGCTGCTGAATGCCGATGGCGAGGCTGTTGCCAATCTGGATCGCGTCAAGAGAGTAGTGTCCACACACGTCTCCTCCTCGCGGCTGAGTCGTCGTCGCAGCGTGAGTGTCGTTGATGGCAGTGAGCAGCTGTATCACCAGCAAGGTGATCCCCAACAAACCGGCGAAAAGTGCGCCATTATGTAATCCCACGTTTCTTTTCCAACCCAGACACAAAAACAAGAAAAATGAAAACAAAAAAGAAGAAAAAAAATCAACAAAACTCAACTCACACAAACACAGATACAGATACAGTAGTAATCAGTTAAGATATTTTTTGTGGCCCGCAACGGCATTAATTTAATCAAAACCGAAATATTTGTGTGGATCTGCTTTAGCAGCCAAGCGATAATCCTAGTTTCGTCTACTTCACTTTTGTTCGCCCCTTAATCCCTTTAAACCGAAAGCACTTTCATTAACACTGTAATTTACTGTTTCAATGACAAAACTTTTTCCACGTTTTATGTTAAGCTAAAGATCATTTTGTAAACTCTATGTGGCATACAAAGGTGGCCATCTACCCAGTAGATGCCACATATAAGCTTACACACCCTAACACTTTTGTAGATTTTTGCCGTCAAGAACTTTGAAAATATTGCAAAAGAACAATATTTTTGATGGTCTTGCGGATCACCTTTAAAAAAAAAAACAAGAAAACAAATTAGAATTGTAAGAAATATCCGAGATACACAAACAGATTACACGAAACAACGAGCAGAACAATGAGAAATCGTTAAGATTTTCCAAAATTAACAAAGAGATGCTCCTGACAACAGACATATTTATTTAAGTATTTTTGTACAATCAGCATAAAATACAATATACATTATATATATATAGAAACATGCCTACGCAAATAATACAGAAAGCCAGCAATAACCATATGTATGATTCTTAGCCATGGCCATAGGGTTTTGGACTCCCAGCCCCCAGCTCCCTTAACGCTTTCACCCGGTCCTAACCGGTTTCGGGCTTCCTGCAGCCGCTTTTTTTTTTTACCGGACAAGCAACTGAAACAAACACTGTAACAGGAAAACATGTACAACAATTAAACAATACAAAAAAAAAAAGAATGAATTAAGAACTATATGGCTCAGCGATGCGTCGCATTTTTATGAGTGGGCGTGGTCGCTTTATAAGCCGACCTAACAAATTCTACGCCCACAAACTATTTTACACAAGATGTTGAGAAGAAGGGAGACTAAAATTTAAGTACACCTATGTTTATGTAATTGCTATTTGATAATAAAAACTAATAAAAACCATGTTTAAAATAAGAGTTTTTCAGATATTTCTAATGATGACAAGTCAGTTCTTTAAACCCATATGCCCTTAGGAATTCTGGTCACGTAGGGTATCCATCACTTTCGCCATCGCCCTCGGCCCTTCTGACTTGTTTGTTTTGGGGTTTTTCTTCACTAAGACGAGTTATTTTTGGATTTTAGAAAAGAAAATTATTCTTTTGTGTATGTATGCGATGCGGGCTATGTTGTAACAGAATTTAGCTCAACATTTGATTTTTGAGTGAATTATCAATCAAGAAAAACAGTGAGTGTTTCAACTCTTAGCCGGCTTTTGACTTTGGGGTGTCCCCAACGAGTGCCGCCCCCGCCCCCAACAACATTACTCGAACGATGTGGCAACATTGGTCGATATATCACTCAAACAAAGTCACTCAAAAACGGGTTCATTCAACTGCAAGTGCAGAAGAAGAGAATCCATCCAAGAGATACACAGGGGGAGAACCTAAAGTATCTCTCAGATGCAATCCCTGACCATAAGACCTGCGATAAGAGCAAAGTATCTCAAGGTTGCTTCTGCTGCCTGACTGTCGAATGCAGTTGGCCGGCTTGCGATTATTCTCTTTATCAGTGAGAGCGTTATTCGACCGCAGAACCGCAAAACAAACTCAAAACCGAGATAATCGCCACATAAATTGCCAGCCCAAATGAACAATTGAACAGTTTCAGTCCGGAGCTCAAATTGAAAATAAGCCCGAAGCAGCTCAGCAGTTGCTAAAGTATCTGGAAGTAATATTAACAACAAACACACCCAGCTGTTTGCATTCGCCTGGGTATTTAGTTTTGGAGGTGAGTAACCAAAGTAGCCGTGAGGTTCAAGTACACACATTCCGTGTTGCCAAGTGAGAATGAAAGTGTTATTTCAGTTTTTGTGGGGACAACACCATAAATGGGTTAATTGTCAATAATTGGTGAATGGGAGCGGCTTATCAGTCGAGTGCAACAATAAACAAATACGCACTCGTCTTTAAATATCCCGAAAACAGTGCAGATTGAAATGTATCTTATCCGGCATATCAGAAATCTAATCTAAATCCTTGACAGTGTGGCCACAAGCTGGTTTTGTGGACTTTCGCGATAAGGTCTTTGTTTTACACTTGAAAAAAGATATAGTCATGTAGTCGACAGCAGGCATTTATTTTCAATAATAACTTATCTATTAGCTCTTTGTTTACAGAAATTATTTGTTTAAAATTATGAATATTTGAAATCAAATCCTTTCCAGCCGCAACATGAGATTGGTGATATTGGAGACCAGCGATTCGGTGGGCAAGTGGGCCGCCAAATATGTGATGAAGAGGATCAATGACTTCCAACCGGGTCCGGATAGGTAAAATAAACAGTTTTTTTTCTTTCCCTTGACGGATAACTGAAGGATACATGTATATTTCAGATACTTTGTGCTGGGGCTGCCCACAGGATCCACGCCACTGGGTATGTACAGGGAGCTCATTGAGTTCTACAAACAGGGAAAGGTGTCCTTCCAATATGTCAAGACATTTAACATGGACGAGTACGTGGGTAAGTTCACAATTTATTTTTCTAGTCTCCTTAGTAATCGAATCTGTCTTAGGCCTTCCTCGGGATCACCAGGAGAGCTACCATTACTTTATGTGGCACAACTTTTTCAAGCACATCGACATCGAACCCAAAAACGTCCACATCCTAGACGGAAATGCCGCGGATCTGGTGGCCGAGTGCAATAAGTTTGAGGATCTGATCCGAGAAGCAGGGGGCGTGGAGCTCTTCATCGGTGGCATCGGACCTGATGGCCACATCGCCTTCAACGAGCCAGGATCATCGCTGGTCTCGAGGACCCGAGTGAAAACCCTGGCACAGGACACGCTCGAGGCGAATGCCCGCTTCTTCGACAATGACATGAGCAAGGTGCCCAAGCAGGCGCTGACAGTGGGCGTGGGTACTGTGATGGACTCCAAGGAAGTAATGATCCTAATCACCGGTGCTCACAAGGCCTTCGCTCTCTACAAGGCCATCGAGGAGGGGGTGAACCACATGTGGACTGTAAGTGCCTTCCAGCAGCACGCCAATACCCTGATGATCTGCGACGAGGACGCCACTTTGGAGCTGCGCGTCAAGACTGTGAAGTACTTCAAGGTATGCCCGCCTTCGCTTCAGGATATCTAAGGATATCTAACTATTAAACACTGGGTGCTTAAGTGGTTTTCAAAGGTCCTGGTACTCCAACATAGTTCCCCCAAATAGCTTCGTTTACACTTCAATGGTTGTTGAATATTTTTAAGGTCTAACCGGTAGAGTTACTTGCTGGCTTTTAACTTACATGGGGCTTGATGGTTTTTGGCTAGAAAATAAGGCTTAGTTAAAAAGAAGAGTCTGTTAATGATTGGCTGATCGGCCACTCCCACAATTTCGCAGGGCATTCTAAGAGACCTAGACGAGGGCGCTCTTCAGGAGGGCTACACAAACTGATTTTCGAGTAATGTATATTCAATATTGTTTTGAATTACTCCTTAAGCACATTATATTATTTTTTCATGTTATATTTCCTATATTTAAGTAAATGTTTTAACTAATAATAATGATCTACAGATGGTTAACCAAAATGAAATGTAAGACTCAAAAGCAAAATCAAAAGTTCTTCCAGAGAAATGGATGTTGGAGAAGTGACTTATGACTCAATCTGCGGCTTTAATTTGGATTTTTTATATACGCCTTATACAAAGAACTTTAAACTGAGATATTTTTAATAAAATGAAATAAATTGAACACACTTTTAAAATAAAATCAGAAAATAATATGTTTGTAAAAGAAATGAATGAAATGGGATGATTTTGAACTATAAACGTGCGCTTATTAATTTAGTATAATATTTAATCCAACTGGTTTTAATTAGAAATTGTTTTTCTACTTTTCAGAGCCTTATGGATGTCCACTCCAAGTTGATAGAGCAACAAAAGACCACGTAACCCACAGTCCATCAAGGATATATCATCCAAACTCTCCTAATAAGTTCATATCTGCTGCTTGCGTAAAATTTTTACAAATAAAATCAAAACTTGAATAATGTTAGTTTAGTATAAACTTTATACGAATTTTGGAATACATTTTATTTGAAAATATATAATAATGTTATAAGAATAAATGGTGTGCCTTCACCTCATAATTTTTAAAAAGATGTTGGATGTTAATTGGGGAATTCAATACAGTTCTAAGAATAAAAAAAAGAAAAAAATTCAAATGGTAGAAATAGGTTAAATTTTTTTGTAATTTTATTTAGTAAAATGTTTTTAACATTTGTAATTAAATCATGCAATGTACAAAAATGAAAAAAAATTAAGACT
The DNA here is from genome assembly GCA_021223865.1 of Drosophila pandora. Classification (NCBI taxonomy): domain Eukaryota; kingdom Metazoa; phylum Arthropoda; class Insecta; order Diptera; family Drosophilidae; genus Drosophila; species Drosophila pandora. The sequence continues at coordinate 648,356 of JAJJHT010016151.1, read as the reverse complement.
ATCAGAAATTTCAAGGATATACCAGGCTATGCCTTCCCCAGGATCTTGTTGTCCGAGTAGACAAACTCCTCATGATCCTCGATGAGGCGGAACAGCTCCTTGGCATAGTAGATAGATCGCACCGACTCCTCGAGGATGAGCTGGTGGTTCTGGACGGCACGTCGCACCTGTTCGTGGATGAACATGGCCTCCAGTCGCTTGGCCCGTTGAGTGAGTCGGCAGGCCTCGTTGTTCCGCAGACGGGCCTCTCCGGCCGTAAGGCGGCACTCTACGGCGGGCTGATGGCGGGCGGCGTTGTCGTGGTAGTTGCAGATGTCGCCAATTACGCCGGCATTCGTGTTGTAAATTCCATCGTTGGCACTGATCACGGTATTGCCGATGGTGATCGGAGTGGTGATCATTTCGCGTCTCAAATGCTCGCGGACCATCTCGTGGAGGGCGTTCTTTCGGGCGATTCTCAGATAGCCGCGGCGGATGTGCTTCCTGCCCAGCTTCTCACGCATCGCCTTGAAACTGAACACCTGGGTGCCCCAGACTTTGCCCTTCACCGGCTTTGGATTCTTGCGGTCTGCTCGTGGATCCCTGAAGAGCTGCCTCTTGACCCGCTTTAGACTTTCAGTTCTTGGAGATAGTCTCTCCGGACGAAGACAGCTGTTCACCTGGTGCCAGATCTCGTTCTGGGTGCACAGGGCTGTGGCGGTGGAGGTGCACCAGTACATTTTGTGGCCCATTCCGTTCATTAGATACAGTTGGCGGATGCACTCGCTGAGGAAGCTGCGCTTGGTGGGGCTCTGGAAGTTGGGCGGATTGTTCAGGACGTAGTGATCCCTCTTGTAGACCACACAGTAGCTGTAGCCCTGATCGCCGGCTGCCATGTTTGGGTTTCTGGGCTTCTGGTAGACGACTAGTTGCTGGTCCTTGTAGTCGATCGGCGAGTTGAAGATGAAGATCTGGTTGCGGGTGGCTTCTTCGTTGGGAGTACGGAACATCAGCAGCTTCTGAGAGTTAACAGGCTTGTCCATGTCCAACGAGTATTGAAAACCGAATGATACTGTTCTGGTCACTTCGATGAGTTTATATAATCAGTCAGGTAGTTTTCTTTAAAGGACTAGGAACATGGTTACCTGTGAACTTGTGACCTGACTCCGTTTGAAATCCTTCTTTCGTAACGGTTGGCTTTTCTGGCAGGTCACAGATTTTCCGGGATTTCTTGAGCTTATAAATTCTTATAGTTCTTAATTCCAGGTATACGGCACACGGACCATCTGTTACATTGCAAATTGACCCGTCCATATTGTCTACCAATTTGCATTTTATTTGTAGGTACAGTTGACCTCCTTATTACCTAGACCTATAGGTCTATATTTTTTCCCAAAGGTCTATACTTAAGAGAGTCTTGCCTAGACTTGCCCTGGCCTTGTATCCTACTAGCTATTAAGGGACTTCAATTTCAGCAAATGCTACCAAGGATCTAAAGTTTAGATTCTAAACTATAATTAGGATTTAAGGATCTAAGTTTTTCTTAAATGGAAAATTAGTTGTATTTAATTTCTAAATTATTATAAGTAAGTAAAGTATATAAGTATGCAGAGTACTGGTATTCCAATCTACCTTTGAACATCAATAAAACATTTATCGAGAATTCAATGAAGTTTTTATACTTGTCCGGAGATTAAATATAAATAATTTAACCTAAGAAAATGCTAAACATCTAAACATATATCATCTTTTTTTATACCTATTAGCTATGTAAATTCTATATCTATTCGATAAAACTCCTATTTTTTTGAAGTTCTCATACCATTTGCTGAATATGACTCAACCTTTAAACTTTTAGATGCTGTTTGTTAATGAGTTTTCTTTAATATATATTCAAAAGCTAATATAATTGTAATTTAAAAGAATACATATTTAGATAGTATTATAAACTTAAGAATAAGTAATCTCATAAAGAACGTAAAAAAAACAACGAATTAAATTTTAAAAAGAAAATAACTTTTGTACAAAAAACCGATCATCATAGTAGCCTGTGCCATGGGGAATTTGTTGAAATATTTAAAGGCTGTCAATTCCCAATAATTTATCTGACAGTTTCAAAACTAAAATCAAGAAATCAAAACCTTCTAAAAAATATAACTAGGTTAAAAATATATTTTTTTCAATTATACCAGGTAATTTCGAAATTGCGAGTCCTTTTTGGCTATAAGAAATTCCGAAAGGGATTCGAATGGTTATATGGACCTGAACAGGCTTGTGTAATCCAAGTTTTTGCAAATCCATGCCAGGTGTGCGGCCATAAAGCAACGACAAGTTTAAGCCAGCGTAAGGACCTGTCCTAATTGCTCGCCCGAGTCCTGCGAGAAGGCCAGTCCCAGGTAAAGCTCGTGGTCAGGTAACGCGATCTGCATCTCGGTGAACCCTTCCAGCCGTGGCCTATAAGTTTAAGGGGCGAGCAATTGCAGCTGTCAGAAAGAATCGAACCATCGGATCAGTAACAACATGGGCAATGTCATGGATCGCAAGGTGTCCTGCGCGGAGGCAAGAAACGTGAATGCCGGATCGCCGCCATCCCTTTCCGTCACCGATCCTACTGCCGCCTTGCAGGAGAAAAAGTTGGACCCAGAGATAAAGAAAAACAATAAACAGCCCCAGGAGTTAGTTCCGAACTTGACATTCCACTTGTTCAGCTACAGGCAGCAAATGGGCTGCAAGAAGCACCAGCTTCTGAAGTGGGCCACCTCGAAGCTCCTACTCACCGAGGAGCTCTTGAGGAAACATAACCGGCAGCCCCCTACGAAATCCTGGACCAATTTCGATACCATTGAAGTGTCGGACGACGACGAAGATGAGGAGAACCGAGCTCCGGCTGAGGATGTTTTGGAGCGAGAGCTGTGCCACTTGAAGAACTATCGCTTGGCGCTCAGGGGCACCATTGTGGAGGTGGCCCAGGAGAAGATGAAGAAGCGAGAGAAGAAGAAGCTGAAGCGTTTGAAACGCCGCACCCTGATCTCCTCCAAGAAGCCCAGCAAGAAGGACAAGTACAAGCACTGTCAGATGCCCACCAATGAGCACACCCGTTCCCAGGATAACCCGCCAATGGAGGTCATTGTCATCGATTAGAAGAAGAAAAAAAACTAGATCCTAAGCTAACTCCTAGTCCCCAAAAGCTAATTAAGTCGTTGTCCTCGTTCTAATTGTACATTTATTTAGCATTTAGTCTGTTCTAGTCGGTATTATCATCCATTAAAATAGTTTACACGAAAAATTGCAATTCGAATGACTTTTCAATTGACTCTGATGGGTTCCGAAATCAAAGTTCAATGCGCCCTGTCGGCCATCCTTTGACCCGTATCCTGTGTCCCGGATGTTTAACCCTTAATCCATAATTAATCAGACTCAGTTGCGGCGTGTAATTGGGTACAGAGATTCCAGGATTTCAGGATTTAATGTCTATACGGTTCCTTTTCTGCTCCTGTGTCTGATTTTTGGTGATGTCTCTCTGAAAAGGAGTTGAAATGCTTGCTCTAAAAACAGTAATTTAAAGCCTTTTTTAACCCAGTTACCATCCAAAATGACCCAATAATCCCCACAACTCGTTTATCTCTTTCATAATATTTTTTTTAAGCGATAAACTGCTTTTCTCTTACCCCATTTTAGGGCCATTTTAGCCCTTTCCCCCACTTGGCCTAATCTAATCATGCAACTAATTAAATTTACTCACCAAAACCCACCCGAGTGCAGTCCGGAAAGCCAAATAAATTATTGTGGGTCATGCAACTGCGTTTTGCAATTACGGGAAAGTTTGAAGGATATTAATGTGGCCCCAAGGAGCGACTCTTTGAACTTGTCCCAGAAACGTGCCGAAAACAGGACCCAATTTAGAGCAATTAAAAATGTGCGAAACCGGAAAGCAATTATAGAATATTTGAGGCGACTAATATGCCGCAAATATGCGTTATTTTAATCAAATAATTAGAACCTGCTTGGGAGGATGTGTGGTGGCTAAGAAATGGGAACGCACTTCGCATTCGCAGACAGTTGCCACCGCTGGCTGACACAAATTCCCTTTCAACTTACACAACAAGCTCTCCAGCTCTCGAAAGGGGCTGCAATTTCGAATTCCTTGCAACGCATCAAAGCGCAAACCGAATTGTGACATGTCCTGTTCCAGTATCACCCCAATCCCTCTTCCAAATCCACTTCCGCCAGGACACACCCGCACCCACAACTTACCACCCACTGCGCTGGCGACCTTAAACAATGCTGCAGTGCCCCACCAAACGGCCATTACGATGTGAGAAAGGAAGTGGCAATACACTGAAAAGTATTTTAATATATTTTAACTTCAGATGAAAAATATCGATAAAAAATGTTGTATATTGACAAAAATATAACCATGGTTGGGGGCGATGGAAATTCAGCATTTTACAAGGGGTCAGAAAAAAAGGAAAAATATCGATCGAAAATTTCAGTCTCAGGTTTTGATGCAGATTGACGGAGAATCGAAATACAAATCGTTTGAGGTATTCTGCTCAAGAATCGGACCAATATTGGCCAAGATATGGCCATGGTTGGGGGCCATATATGGAAACCCAGCATTTTACAAGGGGTCCCATCAGAAAAATATCAAAAATATCGATCGAAAATTTCAATCCAAGATTTTGATGCAGATTGACGGAGAATCGAAAAACAAATCGTTTGAGGCATTCTGCTCAAGAATCGGACCAATATTGGCCAAGATATGGCCATGGTTGGGGGCCATATATGGAATCCCAGCATTTTACAAGGGGTCCCATCAGAAAAATAGGAAAATATCGATCGAAAATTTCAATCCTAGATTTTGATGCAGATTGACGGAGAATCGAAATACAAATCGTTTGAGGCATTCTGCTCAAGAATCGGACGAATATTGGCCAAGATATGGCCATGGTTGGGGGCCATATATGGAATCCCAGCATTTTACAAGGGAAAATCCCATCAGAAAAATAGGAAAAATATCGATCGAAAATTTCAATCCTAGATTTTGATGCAGATTGACGGAGAATCGAAAAACAAATCGTTTGAGGTATTCCGCTCAAGAATCGGACCAATATTGGCCAAGATATGGCCATGGTTGGGGGCCATATATGGAATCCCAGCATTTTACAAGGGGTCCCATCAGAAAAATAGGAAAAATATCGATCGAAAATTTCAATCCTAGATTTTGATGCAGATTGACGGAGAATCGAAATACAAATCGTTTGAGGCATTCTGCTCAAGAATCGGACCAATATTGGCCAAGATATGGCCATGGTTGGGGGCCATATATGGAATCCCAGCATTTTACAAGGGGTCCCATCAGAAAAATAGGAAAAATATCGATCGAAAATTTCAATCCTAGATTTTGATGCAGATTGACGGAGAATCGAAAAACAAATCGTTTGAGGCATTCTGCTCAAGAATCGGACCAATATTGGCCAAGATATGGCCATGGTTGGGGGCCATATATGGAATCCCAGCATTTTACAAGGGGTCCCATCAGAAAAATAGGAAAAATATCGATCGAAAATTTCAATCCTAGATTTTGATGCAGATTGACGGAGAATCGAAATACAAATCGTTTGAGGTATTCCGCTCAAGAATCGGACGAATATTGGCCAAGATATGGCCATGGTTGGGGGCCATATATGGAATCCCAGCATTTTACAAGGGAAAAATATCAAAAATATCGATCGAAAATTGCAATCCCAGGTTTTGATGCAGATTGACGAAGAATCGAAATGCAAATCGTTTGAGGTCTACCTTTCCAGAATCGGATGTATATTGATCAAGAAATGGACAATATTTAAGGCCATATACGGAAATTGTTGGCAGTGTAATGGGTGGGTCCTTTGAAGAAGCAAACATCCCCTTCCAGGCATTCGCCTTTTCCTGCCACCTCAACGCATGTGTAGCGATTGTTAATTGCCGGCGAAGCGGAAGCTTCTAAGAATTTTTGCTTTAATTAAATTTTTTAATAAATACGAAAAAATGTCTATAAATGGCAAACATTTTTGCAAACGCCTTGAAGAAATGTGATGCGCTTGCCACCCTTAGAAATCATTTGTTCCCCATCCTCGAGGCAATTTGCGACTGGCATCCGGTGTGACTAATCCAAAAGTTAGAATTTCAAAGAAAAAGTTATAAAAGATGATCTATTAGATAGTAAGAATGAAACCAACCACCAATAACAGGGAATGTTTATTTTTAATTATTGAAAAAGTATTTCAGTCAAATAACTTTAATAAAGTATAATATTTAAGATCGTAGTAGCATTGATTCTCGAATTTTGAAATTGTCAAACTATAACCGGACTGTGTGCGTGGATTTTCTCATTTAGTTTTTGAGTCTTGCAAAATTCATACGTTTTCATTCGTTTCGTTTATTTGAAAAAATCATCAAAATTCTACAAAAAAATAGTGGTAAATTTCGTCTGATTCCATCGGCTCCCTTTATTTTCTGTCAAATCATTCTGTGTGTTCGTTCTAAAAACCAATTTAAGTGCAAAAATAAAACACAGAAACACCTCAAGACGAAACGCACACCTTTTCACGTGTGAGTTGCAGAGATACCGAGGAGCAAGAATACCAAGAACTACGTTGAGGATCCTAGAAGGTAATCTCTTAAAAATTGGTTATCCTTTCTTATTTATGTGACGGAAAAATCAAGGGTAGCTCTTCATAACCATAACTTTATTTCAAGTAGGCCAATTAATTGAACCTTTCAAATATTTCTAAATTTAGTTAGCCTTGATCCTAACGTTTAGTTATATTACTTCCGCCTCCACTCTGCTCACAATATTCCACAATATAGAATACTCATTACTTTTAATTTTTTGTTAGCACAGCTGTAGAACACTAACACTTCAAGATGTCTGAGAACATTGTGTGCCACAAGTGCAATGAGGCCATCACCAAGAGGATGATCACCGCCCTTGGCAAGACCTGGCATCCGGAACACTTCCTCTGCCGCCACTGCGAGGAGCAGATCGAGGACGCCACCTTCAACATCCAGGACGGGGAGCCGGTGTGCTCCAAGTGCTTCGTGGAGCGCTACACCCACACCTGTGCCGGATGCAAGAAGCCGATCCTTGAGCGGACCATCTGCGCCATGGGCGAGAGCTGGCACGAAGGATGCTTCTGCTGCGGCGGAGCTTGCAAGAAGCCCCTGGCCGATCAGCCGTTCTACGAGCGCGATGGAAAGGCCTACTGCAAGCAGGACTATGAGGATATGTTCGCCGCCAGGTGCGCCAAGTGCGAGAAGCCGATCACCGACAGCGCCGTCATTGCCATGAACGTCAAGTGGCATCGCGACTGCTTTCGTTGCAACAAATGCGAGAATCCCATCACCACGCAGACCTTCACCATTGAAGGGGATAAACCGGTGTGCCCGGCCTGCCAGTGCTAAATCGGGAATTGCAAATGGAGGAGATGCAGTCAGAAAAGTCAGGAGATCCTAAAAAAAACTAAAACAACTTGCTCGGTAATATCTATTTACAAACCGACACCCCACAACTTGAAGTTTCAAGCACCAGCTCGTTTAATGCGTATGGAGAATTTTAGTTAAAACTCGGCGGATATGTATGTTAATGGCAGAATTTCGGAACGATTCAATCAGATAAATCAATTTTGACTAAACAGAGACTTGAGATACTTATAATGTTAAGACCACACTCAGAACTCACTACGAACCAAACAAATAAATAAAACGACACAACCAAAAAAATAAAAAGATGGTTTGTTTTTATTGATTATTAGGGTAATATTTGTTGGTTATTCTTACTAAGATTTAAGGTTTGATATTATATATATTTGGTTTCAGAGATGTAGTTGGTGTTCCCATCTTTTTTCTAGAAACCTCTAGATTTTTGACGATGTCTACTCTTCCATGATATCCCCAATCTGCTTCTCTAGCAAACAAGTGATAATCTTAATTAGAATTCAGCCACTGAACTTTCTTGGATGTTGGCAAACAAATGTGTTTACCCTCTAACAACATTTCCCACAGCCTCCCTCGAGAGATACCTTATCGAAACCCTTTCCCAATTTTGGTCAAATATTTGCTGGGGCTGTCAGGGAAAGTGCCCGACATGAGATCATATTTCCAAAGGTAACCCTGATGTAAGGAAAATGAAATCATCAGCATGGAAAATAGAGCTCAGAACCATCCCAGACAGACATATCTGTGCGATTATCTCACAATTTCATTTGGTCATATCCAGATCCTCTATCAGTTAGCAGATAATAGGGGGAAGTTAGGGCGAAAAAATAAAATTCAAATAATAACCAAGCAGCTCTGTTGCTGCGTTGGGAAATGGAAAACCTCGTGAGGGTGTCATCGTGAGGAAAACTCTTCGTCGGTTGGAAATACGAAGTGCTGTCGTCGGTGGTTTTCTGCGGCTTTTGAGGCTTTGGAGTCCCCGGCTGGTGGTTTCAGTTTCATTTTTCGAACGGAGCCCGAGCAAAGCGGTTCGTTCGGTGGCTCAGCCGGTTCATTTCGTTTTCCAAAAGCAATCGGTTTCCGCGACAAAAAAGGTGGCTAATTAATTGCCAAGCTAAACTGTCACATAAATAATTGTCACCCGGGCAAAAATTAAAACTAAGGAGACTGCGATTTTTGGCCAGTTTTGGCGGCAGCTGCCTGGCATCCATAAATTGCAGTTGGGAAAATCAAGATCGTGTCTACGAGTGTTGCGAGAGTTGCAATTTATTACTCAATTATGGTCGGATTTACCAGATTTGGTCGGAATTCCATGTTTGGAAAATATCCTCACATCACCTGGCAGTATAGTTTCAGACAACTCAATATAAACGTGTAGATTTTTTGAGCAGATTATCGGCGGATAATTGTGGTTCAGGTGTGCGTGTCTACGCTGATTTTTAGATGCCCAATACCTGTAATTACAAAAACTCGGTAAACGATTTTCAAAGTGTAGTTAACCTACTTGAAACATCTTAATGTTTCTCTAATGACAACTAAGCAACTACTAATTAAAATATCATAAACATTTAGTAGCCAACTCTTCATTAAAAAATACCAAAGTTGACGGCTTTACGGGCTTTTAATAAAATTTATTGGAAAATGCTGGACAAGTCGTAAAATATAATTGTAATTATAATATATTTCTTTATAATTGCCTCGCTGACACAAGATTAATTGTGAACATATGTAAATGATAATTAAAAGATTAATTTGCATATTTAAAATGACTTGGCAAGTGTTCAGGTCTAGAAACTCAAACAATGAGATCAATTAGAGTTGGTTTCGCTTTTTGTCAGTTTGTTCTGGTCCAGCAGAACATCACGTATACGCCACCTTGACAGCGGCTGGCAGACCCTTTTTCGTGGAAGCCAAACACGAATTCTAAGCTCTCGGGGCCAAAAAGGTATTGATGCTCCCAGTCGCATTCTTTTCCAATTTGCCAATGACTGTGAAGGAAAAAAATAATAAAACCGAAACAACTAACGAGGCGGGCAGCACTGAAAAAAATGGTCTACTTTTCCAAATTATTTCCAAGAATTTCAACTATTTTTCAAGTGTTTTTCTTTTTTTGACTCGCAAGCTAAGAAAATTTCTGCATTTTCCTGTAGAGTGACAACCCATCATCTAATTTTAGAAATACATTTTTGTCGCAGTGCAGCAAAAAACAGTCGGGGGCAGTCACTGACACTGAAGAACCTCCACAGTCGTACTTTGACTTCTGCGGTCGTCGGTTGTTCGCTGCTGCTGCTGCTTGTTTCTCGGCTGTTAGTTGCCGGTTCTGAATTGCCTTTTTAGGCGCAACAGGACGCACCTTAAATGCCGATCCCGGCCCGATCCAGGCCTGGGTCGCATAACCTTTAATTGGAAAATATACATATAAAACACAGGCACTGCCACCGCCGCCGACGAGGCCGCCTTTTAAACTCTCTCTAAAATTGGCAACCGGTTGCCTTCCTCCTGAGTCTGTTCCGGCGTGTATAGTGTGTAGTTTTGGAGTATTTGGTGTAGTACGTGCAATGCTTTAAGCCTCTTTGTGTCAGTCGTGTGTCATTAGCATCCGCCGACGGTGTTCCCAGTGTGTCAAATAATTTGAACTTTAAAGTGCTCAGGTGGCTAGGAGCTCGGGCAGACGAAAAGTAGACAGCAGACACTTTGACGGGCTCTGTTTTTGTGTACACTGAAGGGAAATGGGAACTATTTTGAATATTTTATAAATCTGGAGTTAAAGAATAACATGGTCTAAACACCTGGTAGTTATGCCTTTAGACGAGCCTAGTCTAGAATCTCTGTTACAACTTAGCAAAGTACCGGGTATAACTATGTTCTTTTTACTATAAAAACATACACTTTTTTTTAGACTTTTCCCTTCAGTGTTTGTGAATTACTTATCACGTTGTTTGACTTTGGGGCTCGTTTGAATTATGCGTGCTATCTTCCATTGCCATTCCTATTCCCCCAGCCGGTGATCTGGGGGAATTGTCTCTTTCGGGCTCTTTTTATCACACCTGCCGTGCACCGTTGGATACCGCACACCTAGCACACCTCACACACGCCACACACAAACTATTCGTCTGGCAAGTAGAGTGGAGCATAGTGGAGTACTCCATGGAGTACACGTACTTCCACTTTGTTTGGCTCTTTTCATGGCACGTCCTCCTCGAGTGTTTGGCTGGTACTTGCTTGGAATTCGTTAGTTTTGGGTTTGCCGCATGTCAGTCTTTGATTTTTATTCTCCTTCAAGTGGCAAATTAACTATCATGTCAAGTATTTTAAATTAAAGTGCGTTAGCTCAGAGTTGGCAAACATCTACATTGAATAATATGCCAATTCTTAAGTTCTTAAGTTTTTTAAGTCTAAACCCACAGACAGTGAAGTAATCTCTCAATAACAAAACAAATTACTTGCCCAAATAACTTAATTAAATTATTCCATTTAAAAACCAATTGAAACAAGACAAATGATTCGCAACAAAATGAATTGCTAAAAAATAGATAAAAAACTCCACTCCCCAGAAAGTCAATACCATAAGCTTTCAGACCTGGCGGTAACCAAAAATAGAAACCAAACACCATTTAATAACAATATCGATAAATTTGTAATTCCATAAAAAGAAAAAAAATCGGAGCTCACTTTGAATTGCAATAATCAAAAAATTTGTAGACCCCGAGGCATTTTAGAATTTGTTGGCGGAATTAACCGAATGATAAATGAAATAACAGCCGGGAGCGTGGGCGCCGCTATCAATAAAAAGAATTTTTATTAATAATACTCCAGTGGCCCTCAAAAACAAAAACAAAAAAAAATTGAAAGAACACGATGACTTTTGGGGCACTTGATGTTTGCTGGTTTTTGTACTCATTGTTCTTTATTATTACTATTATTTTTTTCACATTTCCTGCTCGGCTTTGGCTCACACATTTCGCACATTAATTGAAAAATTCAGCTTATCAATTTGTGATCAAAGTAATTAACTTGGCTGACGACCCGAACGTGGCTAATTGTCGACATCATTGAAAAAGAAGACCAGCGCAGATAAAAACTGAAAACAACAAACAAAATGAATAAAAATATACTGTATAAGGTTTGGCAAAAACTAAAAATTAACTATATAATTGTGAAAACAATTAACAATTAAACAAGTGAAGAAAAAAAGCCAAAATTGGCCAAGTGATTACAGACTTATAGCCCGAAAGTACCAACCACATCTGAGATGGCTTTCAAGTACTCTACAAGTACACTTATTGTGACACTTTTCACAATTGTCATTCAACAAAGGCAACACTATTGTTTGGGTAAGTAAGACAAATATTTAGTAATAAAAAAATATTAAGACAAAGACTCCAAAAAACCCAAACAACACACAATGAATTGAGTAATTCTTGAAACATTTCAACCGAGGCAGTTGTACTTTTTATTGAATAATAAAATAAATTGTTGGCATCGAGTCATACGTTAAACAAGTAAAATAATTTAAATTCTACTCTAGTGTTAAATATTTGCATAAACACTTAAGACTTGGGTAAGATTTACGACTTTCAGGGACTACAAACTATTAAAGAAAATAAAGTGCTTAGAAAGCAAGAGTCTTGTGTATTGAGTTCATATTGATTTAAAAAATTGTTTAATATATATTTCGTAAAAAAAACGCTCTTCCAAAACCAGTTTTTCGCATTTTCAGTAAGGGTAATAAAAGTTCAGGTACCCTGCTCCCCTTTTTATTTACCTAATCCAATTAATACCCGATTGTCTGGTAATTAAAATCGACTTATCTGGGGTATATGGTCCACCCATTAGACCCCTTCTCTGCCCCTCACCAGGTATTCGGGTAAATAAAAACGCCATAAAATGCAATTACACTTATTTGCATCGAGTGGCAGCCAACAAACCCCAAAGATAACTTTTATTCAAACAATCGCGGGACGTGGGAATCCAGACGAAGATATCAGGCCCCTTTTATGACCCTTCCTCAAAGGGAGTAGCTCTGGAGTTCAGATCGGTGCTCTTTTATCTGGTTTATGATGCACTGCTGAGCTCATAATTACAACTCTAGTTCGTTCTATGCAGCCCACAAGGTTTATTCGATTGGCACAGGTGTGAATTGACGCTTTATTCAACAGACAGCTTTGACAAGTTGGTAAGCGATATGTGGGCCTGGCTCTGTGCCTGTCTGGCTGACTGACGGATGGTGATGGACGGAACTACTACCGAGAAGGCCTCAGGGACTATACTGCAAAAATGTGGGCTTGAAAACTACAGTTTAAACAGGAGGGGAGATATTTCTGTAAGGCAGTACAGGGTAGTAGATAGTCTATATAATTACTTGATAAATAAAACATATTTCTCTTTGTGTATGACGTGCAGAGTGAGCACAACACACACCCAATACCATTTTTATCCCGCTGTGAAGACGCCAGATATGATATATATTTTTGGGGGATGACTTACTTATATTCCTCTACAGCTGACACTCATGGTCCTTTAATGCTTTGTATTTTTAGTTGTTTTTTGCCCGTCAAGTTGAATGCACTGTATTCTGCCCAATGACGCCTTCATCGGTCAATCAGTCACCCGGGTTAAAGGTGTCGAAATGCCTGCCAGCTGTCGCGGCCAGCCAGCCCCTTCCCTGCGGACTTTAAGAATTTATGTGCAATCAATTAAGTCAATAGGTGTGTGCCTCCGTTCCGAGTTTATTTCCAGTATTTTTTTACGAACATTTAAGTGGCTCGCAAGTCCGCCTCCGGCTGTTCCATGACTTCAATTAAAGTATTTTGTTCAGTAACTGGTACTTTCAGATATTCGCCAAAAAGATAAAAAGTACTCGTGCGAAATCCTCGTACTTATTGTTTTAGTTCTCTATCACTTAGAGTGCCACAAACAATCTACAAATTATTGTATTTGCCAAAAGTTCCAGCTAGTTATTTCATATTTTCCTCACACATGAATAGATTTATGAGCGAGCTTGACACATTTATCAGACACCAAGGTTGTTGTCTTGTCTTGCAGAGAACTTTAAATTTGCATAACAAAAAATCATAACAAAAAAAGTGAAATCCATTTATGAGATCTGTCTCTGCCACTGTCTGTAGGATTGTCGCACCCAGGCTGGGATCCCAGAACTGCCATGATTCAGATCCAGAAATCGAGTTTATAATGCAATCCCATTCAGTACCAGTTGCAGACCTTCTAGTCTGCAATCTGCATTAATTTGATGACTCTTTTTATGGAAACATTTTCCGGCTTAAGATACAGTCCTTCCCAGTCGAATAATGGTTATAAATATATGATTTTTTTCTATATATTTTATAAATTTTAGTACTCAAAATAGTCCTTTGCAGTTTGACTAATTATAGACCCTATTAATTAGCATTAATTAGCATATACTTTAAGGTCTGACTTTGACTAATGCTCTCCCGGCTGGCAAATGCTATTTGTGGTGATGACAGGGGGCAATTAGAGGAGCAGCCCATCGATCACCCCCGAGGGTCACTTGCTTTTTCGTGGACGTGCTCTTGGCTTTTTGGACACGGGTGTGTCTGCCTCATTTCACCCTGAATCCCCTGCCACGGACAGAGTCTTTGAAGTCAACTTGGTGACTTCTAGTCTGCGATTATTCTGCAATTTCCTTTTTTTAGTTTCTCTTTTTTTTTGAAATCCCATTCACTGTCTGTGCACTTCTTTGTGCTAAACCGGAGAAAAAGTTGTAATGAAAATTACATTTAAATCAATAACAACAGTTTTTTTATGGTTAGTGGAGATACTCTAACAAAGATGGGGTTTAGTTCTTTTCTAACTATAAGAAAGGGGAATATTGGGACTAACCTTTAAGCAAAAGAGCATACACTATCCTATCTGTGTAATATTTTGAACAAAACAAGTATTTTCAATTGAATTTTCTCTGGCACCGGCAAAGACAAATTTTCAGGGCCAGCCTGGTGAGGAAATGGGAAAACATTCAAGACACTTCCACTCTCCACACACTTCAGTCGAGTGAAAGTAGAAAGCCAAGAGAAATGAATTTAATATTGCCAATCCACTACAACTAAGGAAATAGAGCCAGAGAGCCAGGCCCGAAGATTGGCTTGGAGCAGGAACAGGAAGGAGAACAGGACATACACAATGGATGTCAGTGCCAAGGCAAATAGAAAACAAAGTCTGGCATACGCGACGTATGAGTAATGAAGAAAATAAAACAAAACAAAGTGCAACAAACACAAAGACAAGAAAATTGTCGGAAAATTTCAAGAAAAAAACAGAATACTCAAACAAAGACAAAGTTTTCATTACGCAGCGGTGACAGACAAATGGGTCTAGGATGCTGGAAAACTCCAAATGAGTCATCCAATGACCTCCGAGCCAAATACTAAAAAACAAGGACAATAAACCCTGGCCAGGAAACTGCAGAGGGGTGGAAGGATAATCAAACAGACAAACAACTGTCGACCTAATTCGATGCAAAGTCAATTAATTCGAGCAGATTAATTAGTTTATGGGGAAACTAGTTGACATTTCATCCGCCGCCACGGCCGCACCTCATTTTGGAGTCTCAGTTACCTTTTGTGTCCTGTTGCCAGTATCCTGGCCAGTTCACCAAGTTCAGAGGGCAAAGGCCCAACTAATGGCCAAATGCCAGGGCCCAGGTCGCCGCCCATCAATTGTTGACAGTGTTGTCATTAACGTGTTGGCTACATGGAGAAAAACAACTGACTAATTGTATATTTTTTAAAATTTTGGAAGCTTTAGGTAGGGGTATAGAAGGAAATTTGATCCTTTTTCTTACAATTTTATTTTCAAGTACAACTTTAAACAAGTCTAGTCGCCCCACAAAGTATGTCCTGTTGAGGCCATGTTTTGTCAACTGTCGGTGGGAGTTTTTAATGCGCCATTTGCTCGTTTTTTAATTGTCAACCTAATAGATAACCTAATAGCCTTAGTCCTTCCCTGTTTACGCTTTTATTCGTCCTGTCCTTTGTGGCTTTTTTGGGTTTTACGGTTGTTGACTTTCGTCCTGGGCTTGGTGGGCTGGTTGGGTTGTGGGTGAGTGGAATTTTTTATTGGTTTTATAGAGCTCTGGGCCTTGGGGAGTAGTCGGGGTCAAGTTGAATTAAATCGAGTACAGATTGGTAGTTGATACTTTAAAGACCGTTTATCAGAGGCATTAAAAAAAGATTATATTCATGGGAGTTTTAATTTATGAGGGTCTCAGAGAAGAGTGTGGAGTTGATTTAGTCGTAATCCTATAAAATATTTATTTTCCATCCCCAAACTCCACTAAATAGCTGTCATGGTCTGTCGGCAGTCTAGAATCTAGTCCTCACACCTTGCGGCAAGGAAATGTAAACACCTAGAATAAATGAATAAAAAAGCCGCTAATTGGACGCCCCAAAAGGTAGGCTAGCCTCCAGCCGGTTTAACTAAATGCCTGTCATAATTATGACCAAGCTTTTCAAGAGTTAACCAAATAGAGACACCCCCTCGACAACAAACACTCCATAGAGAGGGTTCCATGGCTCCCTTCCAACCAAAAACTATGGTGGGAAAATAGCTCCTTGATATGGCCTCCGGCCCGCCAAACATGATAAATAATAAAAATTGTTCATTACAATTGCTGACGCTCAGGTATGCGAAAAATGCTGATAAAATATGTAGATGAGGCATGTGGTTCCTGGTGTCTTCATATACTGGAGTGCGCATTTATAATGGCATTTTAAATGCTGGAAGGAGCGTGTCCTTGGCGTTCAGCGAGGGATTTTTGCCCGGCATGGCAAGGACTCACCCACAAAAAACGAGTATATTAATGCTGTCAGCGTTCCTAATGAAATATATATACTGAGCGGAAGGGGGAGCTGCTATGTGTGGCTCTCGCAGGATTAAGCCATCCTGGCAAATGGTGGCGCCAGTCCTGTTTATGTGAGAAACGCTTGCTCGAGATTTAGTGCCAAGTCCTTCAGCTCGCAAGACATTTAAGGAAGGAAATATGGAAAGGAGGAAGGATACGATCCTTGTGCACACTAATCAACTTTATTTTAAAAAGATTTTAAGAAAGAATTCATATCTACATAGATGGAAGGGGGAGCTGGAAATTATCTCATACTCTGGGCATATATAACGCCCATTAAAACTTTATAGGGACAATCAATAGCTGCGATAAGAATAATAAAACAAAACTCATCCCTAATTAAACAGCATAAATATGATAATTTTGGGAACTCCTATTTGTACAAATCAGAAATAGTTCTATCCGTTTAATTTCTGTTTACTCAACCACTCACACCAAAAAAAAACCTGAACCTCATTCACACCATAACATTACAAGAGTTTTCCAGATACCCCTCAGGAAATATTTGTTCTACATTCTGTGGCATAAAATTGGGCCCAGAATATGAAGAGGAAAATTTGTAACCAATTATGCTCGGGGTTGTAGTTTTTCCGCACCACAAAGAGTTTATCGCTATCACAAAATCAATACGCAACTCGATGACGCCGACACTCGAGCTGATAGCGGGGAGCGAAGGACCCTGGACGGGGGGGACGGACAGGCGTCATTTTGATAACCCATATGCTAATAACTAATATCTATATTATATTTATTTATCGCCTGTATTGGACTCTGACTCGCATGCAAACAGGCCCGACAACAATCGTGGCTCGTTAGGAGGGGAATCTTATCAAATTACGCATACGCCGTGTAGTCTGAGTGTTGGAGAGGGTTGGCTTTTTGGGGGGTTCTACTATATTAAGGTCATCGCGGGCTTATTAAACTAAATCATTTGATTGGATTTGATGGCGACTGTCAGTCCACAACCCCTGAGGTTATACAAAAAGTATATTTCCTTTTTTGAGAGCAGACTCTTTGGGTGGATTATTAATCTGTAAATGGAAATGAATCCCTCTTGAAGTGAGTGGCCAGCAACCACTTGTGGCAGCATCAGGAAACACACCACTGACCCACACAATGACCAACCCCCACCCCTATGCAGTGCCACATGACGCCATTCCTATTGACTGCCTTTTTCCACCCTTTATTATCCTTTTTTGCAGCCGACAATGTTTACTTTCCCAGCAAGGAGGTGAAACTCAATCTGCCCATAAATGAGGAATCGGAGAGCCTCTTCTCGAAGATGCCGCTGGCCCAGTTCCAAGTCCTGCAGATGGAGAGCAACCAACTGGCCAGTGACTACATCTACAGCCTGGAGGACAACTCCCTGCTGCGCATCAATATCACCTCCGGGGAGATATTCATGCGAACTGACTACAAACCCCTGAACGGTAGCGTCAAATATGTGGTCACCGCCTTTCCCAGGGAGCAACCGGAGAACGAACTGCTGCCCGTAACCCATCTCACCTTGGAGGTTGTTCCGCAATCACTGGAGGACTATTGCGAAGAGTTGGAGAACGTTTGCTTTTGGAGAAGTGCCCAGTACAGTATAGCGGAATCGCATGGGGAGTACAGGAGACGAGAGTCCTTCGAACCGGTGCTCATAGGAGCTTTAAGTTCCAGAGCAGCCAGGTACCTTTGCCACGTGACTCTGGATTACTCCATCACGACGGGCAGTTCCCATTTCATCCTGAAACAAAACCGGCTCTACTCCCGGAAGCCTCTGGATCACGACGAACTCAACGGCCTGAACGCCAAGGCGGGTGAGCTCTATACCAGGATTACCTGCACCGCCAAACTGTTCAACAAGGAGCTGAAGAAATTCTCTCGCGCCTTCAACGTCAAGCTCCTCGATCGCAACGACAATGGACCAAAGTTACAGGAGAGCGATTCCAAGTTCGATTTCTTTATGGATCATCCCTTTTTCCAGGCGGTGAGTTCGGGGGTTACAGGTTTTTAGGGGTACAGGACCTGGCGGGGGATGGAGTCGGACTGTACCGACTAGACCCTGCCCAGACAATTGTCTGCCGGCTGTCTGGGAGTTCACTGGGTGCGGGCTTATTGAATCCTGGCATGATGAACGCCCCTAGAGCACGCAACCAAGTCCCATGCACTGAAAGAAACTTATAAATTGCTTCTCAAATCATGATATAGAAAAAGAAAGTCAAATTTTATGATTCAAAGAATATCCCATAGTAGGAAAATTAATATTGTTTATTTCAAAAAAGATTTCAAAATATTTCCGAGTGCATTGAAAGACACTGTCAGAATGAAGTCTCTGCTTCGGTCACCCTGCCATTATTTGGCCATTACCGCGTCTGGGTCCTTCCGAGTTTGTTTTGGGGGTTGAGACTCAGTGCCTAATAGATAAACTTGGCCACATCCGCGACTCCTTGCCACGCCCCTCGCCCCTCGTCTCCTATGTTGCCATTAAAAACGCGTAACGTTTATGGGCTTTTATGATTGGAGCATGACAGACAGGACAGAGGAGCAGGAGGAGCTGGGACGGCACTAGTTGAAGTCGGGCACAGTGCCTTAAAGTTGCCACAATAGAGTAAATTATGTTGTCGTGTTCGAAACAAGCCAAGCCTATCCCCAAGGATCTGCGAAGTGTGTCAGTTTGGCAGTAGATAGTGGTACCTCCTCTTACTCTTCGTCCTCCATCCAGGTGGAGTAATTGGTTTTGCACTAAAGTCCCTTTATTACAAATTGCTCTATATGGCGGTACATTTAAATAAGTGTAATGGACATTTTATTTTATTTGAAAGAAAATTACAGGCGACATGTTTGGCCATAAAAAGGACATAAGTTTTCAAAAGGACACACCTCAGATTCCTCAGTAAAGATAGATAGTAGGGATTTGGAATGTCTGTTAAATAAACTTAAAGATAGTCATTAGATTCAACTCGAAACTCTGACATAGAATTAATTAAATTAAAGTATTAAAAGCCAAGTCCCAATAGGGTTTCTTCCGAAACTTAACCCACATATTATTCAAATTCTATGTCCTTCCTACCTTAACAAGACTAACAATGGTTTTCCAACTAAAGCCCAAGTCCTCGCTAATGTCCTTGCCCCTGGGATACATTAAAAGGCGAAGGGGTTCGAGAATGTCCTGGCCATGCAGGGGAGAAATGTCAGGTCCCCAAGGATGCGAAACCCCAACCTGACCTTGCGCCCAAATGAAATAACGCATCCTTGGAGGGCAGGCAGCACTGCAATTTTCCATGGGGGTGCCAAGTGGAATTTAATTAGCACTGGTCAGTAAATGCTAATGAAGCTACCACTAATTCAAAACCCCTACCCACCATTTGTAATCCCAGAACGAGGAGGTGGGCGAGAAAATCATCTACCTGGACAAGGACACGCTGGCAGCGAATGCTCAACTGGTCTACGCCGTCCACAATGACACCAAAGAGCTGCTCCGTCCGGACTGTCACGCCTACGAGGCTGATCACACAGGCCGCCCCCACACCATAGTCAGTTGTCGTGAGTATAGTAATTATAGCCTTACATCCTGTCCAGAGTAAGGACAGTGAGGATTTCCCTTTTCTTTTCAGAACTTCGTTTTTCACGCAGTGGAGTGTTCCATGAAACTCCCTACTGCGTCTCCTTGGAGTCCCGGGATCACACCATCGTAGGTCACAACGTTCAAATGTCAGCTACTGCCGACATTTGCATCCACATCGATCTGAGAAACCTGCATGGGACGCACCCGGCTCTACCCCAGGCCCTTCCGCTGCGATCCCCCGTACGCAGAATATTCGACGATGATGACTTCCACGGGGATTCGGGGTCTCGTGGCCGGGGTCCCGTCACAGTGGACTACGAGAAGGACGTCTCTGTGTACCGGACTGCATCTGCTTATAACAGGGTGGCTCAGCCGGACAGTTTCCAGGACCTGATGCGGATGCGCTCAATTCGATTCAACATCGTCGAGGATCGGAGCGGGGCCTTTGACATCACCCCGACGGCGGGGATTGTGTATGTGAGGAATCCCCAGGCCTTGGCCGAGGCTCCCGAGACTATATACTTCCTAAACGTGACCTGGATGGACAAGGAGCAACTCGCCCACGTCCGGGTGATCAATGTGCATCTGGTCCAGGGAAGACCCGAAAACACCAGCTGCGAGCTGCAGCTCAAATCCCGTTCGCAGACCTGCGCCCAGGTGAAGTACAGGAGTCAGTGCAACCAGTTCTGTGGCCTAGCCACCGGCGGAGGATCCTGTCAGTGGCGAGGCTCCAGCACGGCAATGTTTAGCATCCGCTATGGATCATGTGTTCCCGAGGCGCGATATTGTCCGGATCGTGTGTGCGATCCTCTAGAGGAACTCAATCCGATGGCCTGCCCCCAAGACTGTACACCAGCGAACAAGATAGTGGGCCCCCATTCGACCAATGAGAACAAACGAGGCATCTCTAGCGGATCGGGAACCTGCATTTGCGAGGACAACGGCCGGTGCTCCTGTGCTCCATTGGACGAAGAGCCCAAGACAAAGAAACCACGGAAGCGGAAGAACGAAACGGATGCGGAAACCCTTCTGGCGAGAAAGAGTGCCACTGGAGATCAATCCATGCAGGATCCAGTGCTTCTGGGTGTCCTAAACGTAGCCGGCTTCGAATGCAATAGATCCTGCATGTTTTTCCTCATCAGCTGCCCGTTGGTTGTGGTTTTCCTGCTCCTCTGCTTGCTCCTGACCCAACGGAAGATGATAAAGCGGCGTCTGGGCAAGCAGTCCTTGACCCCATCCACCAAACAAGCTCCCGCAGAGCCTGGCGATGGAGATCTTCCCCTAATGCCGCTTCAGAGTGGATTCAAGTTTGAGAGCTCCGATGGCAAATGGGAGTTTCCCCGTGAGAAACTCACCCTCGATGTGGTGCTGGGTGAGGGTGAATTCGGTCAGGTCCTGAAAGGTTATGCCACGGAGATAGCAGGACTGCCAGATGTAACCACTGTAGCTGTGAAGATGCTAAAGAAGGGCGCCAATTCCGTGGAGTACATGGCTCTGCTGTCGGAGTTCCAGCTGCTTCAGGAGGTCTCACATCCGAATGTAATCAAGCTTTTGGGAGCCTGCACCACGTCATCGGAACCACTTCTCATCATCGAATATGCCCGGTATGGTTCCCTGAGAAGCTACCTTCGGCTGAGTCGCAAAATTGAGTTTTGTGGTGTGGATTTTGGGGACGGGGTGGAGCCCGTCAGTGCCAAGATGATGCTTACCTTTGCCTGGCAAATTTGCAAGGGAATGGCTTACCTCACGGAACTCAAGGTGGGTTAGCTTATTTTTCATTATAAACTATTATTCTACCAATTTCTATTTAAAAGTTGGTTCATCGGGATTTGGCCGCCCGGAATGTTCTTTTGGCAGATGGCAAGATTTGTAAAATATCCGATTTTGGCCTGACCCGAGATGTCTACGAAGATGATGCCTACTTAAAACGTTCCAGAGATCGGGTTCCGGTCAAGGTAGGTGTCTCAAGCCCGCAAAAATTCTCACTTTCTATAAATTGTATCGATTCCAGTGGATGGCTCCCGAATCCCTGGCGGATCATGTGTACACAAGCAAATCGGATGTTTGGGCCTTCGGCGTTCTCTGTTGGGAATTGATAACCCTGGGAGCTTCTCCGTATCCTGGCATAGCGCCTCAGAATTTGTGGTCCCTTTTGAAGACGGGATACAGGATGGAGAGGCCGGAGAACTGTTCGGAGGAAGTATACTCTACTGTGCGGGGCTGCTGGGCGGACGAACCAAATGGGAGACCATCGTTCAAGTTTCTGGCCTCGGAGTTCGAAAAACTGCTCGGAAGCAATGCCAAGTATATCGACCTGGAGACGAATGCTGTTTCAAATCCATTGTACTGCGGCGATGATGCTGCGCTAATGACCCCCAGCGACTTGGTTGAGCCGGACTCCCTGCAGCATTTGTGGTGGCCACCCAAGGTTGCCTACGATATCCACGACCAGGGAACCAGCTACGACCAGTCTGAGGCAGAGATGCCAACCATTTCCATGGCACCACCTGGCTACGACTTGCCACGCCCCCTGATTGACACCAACTCCAAGGAGCAGGTGTTGAGATACGAGAACGATTTGAGGTTTCCTCTGAATATCCGAAAGTCCAGCTGCACTCCCAGCTACAGCAACATGACAAGTGGCTCTCCCGTGGCCACAGCTCTGCCCCAATATGCAGTGCCTGTTAAGAGGAATCACTCCTATCTGGACATGACCAACAAGAGTCTTATTCCGGATAATCTAGACAGCAGGGATTTTGAAAAGCATCTTTCGAAAACGATCTCCTTCCGCTTCTCCAGTTTGCTGAATCTAAAGGAGACGGCAGAAGCATCTCCGGGACAGCAGCAGGAGGAAAATGCTGTCTAGAGCAAGATTCTTTTTCCATCCTTCGATGTGTATAGTTTCTCCCACCTACTAAGTTCCACAGTCCCTCGATGGCGCCTGTTTTTCAGTTCAAACTGTTTGTTGATTAGTTTTAGTTTTACGTTTAATCTTAAAGCTTTATTCCAATGCCAAAACTAGATTGAATACAAATCGAATTAGATTTCGAATACTCCAAAGCATTTATAAGAAAGTAAATAATACTTACTCCAATTAAATCATAACCTTTTGACCTTCAATTACATAAATGCATTTAAAAAACAATTCATTTTATGCCAATTTTTATAAAAATCTAACCAGGCTTAATGCAGCAAACAAATTAATGAAGTTTTTTAGATAATAAATAATAGTTTTTGTACAAATTATACAAATCTAGATATAGGGATCGTATATTGTTTGCTTTCAAGAGCTTAAGAGTGTGCCTAATTTTAATCAATTACTTTTTAATACATCTCTTAGTGTTCCTTTTAGTTAGTCTTCTATAAAATGTGATTAGGCGATTTTTTAAATGTTTAGGGTAAAATTGAATTTTATTTTTCAGTCATAGGTTAAGAGTTGCATTCATCATCATCACATTAAAAGCTAAAATACACATTCATAAAAGGTTTATTTGGTACACCTGGTACTTGACTAAATTTACAAGCAACCTGCACCCACAATCTCACAGGCACTTTAGATTTTTAGGCTTTTGGGCGCTTTTACTTATTTATCTAAGATTCATTTTTAACTGCCAAATAGCGATCAACCAATGGACTGTAAATATTTGTACGTATTGCATATGCTATTAAACATTAAACTTTAAATTATATAAATAAAATGTAAACTTGTGCAAACAATCCACATAAAGCAAATAAAAAATCAACTTTACGCCAACAAAAAAGGGGAAATTAACTGCCTACTCCTCGTCGGGTACCAAGAGATTGAGGTTGGCACTATTGGCCACACTCCCCAAGAACACCTCCTCATCGCCTCGAATGGATAAGGACTCCCTGCCGGTGAGGACCTTCTTTTCCCGAATCATCCCCGATCTTTCCCAGCGCGAACCCTTACAGTTCTTGCAGCTCTGTTTGGGCAGCTTGAACACCGTGGTTGTGCGATTTCCGCAGTCCTTACACTGGAAGAAACGCTTTTCGGCATCGACAACCTTAAGCGGGTGTTTTTCCTGCTTGCAGCGATCAGAAGCGGAGAAGGCGGTGTACTTGCACACTTGACAGATGACGGCTTTGCAGGGCATCTTGTAGGTACCCAGCATCTTCTCCTCCATGGCCTCTTTCCGCTCCAGCTTGTTAAAGTACTCCTCCTGGGCCTCCCGCTCTCGCATCTCCACTAGATTCGTGTGCGACGAGGTGGCCGCCATGATTCGCTCAATACGGGACTTACGCATCAGCTCGCGCTCCTCTTCCTCTATTTTCTGCCGCTTAGCGTTGCTGGAGAACTTGTCATTGAGCTCATCGATGGCTCTCCTTTTGCCCGTTTCAGTGCCTCTGGTTGAGTTGGGATTGACCTTTTCCAGGGGTTTCTTCTTCAGCAAAGCAGCTGCCCTCATTTTGGCACTTTGGGCTTGACGTGCTCCTACATTGATATCAAAGGAGAAGTTCTCGCTGCCAGACAGTTTCGGCGTCAAACTGGCGTCAAAAGAAAACCCCCGATTCTTGAACTTATCCGGCACGTTAACCGGTGTAGTGGGTGTACTAGGTGTCACTGTGGATTCCACTTTACTGGCTTCCCCCAATACATGACCCTTGGCTTCTTTTGCCTTTTCAAACCGTTCATTTTCAGCCTTCAACATACGCAACCGCTCCAGATCCTTGTTTCTTTGTTTAGAAGAGGCTTCTACGCCACCTGCTGATCGGGAAATCGGACCCGTACGTTCTGCGTAGGGTACAGACTGGGGCGTGGCGGATTTCGGCTTGGAGGCGTGGTCTGCTGTATGAGCGAAAGGCGAAACATCGTAGCCAGCCAGCATGCTTAGCCGATCGCGTTCCTTGTTGATTAGTTTTGAGCTCTTTTTGGCCGGCACTGCCGTAAAAGATTGTCCGCCGTAAAAGACCTCCGTTTTGCCTGGAAAGAATACAAATAAATTAACAGATTTATTGATATTGAATTCTGGGAATACTTACCCAATACTTTGTTTCTCAGCTCGTTCAGGCCACGACCAGCAGTGGCCGATTGAAGCTCTGATCGCCTGGACATCTTTCCGTACTCCTGTTTCACGTGAAATATGCAATAGTCACAATCGGTTATGTTAACAACTGAAGTACACTTTTCACCATTCTTTTTGGTTGCGCGACACGTGCCCAAGTCTTTGGACTGTCCCAAGATCATAACCTTTTGGGAGGTGTCGATTGACAAGCAGGCCACGTCGGAGCTTCCTGCTCGTCGCTCGAAAATAGTTGGATTGAGGACGGCCAGGCACATGCCTTCAGCGGTTTTCCACAGCGCTTTGTGAGCCTCCTTGAAGAGGAACAGAGATATGGTTTTGATCTCCCCTCGTAGATCGGACAGCTTCCATGTCGAGTAGGGATCACCTTTTTTGGTGTTTTTTACGGGATTCTTGGAAACCAGGGCGCCAGCAATGACCCAATCCTTGGCCAGGTCACCACGCTCAATGTGAAACGCCACTCCGGAGAAGGGCACTGCCTTCCGTTCCCCCATACGCTCTTGAAGGAGGGAACTGGAGATCAATGGGTTAATCATGCGCAGTCCGAAAACAGGATCCGTGAAAACGGCGGACACAGGAGCACTCGGCTGAGAGGAGGCGGCCACTGCTGCTGCGGCAGGCGGAGGCCTTTGAAAGGAGCTGCTAACAGAAGACTGCCGCTTGATGGGATTGTGAGGATTTTTGAGAGGCTGCGGAGTGGATGTCACCATCTTGCTGCTCTTGAGGGCATTATCCACCTCCCTGGCCACCTTTGACTCATGAGCAGTCTCTCGCTGCTGCTTCAGCGATTTGTTTATATTGCTTCCGTACTCATTATACTTGCGTTCCAGGTAATTCTTGACCTCCTCATCGTCGGACGAGTCCAGTTCAGGTTCGTTAATAGCCAATGGCTTCTCCTTCGTCGGTTTCACGGTCTTTTCGTAACTAAAGGCATCTGCAAAACTGCTGTCTTCTCGGAGTTTTGGAACAGCATTGGCCAAAGTGGGTGCGGGTTTCGGTTTCTCCGGTTTTGCTGATTCTGCATCGTCGTTTTCCGCTGCACCCAGCAGTTTCTCCAGGGCCATAATCTCGCCCTCATCTTCGATACTAATATCTGTCTGGGACACATTTGCAGGAGTCATTTGATCAGTTTTATACAAAGAATTTTATGCAATTATGAAGATTTCCCCGCGAGTTTCCACAACGAGCGCAAAACAAATCACTTTTGGCGGGCTAGGTGTGACCGTTGAAGTTATTGTTGTTTTTGAAACTGCATTTTTAGGGATGGTATTTTTGAATATTTAATTAATATTAAATATTAAATTTGAATTAAGTACAAAAATAACTGTAAGTGGTCTTTAAATAATTTGTAATTTAACCTTTGGATTGGGTATTATTTAAAAAGTTTTAAAGAATGTGAGTCTGATCTGAAATCCATAACTTCAATATAATATTTTTGAACTGTATATCCTTATATTTAAATTGTAAACTAACTATTGATCCCTTAGAAGATTAAGCATAAAGATAAAGATTAATCTTTTACAATATATATTATAACAATCATCATTCAAAAATGGGAAATTTTGCGCGTTTAGTATTTTTCAGTAACGCCACTTTTTCCAGTAGCAAGTTACGGTCACACTGCTCGTCAATAAGTCATCTTTCGGCTTTAATTCACGAAAAAATTGCAATATAGAAGAAAAATAGATAATTGTGCCTAAAAGCGGTCAATATAACGCCCCAATTTGCAGCCGTTAATGGGCCGAAAGTAAATCGTTGCGGAAATAGTGGCTAATACGCGTAACTGCGGTGCGAAGCAGCTGAAGAAAGAGAACAGATAAAGTGGCGAAAGAGAAGAGAAGAGAACGGGGACCGCTAACAAAACGGATCGCGAGCTAGTGTTTAAGCATAAAGTTTTCCACTGTTTTCCCCCAGAGGCTTTCCACGGACTTCCCGTCCCAACTTTTGAGCCTTACGCGGCCAAAACGACGACGACACACAGCAGGTAAGAGAGTGCGAACGAAGGATACGCTCGCACACACAGGAATCGCACTTTGCCATGCGGCTCAGCACTTTTTGGCTATGACTCTGGCTATGGCTATGGCCTATGGCCCACCCACACACGCCGCTCCCCGCCGCAGCCCCACCTGGCCCCAAAGTGCATGTGCAATCTGCTTCAACCACATTTCGCCCTTTTTTTTCGTGCCACTTTTTTGCCCATTGCTAGCTGATTTATTTTGCAAACATCTCGTGGCCATTTTGTGGTTATAAGCGCCGCTTGCGGGCCGCTATTTCCACGTGTATTTGTGCTATTTGTGTTGGTGGTTGTGCCCACATATTGAGTTACATCCCACCACGAGGGCCCGGGTTGTTGCTAGTGTTGTTTTTGATAACCTTTCGCATCTTGAACGGCGGCCTTATCAATTTTTGCGGAGCAGCGGTGGGGTTGGTGAGGGGGGTTCGGCAAGGAGAGCAATGCTCCAGCTTACATCACAGGCTTCGCATCGCATCAGTGACCTAATGCAACTTTAACCCTTGGCATGGCCTTGATGTTCCACTGCATCCGACCGAGTTCTCTTAGATACTTTAGATATTTTTAGATTTTTTTTGCATCAAAGCTATAATTTTTTTTTTTTTTTAAATTAAACAAAAATAATAAACATATGTAGTTTTTTTAGAAAATTCAATTGCCTTTATATTTGACACACTGTTGTTTTTGTTATTTATTTTCCTCCTTGCGCATTTTCCTTCCCATCTCTGTTTTCCCCCAACCCAGTTCCTCTCTTGTACTTTCGCTCTCTTTCTCTATTCCGCTCATTTCGCATTTACGTTTTCGCCTGTCATCTGTGGCGGTCAGTAGCCGGCGCCCCCAACCCCCGCCCCCAGGCTCTTGGTCAAATTTTAATTTTACAAAAAAATAAAAAAAAATCATATTTAAATTCAGAATAAAACCCCACCCCACCCAAAGAAACACACACATTTGGTAGGCGTCGCCTGTTGTTGGCCTTGTTTTTCTTGCTTCGGAGCTCCTCGCCCTCGCCCTCTTGCACTTTTCACCTCTGTGACGTGACGAATTTGTTTGCCAATGTTTGTTGTCTACCGTAGAGCGTCCTGGCCGGCTGCATGTTGAATGTTTCTGCGAGTGCTCCACAAGATACTCCCGGTACGGTGAGCCACTCTATTCCCCCAGATTACTAGATAAGAAAAATATATATATACCCTGCCTCTTAGCCCAGCTCATAGCCTTGCATTCCCAGCTTCGATTGCAGCCACAATTGGAGCATAAATAAGCCGCACAATCGATCCCTCGACCAGTCGAGATTCTCCGCTAGCTGCTGCTTGACTGACATTCGACTTTTTGCTCTTTTCAGTGCTGCAACGATAAAGAAATGAATTCAAATATATTTCTGGGCACAGCAGAGAATGGCCTGCGGCATGATAAGATTGTTATTCTGGACGCCGGAGCACAGTACGGCAAGGTGAGTATACATTCTTCTATGTGTGTGGCGAAAAATATATTCATATTCTCATTTTTTCCAAAGGTAATCGATCGGAAAGTACGCGAACTGCTCGTAGAGTCGGACATCCTGCCTTTGGACACGCCAGCGACTACGATACGGAACAATGGCTATCGGGGAATCATCATTTCCGGCGGACCCAACTCGGTCTATGCGGAGGATGCGCCCAGCTACGACCCTGATCTGTTCAAGCTGAAGATCCCCATGCTGGGCATCTGCTACGGCATGCAGTTGATCAACAAAGAATTCGGCGGAACAGTCCTCAAAAAGAATGTGCGGGAGGATGGTCAGCAGAACATCGAGATAGAGACTTCATGCCCGCTTTTTAGGTGAGCATCAGCATTGGCACTAGCGGAGGAGTCTCAAACAGAGCAGCAACAAGAAAGCACTTCAGTTGGCTAAGCTTAACCCTGTGCTGATACAATGCTGCCAGAACGAAGTGGGGGCCAAGAACATTTCAGTTTATTTTAGCCCGTAAACTGAACTACACGTGGTCGTACATTACTTAGATTTATTGAAAATTATGTAGTCTTTTATGAAGTTTAAGATTCCTCAGACTTATACCCAATTTTTTATTCCAACAGTCGCCTTAGTCGCACACAATCCGTGCTCCTAACACACGGAGACAGCGTGGAAAGGGTGGGCGACACCCTGAAGGTGGGCGGCTGGTCCACGAACCGAATAGTAACGGCCATTTATAACGAGGTTCTTAGAATCTACGGAGTCCAGTTCCACCCAGAGGTCGACCTAACCATTAACGGCAAACAGATGCTGTCAAACTTCCTGTACGAGATCTGCGAACTGACCCCCAACTTCACCATGGGCAGCAGGAAAGAGGAGTGCATACGATACATCCGAGAGAAAGTGGGAAGCAATAAGGTGTTGGTGAGTGGGAAAATTCATGACTTCTAAAGATCAGCTACTATAAAGTATTATTTTTCAGCTGCTGGTCAGCGGCGGTGTGGATTCAAGTGTGTGTGCAGCTTTGCTCCGAAGAGCCCTATATCCTAATCAGATAATAGCCGTGCATGTGGATAATGGTATGTCCAGGGAGTTCTTTACAAAAAGAAGAGCAAAATAATTAAAATGATGTATTATTCTTGAAGGTTTCATGCGCAAGGACGAAAGCGAAAAGGTGGAACGTTCGCTGCGCGAGATCGGCATTGAATTAATCGTCCGGAAGGAAGGCTACACGTTCCTCAAGGGCACCACGCAAGTGAAGCGGCCCGGCCAGTACTCCGTGGTGGAAACGCCCATGCTCTGCCAGACCTATAACCCGGAGGAGAAGCGGAAGATAATTGGTGATATATTCGTCAAGGTGACAAACGATGTGGTTGCTGAGCTGAAACTGAAGCCAGAGGATGTACTTCTAGCCCAGGGCACCCTCCGGCCAGACCTGATCGAGTCCGCCTCCAACATGGTCAGTACGAATGCAGAAACAATCAAAACCCATCACAACGATACGGATCTGATCAGGTATTACACAATTTTTAATATTTAAAATAAAAATATTAATAATCCAATTACTTTACAGGGAACTTCGGAATGCGGGACGTGTTGTTGAGCCTTTGTGCGACTTCCACAAGGATGAGGTGCGGGATTTGGGAAATGATCTTGGACTGCCTCCAGAACTGGTAGAGCGACAACCATTCCCCGGCCCTGGCCTCGCCATCCGCGTTCTCTGCGCTGAGGAGGCTTACATGGAAAAGGACTATTCTGAAACTCAGGCGAGTAAAATATATATTATTAATGCTTTCGATTGCTTATGTAAAGATATACTTTCAGGTCATTGCTCGAGTCATCGTGGACTACAAGAACAAGCTGCAAAAGAATCATGCTCTGATCAACAGGGTAACGGAAGCCACTAGCGAATCAGAGCAGAAGGATCTGCTACGCATCTCGGCCAACTCGCAAATCCAGGCCACTCTACTGCCCATCCGTTCCGTTGGCGTCCAGGGCGACAAGCGCACCTACAGCTATGTGGTGGGCCTATCGACGAGTCAGGAGCCCAACTGGCAGGATCTGCTCTTCCTTGCAAAGATCATACCCCGAATTCTGCACAACGTCAACAGGGTATGCTATGTCTTTGGAGAGCCCGTGCAGTACCTAGTTACGGATATCACGCACACCACATTGAACACGGTGGTTTTGTCGCAGTTGAGGCAAGCGGATGCCATAGCCAATGAGGTTAAAAATTAATTGAAATATTTATAGAGTTTTTGGCTAACTATTTCTTTATTTTTAGATCATTATGCAAGCCGGTCTATACCGGAAAATTTCACAGATGCCTGTTGTTCTCATACCCGTGCACTTTGACCGAGATCCCATTAATCGTACGCCCTCCTGCAGAAGGTCGGTGGTGCTGCGACCATTCATAACAAATGACTTCATGACGGGTGTTCCAGCAGAGCCTGGCTCTGCTCAACTCCCATTGCAGGTAAGCTATTATTAACTTTCTTTTAAAGAAAACTTAAAAACTACGTTAATATTCCACAGGTTTTAAATCAAATTGTACGCGACATATCCAAATTAGATGGAATCTCGAGGGTGCTGTACGACTTGACGGCCAAGCCACCGGGCACCACCGAGTGGGAATGATGCGTTCAAACCAAATCTTTCAAGAGCCATTTCATAGAAGTAGATGAGATAAACAATAACCAATCAACCATCGCAGGCGGCGGGCGCTCGAGACGAGGACAATAGCGGATCGATCGTCAGATCGATGAGCGGATGGGTCGATCCTAGCCGTCGGGGGCGTTGTAGCTGCTCCAGCCTTTTAGAGAGACACGTAAAACGAGCAATTGAGGAGGCGCTAAACACAACCGGAGTGCCGCTTCGAAATGGAAAACAATTCAGGTTCATAATATCGATAATACATGTGTATGTGTAATTAATGCGGAATTAAGCGAATCGATTTGTAACACAGACGGCAAACAATTTGCCACTTATACTTATGTACATTTTCATGTTTTGTTCCTTTTGTGAAAAGGAATGTGCCCACAAACCACGTAACAAACAAAAACAATTAATTTACGCATTTTTAGTTATATACATAAAATATATATTATATATACATACAGATATTAAATAATTGCAAAACAATACAAAGAAAAGTTCGAAAATTGTATATTTGCAGCAGGTGAGTGCGAAAGTGTTTTCGTGGCAAAAAGGCATACAAAAATTGTAAGAATACGAAACAAAAATATTGTAAGCTAAAATTATGAATTGTTATATAACGTCTATATTTAAAAAAACAAAAAAAAGAAAATGGCAAACCCAGAAGCAAAAACAAGAACGATTATGATGATACAAGAAATGTAATAAAACGAAAAAGCTATTTAATGATCTTTTGGAGTTCCATGTCCCCCCTTAATGTTGCCTTTGCCCTTTGCCTTCGGCTTGCCAAATACTTTGACTCCTTCGCTAGTTACCCTCTGCATTTTGTGGAACGCCTCCTGGGAGAGAACCAAGTTGGAATGCCTATGATTTCGCAGTTGATCGAATGTTGCCATTTTCTTGATGATGGAGACACGCGACTTAGGTTTCTCGCGAACGGGCTTTGCGCCTCTTGACGACTTCCTTTCCAGGGTGACTCCCGACGACGGAGCATACAAAGACTAACAAAAAAAAAAGTAATAAGTGAGGTGCCGGGATGGATAATTATCAGACCCACAAGATCCTTGGAAGGCTCCTTCTTTTCGCGACTAAACATGTGATTCAAGAACTGGAAATTGTCCGAGTAGAACAGTTTTTTCGATTGGGTCTGGCCCATGTGCTTAGCTGCCATCGCTTGGATGCGCTGCAGTGACACACTATACCGAAGCCGGTATATCATATGCTTCCAGTAATCAGGAGGTGAATCCGGTTTCATTTCCTCGGCAATCGCCTCCCAAATGCGATCCTTCAGGGGCAGATTGAAAAAGTCCTTGTGGAACTGATTCCACAAGCACTCATGATCGGCGTAGAGGGCTATCAGCTTCAGTTTGGTTCCAGCCTTGGCTATGATCTCAGGTCGATGAATGAAGGTAATGGTGCTCCTGTCCATTGAGGTGGAGCTACCATAGGTATACGTGTACTCCGATAGAGAGCCCTGCTCTTCGGAATCCTGCTGCCCGCGATTCATTTTTAATTTTTGTGTGGAAACTGATAATTTTTTAAAGCTATTATTGTTTAAACTTATCCCTTGACATGTGAGTGCTATGATCCTCCATTTTTCCAGTAAACCAAGAAAGTAATATCGGTATTATTCTTTATTTTCCTCTACTTTGTAATATCAACTCACTTTCGTGTCTTACATCTTATAATTGATACAATTAAGTTACTCGCGGGTAACATAGAAAAGGAACTAGGATGTGCTAGGGGATCAGCTTTTAAGCAAATAATCAACATTATTGTCAGATTTTTGGTTTTCAATTGTTGGTAAATAAATTAAACGACTTTAATACGTATCATTCTGAGTTTTATTCGCACTTTATATCATATTCATCGTCGTGACCAAATTCAGAGCAGTTGGACAAATTCGCAAAAAACAAAATCAATATCGAAGGCAACATACATAGCAAGAATTAAAAACAATTGGGTATAATATATGTATATATATAAAACTTTTACAATTGCTCGGTATTTCTAGAGGTTACATAATTCACTTTGAAAACAGCACACTCGGTATACTCGAAATAAAATCTACACATTCTGAGAAAAAAATTGAATAACAATACCATATTACTCGATTGCTTGCATTGCGTGACTGTGTCTCCTTTTGAGTCTGAGTGTGTTTGGTTATGATCAGGGGCAGGGATCAAGGATTCTAGATTCTGGACAGGGAGTCTTAAGTAGGTCCAGGACCCAGGTTTACTGGGCCAGCTCCTTCATGCGGTTGAGGGCGCTGCCAGCCTTGAACCAACCGATCTGCAGATCGTTCAGGGTGTGGTTCAGCTTGATCTTGTCCACCTTGTCGCCGTTCTTCACTTCGCATTCCACGGGCTTGCCGGGCGCCAGAGAGTTCAGGTTCAGCAGGGAGATCTTGCTAGTGGGCTGGATCTGTTCAAAATAAACAATTTCATTATAATTTTGTATAAAAGATATTAATATTTAAGTCCTACCTTATCGTAGTCAGCGGGATTGGCGAAGGTGAGAGGCAGGAGACCTTGCTTCTTCAAGTTAGTCTCATGGATACGAGCGAAGGACTTGACAATGATGGCGCGTCCACCAAGATGGCGGGGTTCCAGGGCGGCATGCTCGCGGGAGGAGCCCTCACCGTAGTTCTCATCGCCGACGGCCACCCATTTGATGCCATTGGCCTTGTAGTCGCGGGCCACATCGGGAACTCCGCCCCAGGAGCCAGTGCGCTGGTTCTTAATGTTGTTCATTTCGTTGTTCTCGTAGTTGGTGGCACCAATGAACATGTTGTTGGAGATGTTGTCCAGATGACCACGGTACTTCAGCCAAGGGCCGGCGGCCGAGATGTGATCGGTGGTGCACTTGCCCTTAACCTTGATGAGAACGGTCAGATCGGTCAGATCGCTGCCGTTCCACTTGTCGAAGGGCTCCAACAGCTGCAGGCGCTGCGACTTGGGGTCCACAGCAACTTTCACGCCATCGCCGCTCTGCAAGAAAGTGTTCATTTCTATACTTGCTCTTTTAAAATGATTATTTTTTACTTACGGCGGGGGGAGCGGTGTAGGTGTCCTGGCCGGGGTCGAAGCCCTGGGCGGGCAGCTCATCACCGAAGGGAGCCTTCAGCTTGAACTTCTTGCCATCGGATCCGGTGAGCTCATCGGTAAGCGGGTTGAAGTCCAGGCGACCGGCGATGGACAGAGCTGTGACCAGCTCCGGGCTGGTGACGAAGCAATGGGTGGCTGGGTTGGCGTCGTTCCTGCCAGTGAAGTTACGGTTGTAGGAGGTCACAATGGTGTTCTTGTCACCCTTCTTCACGTCCTTACGGTCCCACTGACCAATGCAAGGGCCACAGGCGTTGGCCAGCACGGTGCCGCCGAACTTGTCGAACACCTCGGAGATGCCGTCGCGCTCAATGGTGGCACGGATCTGCTCCGATCCGGGAGTCACGTTGAAGGGAATCTTCGACTTCAGACCATGGCTCATGGCGTCCTTGGCGATGCTGGCACAGCGACCCATGTCCTCGTACGAGGAGTTGGTGCAAGAGCCAATCAGACCAACACGGATGTCCAAGGGGTAGCCGTTCTTCTTCGAGTTGTCGCCCAGCTTGCTGATGGGGTGTCCCAAATCGGGAGTGAAGGGTCCGTTCACATGGGGTTCCAGAGTGTCCAGGTTGATTTCGATCAGCTCGTCGTACTCGCAGTTCTTGTCAGCAGACAGGACCTTGCCCTGGTACTTCTGGGCCTCGGCGGCGATGCCACCACGTCCGGTGGACTTCAGGTAATCGGCCATGCGCTGGTTGAAGGGGAACAGCGAGGTGGTGGCTCCGATCTCAGCACCCATGTTGCAGATGGTGGCCATGCCAGTGCAGGAAATGGAGTCCACACCCTTGCCGTGGTACTCAATGATGGCTCCAGTGCCACCCTTGACGGTCAGGATGTCGGCGACCTTCAGGATCACGTCCTTGGGAGAGGTCCAGCCGCTGATCTTGCCGGTGAGGTTGACACCAATCACCTTGGGGCACTTCAGCTCCCAGGGGATGTCGGCCATGACATCGACGGCATCAGCACCACCGACACCGATGCACAGACCGCCCAGACCACCACCGTTGGGGGTGTGGGAATCAGTACCGATCATCAACAGACCGGGGAAGGCGTAGTTCTCCAGGATGATCTGATGGATGATACCGCTGCCTGGCTTCCAGAAGCCCAGGCCGTACTTGGCGCAGGTGGAGGCCAAGAAGTCGTACACTTCGCGATTGAGGTCCTTGGCACGGGCCAAATCCTTGGGTCCGCCGATCTGGGCCTCGATCAAGTGATCGCAGTGCACCGTCGAGGGAACAGCCACCTTCTTCAGTCCTGAGGAGATGAACTGCAGCAGGGCCATCTGGGCGGTGGCATCCTGCATAGCCACACGATCGGGACGCAGGCGCAGGTACGAGGTACCGCGGACGATGTCCTGGTTGGCCGGATCATCCAGATGGGAGTACAGCACCTTCTCGGAGAGAGTGAGGGGGCGGTTCAGGCGGCTGCGAACCACATCCAGGCGCTTGTTCAGCTTCTCGTAGGGCAGGAAGACGTCCGAGTCGAACTTGGACAGAGCCACCTTCGAGGCGGAGTAGCAGGAGGCATGGAACTGGCGCACCATGGCACCCTCGGTAGCCACATGCTTGCCCAGACGGCACACCTGAAACAAAAGGCGTTTCATCAACATTCGCATCTCTTGTGTGGAAATAAAGTCAACAAGTCAAGTTTAAGCAATTAGCATGGTGTCAGAGCATAGTTTAGATGTCATATGGGGTACAGTGTTGACTCATATGTTTGCTCTTCATAAGCTTGTTTTTATCAGCAGTCCTCTATTTGGAGTGAACACTGTTCTTTTCAGATTTGATTGATTCGAGAGGTTGCGAAATAAACACTTGATTATCATGTCACGGGCCCTCTCAACTTCAATTAGATTGGCGCTACTTTATCAGGAACAGAATAAAATCTTAATTAGCTGGGATTTCTAAAAGAGGTAGTCATGGTTTGTTCGAAAACTCTCTGTATTTTAATTCAAATTACTGGGAAAACTATTAAAATGTTATAAAAAGTCTTAAAATATGAGGTAGTTATATTTTAGAAGCCCGGCAACCTCCGTCTAAAACATTTGTTCAAATATTAGCACACTTTAGAAGTGCTGTAGTTTATTTAAATATAATTCCACATCTTTAAACCCTAACCACTTTAGTTACAAATTACTAGAATGCATCGCAATTATCCAAAGCACGTGACAAACAATTCGAGTTCATTTAAATGGCAGTTCAATTACGTCAAATAGGTCATTAACTTGTTGGCAAGCTTACAAGTACAGTGAAGCCACTCGAAAGCCCAAGAAGCAGCCATGGAAAAAACCCCCACCGATGGGGCCAATGGACTACTCACTCCGTCCCACTCTCCGGCGGAGTGCGCGTGATAGACGAGTTGGAGGAAAACAGCTTATAAACTTAATTAAGCTATATTTAGTACGACCCTATCGCAGTGTAAGTAAACCTGTCACAGATAAGACGGACCTCCCACTAAAGATATATGCTAGGGACCACCACTCCTGGTTAAATAACTGTTCGCCGCGGCGATTATGTAAATGGAAAACTGCCTTGGAGCATTGCAAATTTCTGTTAATTGCTGGATGCTCCCGATTGGCAAGGCATTCCATATCCCACCCCCTTCTGGGATGCAGGGGGACAGCTAGTGGCTGCCGTTCGGAATCACAATCACAATGTACTCGGTTACCTAACAACTTTTGATTTCGTTTTTAGGTTAGAAAAGCGCAATGCAAAAAGTTCCCGATTTTTCGCCACCCACATCCTGTCGAATTTTCAGATGATTTTGTACTATTTTTCGCGTTTTTTTTTTTTGAGCAGTGTTCCAGTCGTTATCGCAGCTTTGATTTGGTCGCTGGTGTCTGACGTTTATATATACTTTTTGTTGGATTATCACAACCACGGAAAAGGGCTCCCGATATGACCATTACCTGTGCCTGGGCGGTCATCAATCTTGCGGCCATTCTTCGCGTCCTTATTAGGCGATACGGAACTCAAATACGTTTGGCACTCGTTGGAATTGGAATTGCACAGGCAACGTTTAAGCCGTCATCAAAATTTTCAGCCCTCTCAGCCGGAAGATTTTAATACAGACTGATTCTATTTGCTCCCGACGACGGCCACTGCGACGCTCTGCCAGTGTGCGAGGGTGCCGCGAAAAAGCGCCATTGCAGCCACTTTGGCTTTTCTAGCGGTGGAATAAAAAGCTAAAGGGAAAAGGATATTTTTTAATTAAAATATTTATAATTTTTTATATTTCTGAATGCAGTTACTTAAAAACATATTGATGCGGAAACCTTAATAAAAACTAATATAAACACAAGTCCTTGGAGTGACTGTTTCGCTGTTCAGCACTGGTTGTTTGCGTAGGCGGGCGGCGATTCGAAACAACTGCCCGAATAATAAATAACTTTGGCTGGGAATATGTTTGACCAAGCCTAATTAGAGTCAGTCTCGACTCCTCCGCCATGTCCGAGCGACGCGCCGTTAACGAAATACCGGTGGAATACCAGCCAGTGCCCAATCAACTGGGTGAACCCCCAGCATCCTCCGTATCCTGCTGCAGGCGACCGTGCAATTGCAATTTTGCAGAACGCGATGAGCGGAAAGTGTGCTGCTGCGGCCATGGGTATATGGTGCCTGTTTTTTTGCTCTTCGTGCTGGTTATGATTGTACTCCTGTTGCCCTGGGAAACCTATCACCAACGCGAGAATGCCAACGGCCCCTCTCCAGTGGAGAATCCGTTGCCATGCCAACTCGAATTGGTGGAGAGCCTGCCCTCTAGTTTAAACTATAGCCACCCCCGACTGAGAAGCACATTCGAGGCCTGGCAGCTGCTACTGGGCAAGGCGAGGACGTCGCTGGACATTGCCGCCCCCCACTGGACACTCCGGGGGTTGGATGTTAACGATAGCAGCACTCTGCCAGGAGATCACTTATTCCAGCGCCTGCTGTCCAATGGAGATGCCGGAAAACCCAAGTTGCGACTTCGTATAGTGATGAACCGCAGCCAGCAGAGCATGTGGCATGCGGATGCCCGCATCCTATCCAACTACGGTGCTGCAGAGATTATGGCCATTAACTTCCTGCACTCCAAGCTATGGCTGGTCGATGGCCAGCATTTTTATTTGGGTAGCGCTGACATGGACTGGCGGTCGCTTACCCAGAGGAAGGAACTAGGGGTCTTGGCCCTAAACTGCCCGCATTTAGCCCAGGATCTGGTCAAGATCTTCAAGGCCTATTGGTATTTGGGAAGCAACGAGGTGCCCGAGTACTGGCCCTGGCTCTATCACACGTACATCAATCAAAAAAGGCCTCTTCTGCTGAATGTAAATAAGAACTTCACGATGCGGGCATTTGTAGCCAGTTCCCCGCCAGCAATCTCGGCCTCGGGTAGGACTCTAGAGTTGGATGCTATCGTGGGGTCCATTGAAAAAGCCTCTGAATTTATTTGTTTGTCTCTAATGGACTACAATCCGCTTTTGAGACGTAATAGCAAGGTTGAATATTGGCCTGTCGTGGACAATGCCCTGCGGAGAGCTGCCTTGGAAAGAGGTGTGACCATCAAACTCCTCATTTCCTGGTGGAAGTACTCCGATCCTACCGAGGATCACTTCTTACGCTCGCTACAAGCTCTTAACAAAATGAACGAGGAGGTGGACATAGAAATTGTAAGATCGCAGAGTTTTTGTTAAGCTTATTAACTACCCTCACCTTTTTTCTTAGCGCCGATATGTGGTACCCACCACAGACGAGCTGGAGAAGATTTCTGGCGGAAGAGTAAGCTGCAACTCCTACATGGTAACGGACGACCGCGTTGTTATTGGCACTTCCAGTTGGTCCGGAGACCATTTCAGTCACGCAGCTGGAATAGGATTGTTTCTGGAGGACTTGGAATACACCAACCACAGCCTCCGCACAGACTTATTGTCCGTTTTCCAGAGGGATTGGTTCAGTCCCTTCGCTCTCCCATTAAAGCCAAATCTTAGAATTTGAATTTGGCTGTCAAAAAACGTTGAACTTTGCAACACTGCCCAGCTATCAGCTGTTCATGTCATAACAAAAGTAAATCCCAACCTCAAATAATTTCTCTCGCTAAAATAAGGTTTAAATTATAGTTATTCTCGAATAAAATTAAATAAACAAAATTATGGCAAATAAGCCTACAAGAGACGTTCTTGGGATCATATTCCAAAACTTTTGGAAGTCCCTGAGACCGCGTCAGTTCCGTGGAAACTATATTGGCGAGGATTATTTTGGCAACAAATACTACGAGATTCCGGCAAATCCTTCAATTGGAAAACGTAAGGCATCCCGCTGGTTCGAACCATCAGACAAGGAAGCTTTTGATCAGGAACTCACCGCTGAGTGGGAGGCGTGGCTGCGAGGTCGGCGGGAGGAGCCACCAACACGCGAGGAGCTGGTGAAGAATCTTCAGATCATGGAAATGAAGAAACGTAATGCCGCTGAAATGGAGGCCACTTACTCCAAGCAGAAGGATGACAAAGCAATACCCAAGCAAGTCGATGGGCCTACCATTGGAACCTACCCAAAGTACAAGGAGTACGAGTTTATACCAGGCCGAGAGCCCCCCGAGAAGTAATTTACGCACAGTACTTTGTATTTTTAGAGAATTTAATGTGTAAATATAGTTAAATGATCCTAAAATGTTTACCAATCGTTCAAGTCCAAGTCCTTGACTATATCTACTGCTCCGCCAGCTTCGTCGTAATCATCGCCAGCAGGTTCCTCTGCCACTGGTTGGGGCTTCTTGTCGGATTTCTTCTTCTCCTCCTTTGCCTTCTTGGACTTTGGTGGTTCCACTTCCACCTCCTCCTTTTCATCTTCATCATCTGAAGCGGCCGGGAAATTATTCGCTTCTTCATCTTCAGAATCTGAGGGGAACAGTTCCACCTCGCCATTTTCATTGCGAATGGGTAGTCCTGACTTGTCGGGAAGCTTCTTCAGTTTCGGAACATCGTAGTCGGCGTTAATTTCATCCGTTTGCGCGGCCTGGCGACGTTTCTTTGTCTCGTGTGTCTTCTGCCAGCTGGTGTAGTATATGTCCAAGGGAGTGCGTTTCAGCCGGAGCTGCTGCTCCCAGGCAGCCACTGCTGAGGAGTCCTTAAGGTCGAAGTTTACGCTGCTCTTGCCACGCTGCTGCTCCACAAAGCGACTACTTTCCTGCACCTTGTCCAGCAGCAGTTTCAGTTTTCGGGTGTAGTTTGCATTCCGGCAAGTCTTCAGATAGGCTTTAATGGCCATAACAGTGGGCACAACCAGATCGGCAAAGGCCAGGGAAGCAGACTCATGGGCAAGGTATTCAAGTAATAGACCGCAAACCTGCTCGATGACTTCGTCCCGGAATCCGTTCTCCGACAGCTGCGCCTTGTTAAGCCTCAGCACGCAGGTGAACTGCAGGGGTTTCATGGATACTGCTGTGTGCTTGCGGTTGAAAGTATTGCTCTTCAAAACCTCCACAATCAGAGGAAGCACCGGTATATATGTGTTCGTCTCCCTGCCCAATGAGATGAGCGTCTGCAGACAGTGGAATCGCAGTGGAAAGTATTGGGCTGTGGGTATTAACCGAATCACTCCAGTCGCAATAGTGACAAGAGGGTACACTAGCGGTTGAAGCTGTGGCTTGTTGGCACTCGCTCCCAGAAGATCCGACCACAGGCGAAGAGAATTGATAAACTGCCAGTTGTAGACTGCCTGGAAACTGTCCTTTTTCTTTAGGATGACTGCGTTTCGCAGATGGATGGCTAGTTGTCGGATGTAGAGGAAGGCATGTTGATAGGTCACATTCAGGTCCAGAGCAAACATCTCCACCAGCGAACGGCGCATGAAGTTTATGCCCGGCAGAGTGTTCGGGGATACGAATTTCGAGTTCCGCACGTAAGCCAAGTACATGGCTTTGAGCACGTGGTTCAGCATAGTGGCCTGAAAATCATAAAACATATTAGTAACGAGATTTGAATCAAGTTGAATGCACCTACCTGCTGCTTTCTTGTTATTTTCAAAATGCAGAGGAAAGCGAGAACTCGAACAGTTTCGTCCCCAGTGGCCCAGAGCACGATCAGACGCTTTAAAATCGTCTTGCCGAGGGCAGTGAAGGGTGTCACCATGCCGGCCATTTGATGCAAGTGCTTGAGAAGCACACCCAGAATGTTGGCGCTCGAGACCTGCTCCACGAGGCGAATTAAGTCCGTAAGGTAATAGCGGAGGCAGCCGCGCACCTTAACCCACTTCTTATACTTGTGGAGGGGCAGGCTACTGTTCGCCTTCACACCCAGCACCCGGATGATGGCGGGCTGTAGGTGGAGGACGCACAATTGAATCACTCCGTTAAAAGCGGATGCTCCGACAACTTTAAAAGCGGCTGCATTTGGCTGGTTTTCGCCACCGTCAGCACCATCGGCTGATATGCTGGCCAAGGCGGAATTGAAGGCCTGTATCACCTTGCGCACTATGTCTATGGAGACGTTGGGCTGGGCCAACTGCTGCTCCCATTGGCGGAGCAGGTTGAGCGTGATTTTCTGCGTGCCTCCTGTGGCTGCTTCGTCATCTTCTGCCTCGTCCTCGAAGTCGCTCTCATCGCTGGCCACGGCCAAGTCCTCATTGGGCTTGTGGTATTTCTCTTCATCCTCCTCATCATCCTCGCTTTCATCAGCCTTTCCTTTTACATTCTCCGGCTTCGCCTCCTCCTCCTCCTCATCGTCGTCGTCGCTATCAAGCAGGTTAAAATCCAGAAGTTGCTGGTCGTTCTTTTTAAGGAAATCGTAGAACTCTGGATCTAAATCCTTGAGTCCTTCCAATTCCTCCTTGTGTGTTTTCTTCGATCCTTTCTTTGCAGTTTTTCCATTTTTAACTACGGAAATGGGTTTCTGTTTTGGTTTCTTGGAGATCACCTCTTCCTCGGAAGTGTTTCGGGCCTTCTTTGATACGGCCTTTTTGAGGGCCTCTTTGGGGAGCTTTTTCTTGGAGATACCTGGCTTAGGTTTGCCCAAAACCTTGGATTTTTTCGTAGACAGCTTCATTTTTACGCCAGAGAACTAAAACAAAAATGCACGTGTGCCGCCAGTAGGGCTGCCATATGGTAGGCGGATTTATGTTTTGGGTTGGCAGTGTTGCCACATCGACAAAAACAAAACATTGGAATATACAAGATATTCCAAGTGGAAAAGGCAATCAAAATAAATACATTTAACTATATAAATAGATCAAAATAGAATAGAATCATCTGTCAAACTTCACATGGACTTCAATTAGTTCATCAAACAGCTCGTCACGTAGCTCTGTCCAATTCTGTCAAGTTGCCAGCCCCGATTTTGTTGTTGTGCGACTCGGCAAGTCGCTGCGAAACTTTTATCTGTCGATTAAAACACGAATTTATTATTGCACTTTTTTCATCATCTCGTTTCGGCTTGAAAGCCCCCCGGTGCAATGGCGCACAAGAAGCACATGCGGAAAGCTATCCCTGCCGGCTTCGAGTCCGAGGAGGAGGAGGAGGAGTTGCACGGCATGATGGGTAACTTAAAGATCAAAAAGTTGGAGGACATCACAACAGGTGCCGGAATCAACGGAAGAGACTTTGACGCATCGCTCGACCTGGATGCGTATTTGTTTTTTGAGGAGTTCCGCGAGAAATGGAACAAGTACTGCAGGAACAAGTCGCCGCATTTTGGTCCGGAGTTCGGGAATGCGCTCCTCGTCCATCACAATCCGCTACTGTTGGCCCTTAAATTATTTGCCAACTGCCCGGACAGCAGCCACATCAAGCCCAGAAGCTTGTCGCACTTTGTGCTGGACACAGTGTGCAAACTGCATAAGGACTATCCGCACATTGGGGAGAAGTGTGATCCGAACACCAGCATGACTGCCTTCAACTTTGTGAAGACCTCCAATCTGCTGGCCCTAAACAATGCTGTGATTGAGGCATACAGCCTGCACACGATTTGTGACCTGCTGCTGCCAAAGTTGCGCCAACTTCTTGGCGAAGGACATCTCAAAGAGGTCACCCATTGGGCCATAAGCCTGCAGCTGACGCACGAGTTCGATAT
Source organism: Drosophila pandora (assembly GCA_021223865.1). NCBI lineage: Eukaryota > Metazoa > Arthropoda > Insecta > Diptera > Drosophilidae > Drosophila > Drosophila pandora. Next base: position 605,171 of record JAJJHT010016151.1, on the reverse strand, counting down.
GCTGGAGTTGGCCTTTCCACTTGTAGCCGTGGAGAAGCTGCCACTGGCCGAGGAGTTACTGGACCAAGCCGTCCAGCAACGTCAGCCATTTGTCAAGTTTCTCGACTCGCTCCTACACAAGGACAAGCCCGTCATCGAAATATGCGAGCATTTGCTAGAGTGAGTAATAATCGAGTCCTTAACTGCCCTTAACTATTATTAAAAGCCCACTTGTCCTCTTTTCAGCCGATACAAGAACATAAAGATCTCCCATCAGGTGCTTACATACCGGCCGATTGCCAAAGTTGTGGCCCGGTTGGCGAAGAAGTACGGCTTCGACGATTCAGTGACCCCCAATTACAAGTTCACAAAAACTTGCGGCTACCTGCACTTTCTATACAGAGATTACGCTAAGGATCGAATCAACCAACCCAGCTTCCGAGAGCTGGTGAACGTCCACGCTTACAACTACGCTCTGCGCAAGGACTTTGTGTGGTACGTTGCCGCGGCCCAGGCGCGTAATGAGGCCATCTATTGGTACAAAGAGTTCAAACTGCATCCGAGCGACTGCCCTCCGGATATCAAATCCCACATTTCTAATATGGGAAGAGGTGTTGCCCACCACGTCCCGAATGCACCTTCGAACGGAACGGAAGCCAACAGCTGTGAAGTGTACCTGACCATTGACTTGCCGGTCGAGTCCCTCATCATCATCGATACGGCGGTGAAGTTCGACGAAATGCTGAACGATCTTCAGCGCCAGCAAACCATATATCTGGACTCGGAGTGGTTGCAGAACATATGCGGAGAGAGCCAACTGTGCCTGCTCCAGATCGCCACCGATCAGTTCGTTTATCTCATTGATTGTCTGGCTCGCGAGAGCATCCAACCGGAGCAGTGGCGCCTATTAGGATCCAATGTATTCAACAATGTGAATATCCTTAAGGTGGGCTTCTCCATGGCCTGCGATCTTAGCGTTTTGCAGCGATCCCTTCCGCTTCAACTGCGTCTGCACACTCCTCATCACTACTTGGACCTGCGTAGCCTCTGGCAGCAGCTAAAAAAACAGCACACCGGCGTGGAGTTGCCCTTCGGCAATATAAACAGGGCCGGTGGGGCACTTTCGGATCTCTCGTTTCTGTGTCTCGGCAAAAAGCTGAACAAATCCAACCAGTGCTCCAACTGGACAAATCGACCCTTGCGCCACGAACAGATAATCTACGCGGGTGAGTGCGAACTTTGACCTTTATCCACTTTCCTATCTATATGTTGAAACATACTTCACAGCCATTGACGCCCGGTGCTTGTTTCTAATCTTCAAAACCCTGCAAGCTCGCCTCCCCATGCTGAACAAGGTGATCGAGAAGAGCATCGCTACCAACAATTTTCTCAAGCGAGGCGCCAACGTAAAATGAGGCGCCATCATCTGCAACTAAACTAATCTTGCAGCAGGACTCTCACGCAGCGGAAGCGACGCATACTCCGCCAAAAAAAAGTATTTAAGTTAAAGTTGAAATTGGAATGTAGTGATTATCAAGACAGCTTAATCGGAAATGGCTGGTACAAATTATTAACCGATCCATGGATAACGTATTTTATTTAAAAACAAAAAACTTATTTTCTGTAAATAGTATTTAAACTTTAAATATTCCACTTCAGAGTACACCAATTGAATTGTATTTTCTGTTGCAATCGTAAAACGAATTTTTTATTTAACGCATAATCAAAAGTTAATAAAAGCAATGGATAAAGTTATAGGATTTGTAGGACTTGATTGGCAATCAATGTTTAAGAGTACAATCAACAATTTAAGAGTGTTATAACGATATGAATGGGTGTTTATTCAAATGGATGGGCATAAGGACTACTCCAATCCCGCTCGAATACATCGCGAAGATCGCTCCTCAGATTTTTTGTGCTTTCCGTCTCGTGCGTTTCGCTCAGCACAAATCCAATGCCCGCGGTGTCCGTGAAGTAGTCTCCGCTCCAATTGGAGGTGCCAATATAGGCGACGCGATCCGTTACCATGTACTTGTTGTGGTTGACACGGCCGTATGGAATCTTTTCCTGGTTCTCAGTCCCATTCACAATAAAGCGTCGCTAAAAGAATACTCTTAAAATATTATGTTTGGATAAAAAGTTGCGAGAGACTTACAATTTGTATATCAATGTTGTCCTTCTTAGAGGCAATATCCAGTAAGGACTTGAGGTACCGATCTTCGCTAGGATTAGAGTGCTTCCACCATGAGATTAGCAGCTTGACAACCACTCCACGCTCCACAGCCGCTCGACGTAGAGCATCATCTATGAATGGCCAGTAGCGGTGGTTCTTCTCGTAGATAATTAACGGATAGTAGTCCATCACCGCGATGTTTATGTACGTTATGGCCGTGTTGATGGTGTTTAGAATGGCGTCCAGGTCATCGGTGCGTCCCCCTGCCGAAAGAGGTGGTGGGGAACTGGATAAATACCCCTCCATACTGGTGTTCCTGTTTACATTAATGGACATGGGACTTTTCACATTATAATAGGTGCTATAGTCGTAGTCCCATGACGAAGGCACACCTGAACCCTCGTGGGTACCCAAGTACCAGTAAGCTTTAAAGATTTTTGCTACGTCGCGGGTCAATGCCGGACAGTTCTGGACAAGCACACCCATCTCCTTCACCTGGGTTAGTGCTCGCCAGTCCATATTGGCACTTCCCAAATAAAAGTGCTGGTCGTCCACGATCCACAACTTGGTGTGAAGAACCCCGCTGCCAAAATACTTGGGAAAGGAGAGGGTCACCACCTCAGCAGCTCCATTGCTGGAAAGCATTTTTGTATTCGAGTCGGGGGACACACTGGTCGGTTCGCTCTGGGCTATACGAATTTGAAGCCTAGGCGTTTGGCTGCCTCCATTACCGTTAGCCATCAACTTAGAAAATATGTCTTCGCCCGGCTGGGAACTGTTGTCCGTCTCCCCGGGCGTGTCCGCGGCTGTCATGGTCCAATAAAAGGAAGCAATGTCAAGGGAAGTTTTGGCGTTTCCCAGCAATTGCTGCCAGGCTTCATAAGTACTCAGGAATCGCGGACTGTTGGCGGGATAGGTCAGTCCGATGGGAATGGTCTCTACCAGCTGGATATCACAGTCGAACTTTTCGCCCAATCCATGTCCCCTGCCGCCATGATATTGATGAAGTCGGGGACGCGGCTGAAAGAACGAGGATCCGAGGAATAGAAGCAAAAACATGGTCACCATCATCATCTGTGCCGCCTGGTGATGATTGGCTGTGCCGGGTGCCGGCCGTTCCGGCTCCGGCTCGGAGTCCTTGGGAGTTAAAACTGCATTCTCCACATCTGATTCCTGGTTTTCCAGGGTCTTGTACTGCACCATGGCGTTAATTCGTCCGATCCGCGATTATTGTAAATTTCCTTGTGTTATCTTTATCGATATGATAGGTGATAAGCTGGGTAGTTCACACTTGAATAACTGCAAAAAGAATAATGGCAAAGAACCGGCGATCGGAGCAGCTCCGCTTTCAAAAACTTTGGAGAGCGGAGTCCATTCACTCTCTCTCTCTCGACGTATGTATGTATGTATGTATATATTAGTTCAGAGGCGCAGGTGGTAAAGGGTTACGATGATCGACTAGGAAGTCAAGCTTCGAAAATATATGTATGTAATATACGTTAGGATTGATGTGGCTACTATGGCAAGGGCTACTTAGGTATGTAGGATTTGATATTTATTTAATGGGAATACTAGAATAAACTTTAAAAAAAAAGCGCATACTATTAGGCTTATAGAATTTTAATATGTAAAAATAGAAAAATAATATATAGATCTCGAAAAAACTTAAGTTAAGGTAAACAAAATATAAAAAAAAGTTTTATCTTATGGAGATCTTAACTAAAATTGGCACAAAATTAAAAATATTTAAGAAAATAGGCTTTTTAAGAGGGACTCTGACTACGCCTCTTGTGTTTACAGTTGCAACAAAACAAAAGTCAGCTGTTTTTTATCGAGCATTTGTGTTTTGTTCAAAATGCTGGGAAGCTCGCTGTTCGCCAATGGGTAATAATTTAAAATAAATATTAATCTCAAATTACAATTCTGGCATTCCAGCAAGCTGAGACAATCGCTGTCCAGTATTCTGGCCACAAAATCCGCCAGAAAGAGCAGCAGTACAGCGACGCCGCCTCCAATCGACGCCGGCACCCAAAAAGAGGTGCGACATCACGAGAATCATGCTTCAGAATGGTGGAACCGTAATGGAACTATGGGTGCTCTCCATGCTCTCAATGAGATACGGTGGGTAAGCCACAAGATCCGGAGTCTTCAGAGTACTAACTATCCAATTCCTTAAAGAGTTCCCTTCATACGCGATGGCATGGTGGCGCGCGGGACAGTGAAACCTGGTTACGTAAACACCACAAGAGTTCTGAACGGACAGCGCATTCTAGAGGTAGGTTGCGGTGGCGGCTTGCTAACAGAGCAACTGGCGCGCCTCGGTGCTCAGGTTACGGGCATAGATCTTGGAGAGAAACTCATTGAAGCGGCTCGCACCCACCTCGAGTGCTCCAGTCCCGAACTGACCAACAATGTGGCCTACATAATAGAGCCGGTGGACCAGCACGCCAAGACCAATTGCGAGTGCTATGATGCTGTGATTGTATCCGAGGTGCTGGAGCACGTGGACGACAAAGTGGCACTACTGGAGGCCAGCGTACGAACCTTGAAGCCGGGTGGCTCAATTTTTATAACAACCTTGAACAAAACACTTCCCATGTGGTTTGGCGGCGTTATTCTGGGCGAGTATGTGCTCAGTTTGGCGCCTAAGGGAACCCATCACTGGGACAAGATGATATCGCCCCTGGATGTGCAGCGTATCTTGGATACAAGTAAGCTACTTC
>JAJJHT010016151.1:532639-597086 GCA_021223865.1 Drosophila pandora | reverse complement strand
AACCACAGTCAATCGCTAATCCAGCCACTCCACAACGGGATACCCCAGGGTTCCCCATTGTCGGTAATATTATTCCTTATAGCATTCAATAGCTTATCAGATACCATTTGCAGGCATAAAAATTTAAACTTCATTGCATATGCTGATGACTATAACATAATAATAGATCTCAAAAAAGAAAAGAACTTGCAAATCGACTTGAACCGCCTCTTTGAAGACATTAATAACTGGTGTAATACATCAGGAGCTTCATTGTCTATCACAAAATGCAAACATATGCATATTTGCAGAAAACAATGCTGCACTTGCCAAGTATCCACACAAACACATGTTATTGAATCAGTAAAAGAACTAAAAATATTAGGAGTATCCTTCGACTCAAAATATAGTTGGAAACCACACATCAATAATTTAACTAAATCTCTAACTAAATCGTCAAATATAATAAAATTCCTAGCAAACGATAAGTACAATTGTCAACCAACAACCCTAGTCCAAATCGTGAAAAGCTTATCCTTATCAAAAATAGATTTTGGCCTGCCACTATACGGACTAGCACCAAAAACACAAATAAAACCGATCAAATCTATACTCAACAACGCCCTTCGAACCGCGTTAGGAGCCTTCCGCGCTCAACACCTATTTATAATATCTACGTCGAATCCAATATTACCCCTCTTGAAACTAGAATACAGCACCTTCAAGCCAAATTATCAAAAACTATAATTCAATCAACAGACACTCCGCTGAAACCAATCCTTGACAAAATCCAAAAAAACAAAATAACAAAATACAGAAACTCAGCCATACAAAAGAGTATCATCTCCTGTAGCAACCTTGGCCTCCCGGTCAACCCAATAAAACCCACGCCAAAGTCAAATCCGCCATGGAATCTAAGTCCTGAATCAATAGACATAGCCTTAAGCAAATACAGAAAAGACCAAACAAATTTGTCAGTATTCATAAAAGAATTTTCAAACATAAAATCAAAAATGAACAACTTCACATTTATTTATACTGACGGATCCCTTTACAACCATATACCTGCATACGCCATAACCACCGAAACCACTGTCCTTAAAATGGCCATACTTCCGACCTACTCCTCAGTCTTTACTGCAGAAATAATCGCTATATTAGAAGCCATCGAGATAAGCCGCACAATAAAAGGAAAAATCTGCATCTGCTCCGACTCACTGTCTGCCTTAAATTCAATAAAAAACATTGACAACAACTCACATTACCCCACATTAATTAGAGAATCAATTACAAAGCTCTATCCAAAAATAAAAATCTTGTGGATTCCAAGCCACGTGGGAATCATAGGAAATGAATTTGCTGATAACGCCGCTAAATACGCAACTACAGCACCTTTGGTCACGACAAAAAATCTCAACCAGACCGATATAAACAAATACATAAAATCGAAGCTATCTAACAATTCACTAAACCTATTACAAAACACATCAAGCTGGTACCAAACTATTAACATAAATTATACTAACATCAATGATTACTCCAAAAACAAGGAAATCACCAGTCTATCAAGACGAGATCAAACTAAATTCATTAGATTACGTCTAGGGCATACAAGACTCACCAGGGCATACAAGACATCAGTATAGAATGCTGCAATCGACATCTAACACCTGCCAGTTTTGCAACCAAGTTGCAATGACTTTGAACCACATACTTAATGAATGCGTAGCATTTAATCCTGCCCGAAACCCCTTCCCAAATGGTAACCTCCATTCTGCCATTTCAAATCCTACAACCAGCAACATCCTGAGAATCCTAAATTTTCTTAAAAAAACAAAGATAATCAATCTTATCTAATAATTAAGCGTCCAACAACACAATAGAAATAAGAAAACTAATTTTCGAATTATATAGAATTGTGCAAAAACTTGAATTCCACATAGACTAAGACAGACATTAGGATTAAGTAAATAACAAAAAATGTAACTACGAAAAACAAAAATAAAATAAATGAGCCAGCCGAAAGCCTTAGTAGCTATGGCTGCAACGCCCCCCCCTGTAGCTTTAGTTTTAACTTTAAGCTAACAGAATGTAAATAAATAAATAAATAATTTAGTCTTGGGAAAAAACTTTTTTATGAAAAGTTCCGTTTATGAAAAGATCCGTTTTGTATGGAATATATACGATATGATTTTTTTAAAATTTCATTGCGATATCACCATTAGAAATAATTTAGGCCGCTGCTCCATACAAGCCTAACCACTGTGCAACGACAGAAGAGCAACCAGGAGAAATCCCATTGTAAAATCACTGGACCCAGTATAAGACCCCTTCCTAGCTAATATTGGCTCCGTATGGTCTTCCTGGATGTTGTACATGGTTCTGTCAACCCTATACCCTATACCCTATAACAGCCTTAATGGGGTAATTTTTACACCAGTACAATTTTGCTTGTCTCTCAATTTTAAAGCTATCAACTTTTCACATTAATTTTTGAACAGATTTGGGACGCCGCAGCGCGCGCTTCTCATCGAGTGCACTCAGAGGAACGAAAATGAATATAAGAGAGGAAGACAAAACTTCCTCACTTTTTCTTAAAGCGAACGGACGTGTTTTTTTTTGTGCGCACTGCGTTTTGAAAAATCTTTATTTATTATAATAATTATAAACAATCCGGTGTTTATTTTTATTTATTTACATAAACCCGATTCTTTTCATCCCAAACATCCGATTCGCTTCGCGTGTGCAGTGATATATTTGGAGGTAAAATAATAAATTTATTAATATTCTTCCAAACATAGCACTGCTCTGCTTCTTCATCCTTTACGGTGTTGCTTCTTGTGTCTCACACTAGATTCTTATCTATATTCTTTGCTCTTATACTAACTCTCACTAATCGCCCTCTTTATTCTCCCTTTTTCGACTCTTTGGCACAGTGGTTCACGGTACGTCAATAATAAAAATAATATATTCATAATGGAATTTAAACTTGTCTGTGGTTTGAAGTCTTGTAATAAGACAATCTCTTCATCCCAGCCTACCATCCACTGCTGGCTATGTGAAAACGTTTTACACGCTAAGTGTGCCGGGTTCACGGCCTCAGTTTCGGATGCCATCTCACGTAGGTCTGGTCTCCACTTTTGCTGTGACGGTTGTCGTGCTGTTCAGGACGAAATGAGATCGTTCATGAGACAGACTAAAAGTGGATTTAAAGAGCTGGTTAGCGGTTTTCGTAAAATCAACGACCAACTCTGTGCGCTAGATACACAGTTTAGTAGTCTTCAACTACTAAATGAGTCTCCAAAGCGTAAGAAATCTGCTTTTAGTGATGTGCCCGTGGCGAAAAGTCTTCAGCCTATTCAGCCGACAACTATGCAGCCGCTCATATCTCTGGCCACCCCAAGGGCCGGACCTGGGAAAAATTCGGTTTCCGAATATCTCAGCATAAACGAGCAATTTTCCGATATGTCCTCTGTGGCATCGCTTCAAGTGATACCACCAGACCCAATAATTGAAACCCCCTTAAAAGTCACCGAACAGGGCAATCAAGCTTCCGGACCCCCGGTACGAACTGATGCTGCCATACTCGTTACGGCGGCACCAAAACCCTTGCAGGTGATCCCACCATCGAAACACATATTTGTTTCCCGGCTTGCCCCTGATACTTCTGAGATTGATCTCTCGGCTTACATCAAAGCCAAATCAAAAGCCGACATAAAGGTGGCAGATATAACTAAATTTAAATATAACTACACCAGGCATACGTCATCTTTCAAAATACGTGTGCCCGCGCAGATGTTCAAGACGATTTGTTCCGCCAGTTTCTGGCCAGAGAACATTTTCGTCCAAGAACATCAGCCAAGTACGGTGAAGAAAAAAATGACCAAACCTGTGGGAGTGAAACTCCCACATGTTAGAGCCACTGACCAACCTTCCACGTCAGCTTCAAAAAACTAATGCCTTCACTAACACTTACCTATCAGAATACTAGAGGGTTACGAAGTAAGCTTCCCAAACTGTATTCTGATAGTTCTTTCTTTGCATCTCACATTATAGTCTTTACAGAAACTTGGTTAAAGCCGGAGATCTTAAGCTCCGAAGTTTTTCCAAGTAAGTACACCACTTTTAGACGTGATAGAACTCTGCGAAGGGGAGGAGGAGTGTTAATTTCTGTAGACTCCAATTTCGCTTCTGAAGAGATTAAATCACAAGAGTTTGGTGACATAGAATTTCTTTGCATTAAAATCATATTGTCCGATAAATCATTATACGTTACGTGCTCCTACGTACCCCCTTCGTCCGAACCGCCCACATACTGGCAACATTTAGACGCTATTAGGTTTGTTTTTGATCGTCTGTCTGATGGTGACCAGCTAGTAGCTCTGGGTGACTTCAATATCCCAGAACTCAGGTGGTCCAATGTTAAAAATTCACCGTCTTTATTGCTGAATTCGCACCATGACTTCCCGGCGGGCATGTTCGACATGTCACTCGGGCAAATTAACCACGTTAGAAATTCTTTAGGTCGGCTGCTGGACTTGTGTTTCGTTTCTGATCCTGATGGAATTACTCTTTCCAGAACTTTACCACTTTCCAACCCAGAGGATCCATATCATCCCACTCTTGAGGTTTTAATAGAAAACAATAACGTAATTGGCCTTAAGCCTACACTTAAATCTCATAAAGTTCGTTTCTTTCGTAAGGCTGACTTTATGAAATTAAATAAGTTAATTTTGGAATTTGATTGGTCCAATCTACTGGCATGTGAAGATGTAAACATTGCCTTAATTAAATTTTATTATACTTTGAATAAATTTTTCGACGTTTGCGTGCCATGGAAATATCCGTCCGTTTCAATTAATCCGCCTTGGTATACAAGGCACCTAGGAAATTTAAAGATCGTTATGAATAGACTTTTAAATAAACATAAAATATCTGGCTGTACAGTTAGTTATTCAAGATACTTAGTAGCTCGGTCCAATTTCACCGTGCATAACGCTGAATGTTATAGGAGTTATATACGCCGCTGCCGGATTCAGTTTACTCAGGATCCGAAGCAGTTTTATAACTTTGTAAACACTAAGCGCAAACATGTATCTTCTCCTCCTATGCTTATGTTTGAGAACTCATATGCGAACACTGATCAGGCAATGGCCGATCTCTTTGCACAGTTTTTTCAAACAACATACTCACCTAGCACCAGTACAGGTCAGCCTTACACTTATAATATCCAATCAGCCAACCTTATATTTTGCCCTTCTTTTGATCAAAGTGGTGTGTTATTGGGTCTTCTTAAAGTCAAGCCCGTGTATTCGCCAGGCCCCGATGGAGTACCAGGCTGTGTTCTGAAGAACTGCGCCGAGGCTCTGTGCAAACCGCTCCTTAAACTCTTTAATCTTTCGCTGGAGACTTCGATCTTTCCCCTTATGTGGAAGGAATCTTACATTATTCCTCTTCATAAAAAAGGGAAAAAATCCGACGCTGCCAATTATAGGGGCATTTCTAAATTGTCAGCAATTCCGAAGCTTTTTGAAAAACTTATCACTCCACATTTGCAACACCTATGTAGTTCAATAATATCTCCATGCCAGCATGGCTTCATGAAGCGCCGCTCCACCACTACCAACTTACTGGAGCTAACATCTTTTATCACGGATGGGTTCCGGAATGGCTTACAAACAGATGTCATTTACACTGACTTCAGTAAAGCATTTGACTCTGTCGACCATTCGCTTCTTATAAGTAAACTCAGTCTTTTGGGATTCCCAACTGACCTCCTTATCTGGATTTCGAGCTACTTATCTGGAAGAACCCAACGTGTCTTCTTTAAAGATGTTACCTCGCGTCTAGTCCGCGTCACATCTGGGGTGCCTCAAGGAAGCCATCTTGGACCCTTACTTTTTACACTTTTTATTAATGACTTGCCCCTTGCCTTAACTGATTCACTCGTACTTATGTACGCTGATGACGTTAAGCTTTGTCTTCAGTATAAATTCACTAGTGCCCAATCTAGACTTCAATCCGATTTGGATAAATTTCAAAATTGGTGTTTTCCAAATAACCTAAAGCTTAATGGATCGAAATGTAAACTCATGTCCTTTTATCGAACTAGTCCTCACCAGGCTATGTACTTTCTCTATGGGAACGCTTTAGAACGATTAACTCAGGTTAACGATCTGGGAGTCCTTTTAGATTTGAAACTTAAATTTACCGACCATATATCTACCATGGTTAATAAAGCTATGGGTGTGCTTGGCTTTATTAAAAGATGGTCAAAAGAATTTAATGACCCGTACATAACAAAAACGTTATATACATCATTGGTTCGTCCGATTCTTGAGTATGGATCGTGTGTCTGGAGTCCTCAATATGGAGTACACCGAGATCACATAGAATCTGTACAAAAAAACTTCCTGATTTTCGCCCTTAGGGGACTTAATTGGGATGCAAATCTTCACCTTCCCACTTATCATAGTAGACTTTTATTAATCAACTTACCATCATTAACAAATCGTAGAACGATGCTGGGTGTTATGTTTCTATATAATCTTATATATGGTAATGTAGACAGTCAGCATTTACTAACACGCTTAAATTTTAACGTTCCTAGTAGAAGGACTAGAAACTTCCGTCCTCTACTCCTTAGCCATTGTAATTCGACATATGCCCAACACGATCCGTTCAGGGTATTATGTTCGGACTACAATGGTCTCTACCACACCTTGTCACTTTGCTCCACTAACAATCTTAAATCCTTTATACTAAACGCCTTATCTATGCAACACTTCTCCTAAACGTTCTCGGATCTATCCCCGCGATTCGAGCCGTACGTTATGCGGCAGCGTCCCTCGGTCGGTTGGACGGGAGGTGGGCTGTACGTATGCAGTGGGAACCGCGCGAAAAGACGGAAAACCACCAAAAACGACGAAGGGATACTGAAGGCAGGCACACTAATGGAGAAGGGACGCCGATGACAGTGGAACAAGCAGGAGAAATCCCATTGCAAAATGACGGGAGCAACTTTTACATTGTTTATTAACGACTATTTGCTTCTTGCCTTAACTAATTCACTTTTAGCTTTGCCTTCAGTATGATTCTTTAGTGGCCAATCTAGACATTGCCTTCAGTATGATTCACTAGTGGCCAATCTAGACTTCTATCCGATTTGTAGAAATTTCAAAATGGCTATTAAGCAAATAACCTAAAGCTTAATGGATCGAAATGTAAACTAATGTCATTTTTTTGATCTAGTTCTCACCAGACTTCGAAATTTCTTATGGGTGCGCTTTAAACCGATTAACTCAGGTTTACGATCTGGGTGTCCTATTAAATTTGAAACTTAAATTTACCGATTGTTATGTTACCGATTGTTTTCTGGTAGTTGCAATAAATGTTAAAAATTCCAGTTTTAATAAAGTATAAAATCTGTTCGATTTAAATATAGGCGTAAATTATTTGATCAGATTTGATACAATGATTCGGGCGATATATGTGGATACGTCTAAGGGGTTGAAGAACCAACGAAGAAGTCAGAACGAAGAAGTCAGGCGCGGCTCAATGCTTGACGCTGCGGAGCGACCGAGAGATACCGCAAGAGAGCGAGACAATGATAGCACATGACGGTAGATGCAGGTGGCCAATCGAATGCGTGGGAGTGGGCGACGCTGAAAGGGACATAAAGAGCGATGATTGTGACGTCACGGGTGTTTCTTTCAATAAATTATTACCAGTTTTCTCAAAGAAAAGTAAAGATGTGAATATAATAAAAAACAAGAAACGAAAGCTAACTTCGGGCGGAGCCGAAGTTGATAAACCCTTGCAGTTAAGGTTGTGGCATTTCCGATCCTTTAGTTATATGGCGGCTATAGGACGTAGTCAGCTGATTCTTATGAAATTCGGCAAATTTTGTTCAAAATCTCTTCACATCTCATACATCCCTTTCCTCCCAGTCAAATTTGAAAACCTCCATTTTAAATTACCTACAAGAACATACTAATTCTTCCTCGTTTTCTTTATAATCCTTCTATTTAAACTTATATACTATACTCATTATACTGACTCGAATTTATTCCCGCGATTCGAGCCGTACGTTATGCGGCAGGCGCCCCTCGGTCGGTTGGGCGGGAGGTGGGCTGTACGTATGCAGTGGGAACCGCGCGAAAAATAGAATCTGTATTAAGTTTATTAGATACCCTCTATTTTAAAAAACACAAAAGCTTTGGCATTTCCGATCAATCATTTATATGGCAGCTATAGGATATAGTCGACCTACCCCGTCCGATTTATATACTGCCTGCAAACAATACAAGGATGTGTGCAAAGTTTCAACTCGATAGCTCTACAACGGAAAGACTAGTTTGCGTAGAAAGAGACAGACGGGCAGACGGACATACGGGCTATGAGACGGGCTCATATCGACTCAGGTGATCCTGATCAATAATATATGTATATCCTTTATAGGGTTGGAGATGTCTCCTTCACTGCGTTGCACACTTTTGACCAAAATTATAATACCCTCTTCAAGGGTATACAAATATAAAAAAAAAACCCAACCCATAAAATTCTCCCAAATTTTTTTAAATTTGTATGATCCAAACAAACCAAATTAAATATATGTATAGTCGTCAGCAATTAAGAATCCAAGTGCACCGAACTCAGATTGACGAGCTCCAGAGCATAATCTTAGCGAAAGAATGACAAAGTATGAGCTAGGATCAGTTCGCAGTTGTGTCGCATTGTACTCTATAATAATAGAACAGTTTGATTTTTTTTCGTCACAAAGTTGTCATCAGGTCCGTCATGCGGGTTTGTCACCACTATTTTACCTCGTCTGGGAGATTTTATATTTACTATTCTTATCACTCAAGTAAATGAACGCCGCATTGTTAACGCAATATAGTCAAATAAATGATAAATAAATGCGATAATCAAGACAAAAAGCTGTTCAAGCTTTCTCTCTCACGCAAATCAAACAATTTATAACATCTACAAATAGAGCTGCTATCCAACACGAAACCTCATAAAAGTTTTTGTTTAATTGACAACATTTTCATCTTTTTAATAAAACGGTAAATATTTTATAATTATAAATATTTTAATTCATACAACTTAAAAAGAACTTATAAGGCATTTAAATAATGTGAACAACTACTTAAAAAAAAACATGGGCACACTCATTGAAATTTTAAACGGTCAAATTTAAAATATTTAGCATTTATTAAAATTAGTTCGCCGATCCGTTTAAAATATATGATAGAAAAATCTAAATACATATGTACCTACATTCGATACCTATAAAAGCATGATTGATTCATAATATGAGCACTTTATATCGGCCTTATCAGAATGCGAGTCCGTACATATACATACATAACTAACCATAACCCTTTACATGGAGTAAAAATAGATTTTAATTATTTTATACGCGTGAAGGAGACATCTACGACCCAATAAAATATATACATACATACATACAGCTTTGACAGCTTATGAAGTGCCTATTTTTTATTTTTATGGATTTTGTTTATGTTTTATTTTGAAATTCGCTTTGTTTTTAGATTATTATTGTAGAATATAAGTGCCTTAACAATAATGTGAAAGAAAAAATGGAATAAATTGAATTATTATTAGTGAAAATTCCACTTGAAAATGAATTTCAATGACTTTTTTCATTTTGCAAAGAATTAATTGACAAACTGTACATACATATGTATATATGTTTGAGTAGGCTCTCTCTGTCTGTTTCTACGCGAACAATTTCTCAGTTTTTAAGCTATTGACTTGAAACTTTGCATGCAGGCCGTACATAAGTCGGAACTGCTGGAATCGGTCGAATACAAATATCCTATGGCTGCTATATAACTGATCGATCATATAAGGCATTACTTTTTAAACAAGAAGATTAGTACTTCATTTCATAAGGATCGGCCCACATACATAAACGAAATATTGTATAGTTTATGGAATCCATACATCCAGGGTCCAGACCTCACTTAAAAAACACCAAATTATGGTATTTCCGATCAAAAATTTTTATGTCAGCTATACGATTATAGTCGACCGATGCAGTTGGTCAAAATATATATTTTTAGACAATATTATAGTGTTTGTTGTAGATATGCCATGTAAAAGAATATAAGATATATTCGACGTATTTACAAATCATACGTCAAAAGTAAACGTTATAGTAAAAGCTTAACTTAACGTATGTACGTACATACATATATAAATTTGTTAAAGTATTAGCAAAAATAAAACCGAAATTGCTAGAATGTTATTTATCTATACTTATACTTATACTTATCTATACTTCTTGACGCATTGCCTCGAATATATCGTATGTCGAAAAAAATAATTGTACATTACACAAAAGCAAACATCTATTCTTGACAAAAGTTTGTTAAAAAAATATAACAAAAGTAGAATCGAATCATTATTTTACGGAAACTATAGTGGTTTAAGGTATGTATATTTTTTTGGTTTGGACACACATATTTTATAAAAATTTCTTCACAAAAATCTCACAAATTACAGAATTATTTTAAAAAAATATTAAAAAAAAATACTTTCTATCGGTAAAATTTAAATTCTTACACAATATATCAACACATTACATGTACTTTTATTAATTTTTTGAAAAAAAAGAAATAGTTTTTAAACTATGCTTATTATATGTTTTTTTTCTGAAAAAGTACATATTTCGTTCAAAATGTAACAATAAAAATATAATACTAACTTTTCTGTCAGTTAATTTTTTACTGTTCGCTATCATAAATTAAAAATACCGGAAAATTTTCAAGCTATAATTTTAAAACCCTAGAATTATGAAAACAGGTAAAAATCTGTGCGCAATAAGTAACTGTAAATTTTTAAAAAATCGTAGAAAATTGAACTGAAAGAAATCCATAATTTATAGCTTTTTTCCGTTAGGGGTTAACTTTTGCATCCATTAGGAATAATAAAAAATATTAAAATTATGTTTTAATTGGCTGTACAAGTTTGCATCCTTCAATTAAAATTAAAGGTTTTTTTTTTTAATTTCATCCATGTCACAGCGGTGTGACCGCATAACGAAAAGTGGATACACCATACATTTGCCCTGTAAGGGAACATTTTTTTGTGAAAAATACCACGGAGAGTTCTATGGGTGTTTTACGCCCACAATTCTACAAACTAGAAATCGTTGGTACATCGGAATTAGGATAAATATTCGACGACATCGCGCGGCGTATTTACTTAGGTCTTTTACAATTAAAATATATAATTGTGTACGTACATATATAATTGAACCCAATAAGTAAGGCAAACCAGTATATAAGCTATATATGTGAAATTAGAGAGAATTACATGGATTTGAAAATATCCGAAAAATGTAGTAAACAATACTTATTATTAAAGTGTCTAACAAATGCCACTAGACACTAGATTAATTTAATTCAATGTGCATAATATTTATGATTAAAAGCTACTCTAATATTCAATTCCGATCTCTTAAAAGTCCCAACATATGCATGTATGTTTATGTAGTGACGTATGACGTAAGATTTCATATATGCAAAAGTATGTAAATACTTATTTACCATACAAACATACATACTTATTTATGCAAATTTACCAATGTTTTATTGAATACCCTGAGCTTAGAAAAAATTATATTGTATTAAATACAATACAATATGTAAGAATGTGAATTAAAATGAAAAAAAAATTTATTGATAAAAAATTTTTAAATTTATACAAATATTTCATATACAAGTTTTGACCTTATTCAAAAATATGAAAATAATATTGCTCAAAATTTATCAGTTTAAACGTGTAATTTACACGTATGTATATATGCACAAATTTTAGGGTTTAAAAACAATAGGGGTTCTATTTATAGCGACGCTCATACCTCATCATGATATACATATGTATGTATGTAAACACATGCATACATACTGTACAAATGTACATACTTTACCTGCTTTATTTGGTATTTACTAGAAATAAAACTATGATTTATCAATAAGAGAAAAGTGAAATTCGTATTGTACATATACGGCTAAAATGTTAAGGCGTTTATGTTATATGTACAATGTTTATTTGTATGACTCATATGGATATTAAAAAAAAATGTTATACTAAAGTCTTCGTTTCTGTTATGTACATATGTACATTCATTTTATGCCGCACATACATTTATATATTTTATTCATTTTATGTACATTCACTTACAAACAAATTTCTTTAAGTAATAAGCCGATGTCACCCACATGTATGTATATAAACATACATATATATATACATATACGGTAAAAATGCCCTGCAGTACCAGTGTTGAGGAGTTTGTTGGGGAACTCGTCATTACCTGCTTACCATACATGCTTACCATCCCTAGTTCTGGTATATGAAATTCGTTCAGAAATTTTTGTATAAGATGTCCTATGCATCGGTGACCTGGGGAATTTATGCAAAGAAATCATAGGGACTGTGTTAGGAATTCTTTGCAAAGAACTCTAGAAAAGAAAAAAAATCCCTTGGAAATTCTTAAAGATATTTTGAAAAAAAATCGTTGGCGATAATTAGACACCCACCACACCAATGTTTTAATGTATTAATTTGTTTGGCAAATTGTAAACTAAGTTAAAATGTTAAGGGGGCAGGATGGTTTGAGACTTAAAAAAAATGTTTTTTTCAAACGTTTTTATAAGCGTTCTTTTATCTCAGGAATATCCTGTGAAAGTTTCATGTCGGTCGGACTAAAGCTCGCTGCAATACCGATTTTCAATACCGATAGCTACTTTCTCTCCATATACTTTTAATTGCTTTTAAAACTTTAGACGCATTTTTCTCAAAACAACTTTTTCAAGTCGGTGCTTCATCAAGAAATGAAGAATACGACAGAGCATAAGTTTCGAATACGTTTAATTTCGTAATATTTGTGGGTAAACAATATTTTCCGTTTCTCCATTCTCCGCGTAAATATAAAGGCTATCTGGTTTGCCTACATGGGAACACGCAACATTGAACAATTGCCACTATAGTTCAAGCATTATATCTCCTGTTCTCCAGCGGGTGTTTTGTCCGCATGAATGACAATCTTGTGGGTATCCGAAGGAATCATTTCAATTGCCGTTTTTCTCCTGTAGCTGTGAAATGATGGACCTCTTTCCGGAGGTATGTATTCAACAACGTGCATTGACTTCATCTACCGATGAAGTACATTGGTACTATCATCACCGATGAAGTACATTTGAAGAAATTTCTGTTCACTGTTTGGGAACGGGAGGACGCCAGCTTTGTGTTCGATTTGCCCTTTAATTTTGAAAGTTGGCATGAATTGGTCAGTTACAATTTCCGCACCAAATGGCGTAATTTGAAAGCAAGAATTATAGTTCCTAATGTTTAATAGGAAATTCTTCGATTCAGAAGTGGTTCCAGCAAGCAGAGTTCGCAGTGCCGCTGGTGGTGTTTCAAGTTGAGATAATATGATTTTCCCGCCACAACACATTCCTTGCGTTTCATTATTGAACTTCAGAGCAGAAGAGAGAGAAGGGTGGGCCTTCAATAACAATTCTGGAAGGGTAGCAGACACATCTTGTAATGGATTATTCCACGGGTTGCTTACTTGCATTAAGACGATTTAATTAGTAGCATTCGTCCCATCTAGAAATCGTGCAGGGCGAACAAGGCACATTAACTTCTTTCAAACCTTTGACCATGCATTGCTCCTTCCAATAGAGCAGTGTTGGAATCGAGTTCTCGTAACGAACGTTGATTCTTCTCTTCTTCTCCTTCTGTATAGGGCCTCCCCGCTTACAAACATAGCAGACGATTCATAGGCATCAGTTGAGGTGCACAGTATGCTGACCGAAACTGCCAAGCTGTTTTCCCGCGGTAGTCCATTGCGGCAATTGGGAGACAGTGACCTAAATGGATTTGGCCAACTGACAAAAGGTTGAAGAACAGGCTAGCTCCAATTAGCAGGTCCACACGGTGCGGTCTGTGGGATCAGCCAGAGCTACGTTGTGAGGAATCTTCCATTTCGAAATATCGATTTTAAGGATGACAGTCCCCAATATGAGAAACTATACTAAACACCCTCTAGGTTCGCAGAATATGTGGTTAGGCGAGACTTCACACACACATTAACGGAGGCTCCATCCGTAGCAAACCGGCGACCGCTACATAGCATTTGGGGCGACGAAGCTGAAATTGACTTGCCAGCCGCGATGAGATAAGGTGTACTTGTGAACCGGAATTCAATAATACTAACTGGGAAGTTGGGGTAGCAACAGCAACACCATCGGTGGAAACCAAGCCTCGTACTGGTGGGGAATTGTTAGGACAGGCTAGCTACCCGCAATAGTGCAACAAGGAATAATGTCAGCAACGGGAAGCTGAACATCCGCGTGAGGATGGCCATCCTTCAAACATACAAAACAGCAGGTCGGCCGTCGCACTTCGTCATACCCTTGACTAATTGGCAAGATAATGAACCTTGGACAAAAAGACACCTGACAGGGCGAAAAGCGTTGGACGGAAGAAAATTCAACGCATTCGAGAGTAGCAGCAGCGAATCTCATGGAGCGCTTGGCAACCTTCTCCTGAATGTCCACATGTACATCAGTCGCCAGCTGCGAGAATCTCCAATAGAGCTCACTCCCGATCTCCAACTCTTCTTGAAGCGCGGTGAACCGCTCACGCAAACGCTTCTCCACTGACTCCAGCGCCATAATGATGCCATTCTCATTCCGCGCTGTAGCCTTCACCTTATGATGCAGCGCCTCCATCTTCTGGCAGGTCACCTCTGCTCTTCTCCGCAGCATTTTGTCCCGTGTTGCGGCAGCTGATCCAATTGTTTCACATTCAAACTCCATCCTGTAAATTTCCAGCGCGAGTGATGCAAAACGAAAACCAAAATTTGTTTTCTGTATTTTTGTTTTTAGAATCACGCAGTTTTTACAGTTTCTGGGGAAATAAGATATTTTGGCCAAATTTAACATGTGTGGAAAGTTCCATCCCTCAGCAAAGATATGGCATTTCCGATCAATCAGTTATATGGCAGCTATAGGATATAGTCGCCCGATCCCGGCCGTTCCGACTTATATACTGCCTGCAAACATAAGAAGGATGTGTGCAAAGTTTAAGTCAACAGACAGACGGACATGTCGACTTAGGAGGTGATCCTGATCAAGAAAATATATGCTCTATAGGGTCGGAGATGTCTCCTTCACTGCGTTTCACACTCTTGACCAAATTATAATACCCTCTGCAAGGGTATAAATAATTCCCCTTTTTCCCCTTAAGGTACATAAACATCGATGGCCGAAAAAATCATCGATGATTTAGAAAATGTGAAAAACATCGATGCGTCGATGTTTTTTAATCGATATTTTTGTACCTCAACAAGTTTTACTCTAAAACAGTGATCGGCGCTGTACTATTCCAGGGGAATAGGAATTTCTCTGCCGCACATCCATTCAAAGTATAAACATTCTAAACATCTAATCACATCTAAATTTTCGGTTTCGATTTTCGGGTGCGATGTATGGAAGTAGGGTGTAAGAAATTATAGTTTTGTTCTTGATGTGACTCTCCTTTCTTTCGGCGCCCCCGTTTATTATAACTTAATGGTTAATCTACCAAAATAAAATTTGCATCGTTTGATAATCGATTTACCCAGGTACGAATGGGGATCTTTTTTTAAATCTTATTCGCGTTGGTCGCAATGCCGGAAGTACCCCATTTAGATGACTTAATTAATTGCGTCGACCATCATTGTTTAAAATACATCTAATTTTTGAAATGTATGTGTACCAACTAAAATAAAAAAATGACATCCAGCAGTTACCATATCTTTGGAATACTCATCCAAACTTGAAATCTTAGATTTTCAAAATTTTTTTTGTGCTTTTATGATTTTTCCTCAAACATTTTCCTATGAATGATTTTTTTTCTTATTGAAATCAGTAGATCATACCATGTTTTAATTTTTGATTTAGCGGAACACTCGAAATAATTTTATCCGATCTGAGTGAATTATACACCAATCGAAAGGTATTGTTTTTATTAGAACATTTTCCAAAAGTCGTTTTGTTTGGGAGAAATTAGGCTGAAAGTAAAAAAATTTTGAACCACATATGAGCAACTATTGTTGTAAAACTATTTAAAATACCTTAAGCTTACGTTCAAAAAATTAAAAGACGTTAATTAAAAAATGCATAACTTTATAATCAAAAAAGATATTAAAACGTGCTTTACACCGTTGAAAAGGTTTTTTAAATAAAATAGTACACAAAAAATAACACTAAAATTAATTTTTTTTTTTTATAAAATTAGCCTTATTATTTTATTTATATTGCACGTGGAGATAGCTCTTGAGATGACGCAACTTTTTATATAACGCTTATATCTGGGAAAATTCTTTAACTCAAGGTATAGTCCTATAAGTGCAGCTACGAATGTTGTGCAGCCACCTGTGAAGCTTGTTGTGAAGCCATCTATGTATATTTAATGGGAAATATTTTTTTGAGCTTGTGCATGTATGTGTGCACAAAACTTAAAAACATGGAGTAAATCCTTTTACTTTATTTGTCTATCGGTCGACTATATCCTATAGCTGCCATATAACTGATTCATCGGAAATGCCATACCTTTGGTGTTTTTATAGTTACATGATTGGACTTTCCACACATGTTATATTTGGTCAAAATAACTTATGGACAAAATTTATAAGGATCGGCCGACTATATCCTATAGCTTTCGTAGAACGATCGTAATTGGCATAACTTTGGTTTTTTTTAAGTTAGAAAGATGGGACTTTCTACGGATTCCGTTTTGGACAATCTAATCCGATCTTTCATAGGGATCGACCGACTATATCCTATACCTGCCATATAACTGAACGATTGGAATGGCACAACCTTGCTATTTTTAAAAAAGCTTGGGGTTGTTGCCAATATTTTTCCAATAGAAATTTTGTTGATGGTAAAATATTCATAAGGATCGGACAACTTTATACGATCCGATATATTATATATAATAATACTATAAGCTATAACTTCGGCTCCGCTCGAAGTTCGCTTTCCTTTTTTGTTATTTATTTTTTTGATAACTTATTATATAGTGAAACTCTTATAAGGATTGGCCTCTCATCTGTTTATTTGTTTGAACAATTTGGTTTTCCACAACTACGAAAAAATTTTGGATTTTTAATAAATTTTTGTCCAAATTTCTATCTACAATTTTTAAACTAACCAAATTCCAAAACCTTTGTAAGTTAATAATACGTATAACTTCAGAACCACTGAAGCTATCGAGCATTCTTTACATATGTGGAAAGGTTTTTAATTATTCCACTTTCTTCAATGTCAAAATCTAGGGAGTAAAAAAAAGGGTTTTGGTGTTTATCCTTTCATTTAAAGTATTACTAACTTTGTGAATCGCCTGTCCAGAGGTTAATTTAATATTCTATATATTATGTGTTCTATTTTAAGGGGGGGTTAGGGTTTTAAAAATTTTTTTTTTCGATTTTTTTTTTTTTTATTTTCTTATTAAAGAACCTTTAAAGAATACTGTGTCAATTTTAGATGGATAGGTGCATTATTAACAAAGATACAGCGATTTTAGCAACCCCACCTCCGAGCCAGGCCAACGGAGAGAAAAACTTCAAAGCGTTTTTCCCAAAACTCACTTTTTCAAAGTCGGTGCCCATCATAACTTCAAAACTACTGAATCGATCGTTTTGAAATTTTTACCACTTCTTGCCAACATAATTGACCAGGTATCCCTGGAGAGTTTTTCACGTTTTTCACTTCAAAGTGTTCCCAAAAATTTAAAAATCGGAACTTCTAAAAACCCTCCCAGGGTTACCTGGGAAAAATGTCTATCTAACGATAGAACTTTGATTTTTTGATTTCAGATAATCTACAACCGATATATGAGGGGCACCGCAATGCAACTTTTTTTCGAGGAGCCTGCTAATAATGGTCGCCATTGCCGTAGTTCTTATTATTTTTTTCTGAAAATTTTACAAAACATTCTTCAAATGTTGTACTTCAATCTAAAAATAGTTTAAATAAATAGATGTTTACCAGATCCTCAAAAAAAAACATGAAAATGTGTCTTTTTTTGCTCGCTCAGACCCTAACCCCCCCTTAAGGGGACATGATGGTTTGAGGCTCAAAAAAAACATTTTTTTTAAATTTTTTATATAATAGAACATTATCTAAGGAATGTAAAAATGGTACCTCCGACTTTAGAACCGCGCCAAAAATTCAAAATCGCATATTTTCAAAATGGTTTCGTCCATCCGCACAAGAAAATAATATTTTGAATAAATCAATTCAATTTTTTCATTTCCGATAACATATATTGTTATTCCAAATTGATATATTCACCCAAACATAAAAAAAAATCGCAAAAATTTGCATTTTTTCAGCCTCTGAAACCATCCTGCCCCTTAAATAATTGAAGATCTATATACATATACAAAAAACCAACTCATATCATATAAAAAAACCTCTTGATGAGTTAAAATACCGGTGACCAACCTGCATGCGAAACCCAAAATATCTGATACAAAATCTGTAATGTTTTACTTAACCTCCTGAAACTGCAAGAAATTTTTTTCAACATTTTGAAATTATGAGATTAAAAACTTCTTTTAACTAAACTAAACTAAACTTCTAACTAAAATAAATTCAATAAAATTTTTTTCGAGTATTCCCCTAAATCCAAAATTAAAACATGGTATGATCTACATATTTTAATAAGAAAAAAAATCGTCCATAGGAAAATGTTTGGAGAAAAATCATAGAAGCACAAAAATAAATAACATATATATATAATCAGAGATTTAAACTTTCACATCACATAGAATCAGAGATAACATACACAATATACAAAAACACTTCCCTATTTTCGCTCTTAGAGGACTTAATTGGAATGAAAATCTTCATCTTCCCTCTTAACATAGTAGACTTTTATTAATCAACTTACCATCACTAACGAACCATTGAAACTAACAGGACGATGCTGGTTGTGGTGTTTCTATATAATCTCATTCATTAAATGTAGGCAGCAAGCATTTAATAACACGCATAAATTTAAACGTTCCTAGTAGAAAGACTAACTTTCGTCCTCTACTCCTTATCCATTGTAGATCGACATATGCCCAACACGATCCCTTTAGGGAATTATGTTCGCACTACAATATCTAATCAGCATGCTCTACATATAACCTAAAACCTTTTATCCTTAACGCTTAATCTTTGCAACACTCTTCCTCGTAATACTTACTAGTCTTACTATCTCGGATCTTTCCCCGTGAAGTGGTCGGGAGGAAGGCTGTACATTTGCAGCAGTAACCGCGCATATAGAATTTGACGAGAACCTTATGACAAGCTTCTATCAAACGGCGCATACCTCAGATGGTAGTCTGCGGAAGACAAGGTATGCAGAAAATAAAGTAAACCTGCCGATATGTCACACTGGTCAAAAATGTACACACTGAACCAATCTTAATAATTGTTGGGTTCAGCCTTGACGTCGCTAGCGGTGAAGACAAAATAAGTGCACATAAATAATCCCGGCTGATGTCTATTTGGGTACTTGGAACCAGAGTTCCAAAAAAGATTTGACAAGAATAACCTTTTGCACGCAGCTGTTGAGTTGGTCGTTCAGATGCGACCGCAATTGAAAAAAAAACCAAAAATCATCATTGAAATTCGGTTCCATCAGTGCCCTAGCGAAGCTGAAAAAATGCACCTTCCTGCCTAGTTGCGCCTAGTTGACTTAGAGGTTGGCGGAAGACCTTAAAAATGGCCATATGGTTCGTTTAATAAAACCAAGAATTTCATACTTGAACCAAGTACGAACGCACTAGGAAGTCGACCAAGAACGACTATACTTAACTTAATAAATAAAATTCTTAAATCAGTACGATTTTTTTTCCATAAAGTTCGGTTTTGAGATTGAAATTTCTTGATTTAAGCGTAAAAGCGCCTAAATCGAATTAATAACACGATTTATGACCTCTAGCCGGTCCATAATCGGAACATTTTAAAGAAACTTTAGGGGGCATGCGCAGTTGGAGCGCCAAAAAATAGACATTTTTCCCGAATTTTTTTCTTGTAAACTATTGAATTTTTTTTTGAAATATCGCTTTATTATGTGAAAGTACATAATTTTAACTTAAATTTGAAAGAAAAGTAGAAGATATTAAGCAGTTTCAAAGTTATGCCCCCTCGAAGTGAGGTCCGTCTGAAAAACAAGGGTCGCTGTGACAAAGACTGGAAATCTGGATCGTCTTAAATCAAAAAATGTTACTGATTTACATTTATTGAAAGTTTATCTAGTACTTAATCGATGGATATTAAAAAAAAATATATTCGACAAAATGGCGACCTATCAAAGTTGATCAATCGTTTTTCGTTAAAAAAAGCGGTAGTTTTTCAGCTGTAAAAAAAAAAGTTTGCATAAAAAAATTAATCCTTCGATTAAGTACTAGATTATTATGTATTAAAAAAGCATGCTAAGTTTCAAGACAATCGGGTCACTAGTTTTCGAGTAAGAGTGGTCACCGACTTCAAAAACGTAGTTTTGAGAAAAACGTGTTAAATGTTTCAACTCACTATTACTAAACCGGACGCCCCTACCTTTAAACATGTGTATCTCTATGAATTTTCTAAACATTTCTAAATATATACACTTTAAGAAAATACAAACAAAAAATCGATTTTTTGAAAGTTACAAGTGCGCATGTCCCCTTAAGGGGGCAGGATGGTTTTAGAGGCTGAAAAAAACAGATTTTTGCGATTTTTTTTTTATTTCTGAGTGAATATATTTATTCAATATTTTTACACGATTAATGGCTATATTTCAGAGTATCTAAGAATTTTTATTTTTAAGAAATAATTATTATTTATCCCGTGACGGGCAGTCGGCCGGAGTCGCTTCCAAAAATTGGTTTCTTGCGGTGCGTAAAGTCTGGCCTTACAGTGTTATCGGAAATAAAAAAAATTGAATTGATTTACCTAAAATATTAGTTTCTTGTGCGGATGAACGAAACCATTTTGAAAAATATGCGATTTTGAATTTTTGGCGCGGTTGTAAAGTCGGAGGTACCATTTTTACATAAAAATCCGGCCATTATTGCCCGTAAAAATGGTAAAAAAAATTAAAAAAAAAAGCGTTCGTTCATTCGCAAGTATTTATTGTATTAAAGATTTGTGAAAAATTTTATTTAGATCCGAACATTACTATTTGAGTTACGTTATGCACCGACATAAAAAAGTTGTTTTGAGAAAAACGCGTCTAAAGTTTTAAAAGCAATGGAAAGTATATGGAGAGAAAGAAACTAGAAAATCGGCATCTCCAGTTTTAGTCCGATCGACATGAAACTTTCACAGGATATTCCTGAGATAAAGTTTATTATCTAAAAAAAATTTGAAAAAAATGGTTATTTGATGTCTCAAACCATCCTGCCCCCTTAAAGAGAAGCTGTCATTCTTTAACTTTTTGTTATGATAATATTTGTGTAATATCTTACATCCTTTATCTCTAATGTTATGCATTGAATTTATCATGAGTGAGATAAGGTCAATACATAATTTAAAAACAGATTTATGGAGGGCTTTTCTGGTAAAAAGAGTCATAAACTTATCTAAATAGAAATCGAGTTCCGTCATGATTAAGGTTGAACTGAGTCCACATACATAGAAAATTACAAAGAACTCAGTACACACCATTTACTTGCAATCTACATCGTCGAATATCTGTAAAAGGACCACTCAAGCGGAAAACACCGGTTCAATTGCGAAGAATTTGAATAAACAATAATCATAAATACAAACTACTATAACCTTACTAGCCGCTGACAACTGCCCTCCGCTTTTTGCTATCACCGAAAACCAATCTTCATATATCTTCACTTCTTTATATATTTAGAATATCGATTCATACATTGAGGAACCCGCTTTCTAAGCCCTAAATTCATCTTAGTAGCATAACATAACTATTTGATATACATATTTGATTTGATATACTATTTGATATATGTATATGGTTGTCCGTAGACCGTTATGCGGCCAACATCGAGCTTAAACTGATTAAAAACAAAAATCAAATTACATATAAAGACATATAAACTATAAATATTGTTAGATAAATTTTGTAAACTAATCTCCCCATTATAATTATACCCTTGCAGAGGGATTTATAATTTTGGTGGAAAGTGTGCAACGCAGTGAAGGAAACACCTCCGACCCTATAAAGTATAAATATTCATGATCAGGATCACCTTCTGAGTCGATATGAGCATGTCGGTCTGTCTGTTTTTACGCAAACTAGTCTCTCACTTTTAAAGCTATCAAGTTCAAACTTTGCACACATCTCCTGAGTCGATATGAGCATGTCGGTCGGTCAGTTTTTATGCAAACTAGTCTCTTAGATTTAAAGCTATCAAGTTCAAACTTTGCACACATCTTTCTTTTGTTTGCAGACAGTATATAAGTCGAAACGGCTAGGATCGGTCTACTATATTCTATAGCTGCTATATAACTGATTGATCGGAAATGCCATAAATTTGCTGCTTTAGGTATAAGTTAGACGTTGAGACTTTCCACACATGTTATAAATGGTATATTATCCAAAATATCTTATTTACCAAATTTCATAAGGACCGGCCGACTATGTCATATAGCTGTCATATAAATGAACGATCGGAATTGGCATAACTTTGCAGTTTTTTAAGCTAAAATGATGAGACTTTCTACAGCCTTGGTGTTTTGAAAGATGCTTGAGGCTGTTTCCAACATTTTTATTGGAAAATTGATTTGATAGTGAAATTCTCATAAGTATCGGTCAACTATATACGATCCGGTATATACATATAATGGTTACCTAACTATTGTTCTACATCGCGGCCGGAGTAACACGAAAAAGCGTCCTCGGGCCCAGTCTTAATCTCCTACATACGGCAAACACGAACTAATGACATCAATGTTCGCCGATGACACAGCCATCTTAAGTCTCACAATATGTCCACTTAGAGCCTCATTATTACTATCTGCCCACCTATCCCGACTGAAATAATCAAACACATTACGGTCGCCCTTAACAAAAAAAAATTGCCCAAAATTATCACTTAACAACGTCATTGTACATCCACAAACGAAGTCACATATCTCTGCGTACACTTAGACATGCGACTCACATAAAAAAAGCACATAGAAACAAAGCGAGAACAAATAAAACGCAAATCATGGAATTATAATGGCTAATCAACTACCCCTATCCACTGTCCCACCGTCCCTACTAGTGGATTTTTTAGATTCATTAACTGCTGAAGGCTAAAACTACCTGCTTTGGCTCAACCAGAAACTTATAGTATCCATTGGAGGAAAACTTGATGCCCAAATTCATCACAAAATAAAAATTTTGTTTTGTCGTATGCTATTACTATTAGTTCAGTACCCGATTATTTTGGTTAAATATTAGTTATAATTTATTTTTAAAAAAATGTGCTTTTCAGATTGGATCATACCAATGGCAACTATAGATGGAAGACCGGCAAAATATGGCATTTCTCTTAAACAGTTACGTGAGCTCATGGAGCATCGCGGACGTGAAGGTGTAACAAAGATTGGGGAGTTCGGCGGTATTCACGAACTGTGCAAAAAGTTATACACATCTCCCAATGAAGGCAAGAATAAACTATTTTTCTAAAAATTTTTTTAAAATTTATTAAAAATAACATAGTTTAAGAAATTACAGTGGGCGAAAAACTCATTTAGCGGCATTTAGATTATACTTCTTAGGGTAATTAATTTTTTTTTGTAGTTTTTTTTGTAGTTTTAAATAGACCTAGCAACAATATAAAACAATGCAATATTATTTAAATACAATAAAATTTGAATTCATATATTTTTTACCTTGCAGCAGGTACCCTTGAAGGACGGTAGGGTATTTATACAACGCGGTAAAGGAGACATCTCCGATACTATAAATTATATAAATTCCTGATCAGGATCGTCTGAGTCTATTTAAGCATTTCCATTGAAGTTAGCTTTCCTTTCTTTTTTTTTTAAAGTTAGTCTTTTAGTTAACTTTTTGGTAAATTTGCAGAGCTTACACAGCTTCATAAGCCGTGTAAATTTACAAAAATAAAATGTTCTTGATGTGCATAGGCCTGAAAACCGCTACTTAATTGAACATTTTAAAAACTTTTGACAACAATTTGTTTTATATTTAAATTTAACTTTATTTAAATATCTTTAAAGTTTATTTGTATTGCCATTGAAACCAGCCATTGAGAAATCAGCAAGCAAAGATACGGATACATTTTTGACTTGCAGTGAGACAATTTCACT
The DNA here is from genome assembly GCA_021223865.1 of Drosophila pandora. Lineage (NCBI taxonomy): Eukaryota > Metazoa > Arthropoda > Insecta > Diptera > Drosophilidae > Drosophila > Drosophila pandora. The sequence goes on along the minus strand of JAJJHT010016151.1, from coordinate 572,751 downwards.
TTTATTATTGTTTTCGCAATTCACATCTTGGGTATTCGTTGAGTGACCACTGAACAGGCAGCTTCTGTTTACTCTGTACAGTCAATATGAATTTAAATTATACAAGCATCTACAATTTGAGCCGAATAATTGGAATTACATTTAGATAACATTTTTTTTGCTACTGGAAAAGTGTCATAAGTTGGAATCATAAATATTTGCACCAGTTGCACATGAATGTTACAATTCGACGCGGAGAAATCTAGCTGAGATCTGTTAGGTTTGTAAGTGTTGTGGCAGGAGGAGGTTCGACTATTCGAAGATACGTCAAGAGGGGCACCCCGCAAGGAGGTGTACTCTCAACACTACTCTGGAACGTGGCGGTTAATAGCCTACTACGATCCTTAGAGGGTGGCGGATGTAAGATCATTGCGCGGACGATGTTGCTTTGCCTTCATAGGGAAATTTCCACAAACGCTATGCGACCTCATGACAGGGAAGCTCGAAGTTCTGTCGGCCTGGGCGCAAAGGAACGTGCTGGGAGTCAATCCGTCCAAGACAGAGCTCGTGCTGTTTACCAGGAAGTACAAAATACCAAATCTAAGGCTTCCGAAGCTTCAAGGGGAAACACTAGTTCTTAGTGATAGTGCGACTGGACTGGAAGCTGAATACCGCAGATAGGACTAAGAAAGCTGCAATACCACTCTATACCTGCCGCAAGGCGGTATATTAGATGATATTAGATGATGTGTATAACCATCTGACCAATATTGTCAGATGGTTATACACAGCGATCATCAGACCAATCTTATTCAATGGAGTTGTGGTCTGGTGGCCTGCCCTGGACAACTCCTTATGCAGGGAAAGGTTCAGGAAGACACAGCGCATGGCGAAAGTCTGTATAACAGGCAGTCTACGCACTACGCCTAGCGACGCCCTAGATATCATCCTTGACCTTCTACCAGTAGAACTGATGGTGGTAAAGATAGACACTCCGGCGGCAATAAGACTGCGAGAGGCGAATCTATGGAGCAAGAATAGTTTTGGTCACACCAGACTGGGCCTACATCACTTCATGCCTGAGGGGGGTACGGATTACTGCGTGCCTATCGACCAACCCAACACTAATTACAAAATCATCATTCCCTCGAGGGAGGAATGGGATGCCCGGACACCGGGAACGGAGGGCTCCATTCATATCGACACAGATGGCCAGGTGGGAGGCGGCTACTTTTGTGAGCATTTGAGCTTAAAGGAGTCCTTCAGACTCCCTGACCACTGTAGTGTTTTCCAGGCTGAAGTAGTAGCCATTAGGGAAGCACTGGAATCCCCAGCACTAAGGGGCAATCGGGGTACAATATGCATCTTCTCAGATAGTCAGGCAGCGCTCAAAGCACTTGACGGATTCTCGTCCAACTCCAGGACAGTCAATGATTGTCGCAGAATAAAAATTAAGATTGAGTCCCAACAATTATTGGGGTTTTTAGTGCTGAAGAACTTGCCGGCCACGTGGCTATTCATATTGGAATCGTTCCGTGTAGATCTGAAGGGAGCTTCCTGGCTCTGGTGCTTGAGGATTCTATTTCTCTCTTATGGGAATGGTGACGTGGTAGTCTGTTGTATACAGTAGTCCGCCCCCCCCTGGTAGCGTTAAATGGTCAAAATCTAGCTTGATGTGACCATTGCGGGTCATCCTCTAAATCCCACCCCCCGCTCGTATTCCTCACATTGAGGCTACCTTAACTCCAATTAATTTGACTGGTAGTGTAGGATAAACTCTACGATCTTTTTTACACATTTTTACGCTGCGTTTTTTTAACCATTTTCTGCAGGAGAAGCTTTTTGGGCGGGTCACCAAACTGCAAAATCCGTAGGAGCCATTTTACTATCTTTAGCGACATTCCCCACTTCAACTATACAGCTTTGCTGAGATGATATTCCAGGTCACTGGCACCCATTAGACTCCGTAACTTCTGATTTGTCTTCCTTGCCTTTCAAGGGAACAGCTGTTGCGTTAGTTCGGACCTTAACATCATGGCTGGATGTTGTCCAAGGTCCATTGAAAGTTTTAATGTATGTGAATGTGAATGAATTTTCCCCAGGCGAGAGTCCCTCAAATTGTGCGAGTTATCAGGCCTCCGAGTAAGGAGGCAGGAGGCTTTCCCAGACTTGTAGGAAGAATCGAATGGCAAGCTCGAGTGCCAAAGCAAGACTGGATGAATCAGGGTCGGCTGATGCCCCAGAGTTCGCATATTAAGGGGGCAGGATGGTTTGAGACTTCAAAAAAATTGTTTTTTTCGAAATTTTTTATATTATAGAACATTATCTTAGGAATATCCTGTGAAAGTTTCATGTCGATCGGACTAAAACTTGCTGAGATACCGATTTTCTAGTTTCTTTCTCTCCATATACTTTCCATTGCTTTTAAAACTTTAGACGCGTTTTTCTCAAAACAACTTTTTCAAGTCGGTGCGTAACGTAACTCAAAAAGTAATGCTCGGATCTAAATAAAATTTTGCACACATCTTTAATACAATAAATACTTGCGGATAAACGAACGCTTTTTTTTTTTTTTAATATTTTTTTTTACCATTTTTACGGGCAATAATGGGCGGATTTTTATGTAAAAATGGTACCTCCGACTTTACAACCGCGCCAAAAATTCAAAATCGCATATTTTTCAAAATGGTTTCGTTCATCCGCACAAGAAACAAATATTTTAAGTAAATCAAATCAATTTATTTTATTTGGAAGCGACTCCGGCCGACTGCCCGTCACGGGATATATTATAATTATTTCTTAAAAAAAAAAATTCCTAGATACTCTCCAAATATAGCCATAAATCGTGTAAAAAAATTTAATTGATATATTTACTCAGACATAAAAAATAGAAATTGCTAAAATCTGCTATTTTTCAGCCTTTGAAACCATCCTGCCCCCTTAACTTTACGGCACCTTGGCATATGCTGTTCCACCTGGGATTTGGGTGATTTGAAGAACGAAGTGTTCTCCGTTGCCACCTACTCAAAAGTCGAAACTAATTTATTTTTAAGCTATAGCATAGGCCACAAACCCAAATGATAACTTTTTCAATAATTTCTTAATGTAAATCAGTAAAATGTGTTTTTTTTCGAGTAAAACGCATGAAAAATATTGTTTCTAATCGAGTAAAACGCGTAAAAAATATTGTTTCTAATAAAGGGCGTTGAAAGTTTAAATGTCCTTCTAATTTCGAAATAAGCGTCAAAAAAAGTGAGGACTTTCAACTCAACTTTTACTGTACTTTACTTTATAGTATTCTGCTATTTATTTTCTCAACAATTTTGAAAAAAAAAAACAATTTGATTTAGTATTATTAAATTGATTTAAATTTGAATTTTAAACCTTAAAGATTTAAAGTTAGCAACGTGGTTTGTAAAATGTAAAATTTAATGGCTTATAAATGAATTTAATTTTAATTTTTGGAATAAAATATTGAGTTTCCATAAAAATTTTATATTTTATTACATATGTATGCCTATATTGCCCAAGACCGCCTCTCGACAAAAAAAGATCTTTACAAAAAGATCCACAATATAGTCACAATATACAAAAACTTTGTGAAAGTCGAAGATCTTAAGCTCTGAAAATTGTCAAATTAGGTAAACCACTTTTACACGTGATAGACCACTGCAAAGGGGAAGAGGAGTGTTAATTTCTTTAGATTCAAAATTCGTTTATGAAAACGTAAAATTACAAAAGTTTAGTGACATAGAATTTCTTTGCAATAAAATCATTATTTCTGGTCAATCTTTCTATGTTTAACCTATGTTGGCACCTAGTGCCAAGACCTACTACCCTATATGCACACTTAGTAATTTGATCCAATCAATATGCATCAGCATGTCGCAATATACAAACCCACTAACCGATTTTCTCACCTATAAATAATTAGTAATAAGCATAAAACTATATCCAACCTATTAACCCAGCACTAGAAGAAGGGCCAGAAGCAGAATCAGCATATCAGCGGGAAAAATAAGCGACTGACCGATGCAAGCAAAAACCAGCCAGCTAAGTCGAAATGCGTGTGCAAGCAGTACATGGACAAACAAGTTCCGAAGTCAGAGTCAATCGTCTCGCGTTACTCAGTGTCTGAACCACGGCACTTAAAATCAACCTACTTCGAGTGGCTCCTGTGTAAACGGACCACAAGTAGGACCCGCGGCATACCAGTCTACTTCAAGTGTTGCTCTCGTGAAACGGACCACAAGTAGACCCCGCGTCACCTCATTACTTCGCGTGTTGCTCCCGTGAAACGGACCACGAGTTGATCCCGCAGCATACCAGTCTACTTCGAGTGTTGCTCCCGTGAAACGGACCGCCAGTAGACCCCGCGTTACCTAACTACTCCAAGTGTTGCTCCCTTGAAACGGACCACGAGGAGACCCCACGGCATACCAGTCTAGCTCGAGTGTTGCTCCCGTGAAACAAACCACCAGCAGACCCCGCGCTATCTAACCTACTTCGAGTGTTGCTCCCGTGAAACGGACCGCCAGTAGGAAGGAATCAGCCGAACCACCCAACGGTGCTTGAGGAAACCCTACCCAGGACTTCAAGCACGCCACATCAATTCCAGCCTGATCACATCAAGCGTCTGGTCAACCCGAGCAGTCCCTTGCCGATCCAGGTAAATTTAGTCAGACTATTTACGTTCTTTGACTACGACTCCGGGACCTACCGTTACTCCCGCGAGTTCAAGTTTGACGTAGTTTCCGCATCACGCTCTACGGACGAACCGTTGGTGACCCCGACGTGATCCTTTAGGATCACAACTTGAACACAAACCTCAAAGCAATTTGACTCAACAAAACAAAAAAAAAAAACAATGCAACAATGGGATCAGAATCAGACCCCGTAATCCAGATGCTCATTGATGAGCAAATTGAAAACAACATAGCCATCCAAAGGCTAATATAAAATTTCACTAAGGACTCCGCAGAGCGAAGGCTCAAGGACGGATACTTCGAGGAGAGACTAAAACAGCTCACTCAGTCATGGACCCAATTCAAAAGGAACGACGCCAAGCTCCGTGAGCTGGCGCTAAGCCCGGAAAATGATTATTTCACAAAGGCAAAGGCGCTAGAAGAACTGATGAAGAAATATGAAGCCATTTTTACCGATGGAATCCCATCAGGGTCAGGTCCGTCACAAAGGCCCTGGAAAACAGGAGAAAATCTTGAGCAAAAGGCACAAGTACTAGGAACCGAGGGAGAAGCCCCTCACGTAACATCATTAAAACGAAGACATGAAGGACGACTAGACGATATGGAAGACTTTCTGTGCAACCGCACCGAAGGACGGGAAGTGTCCACACACGTCAGACAACACATGAAGGAGCTATGGAAGGAAATCGTCACGGGATTCCATGATCTCATCGACCTGAAACCAGCCATAAAAAATGATGGACACACCGATGACAGATTTCAGGTGGTACGAGCAGAATACTTTTCGTTTTTGAGCGAAGAATCGCAATCAACTTCAGCATCAACACAAAAACCCGCGATTGCACCTCCGTTTGTAATACCACCAGTAGAAATTCCAAAGTTTGACGGAGACTACCGACATTGGCTTCGATTCTACGAAATTTTTACGGAATGCATCCACGATCAAGACTACAGCGATACAGTAAAATTCCGTCATTGGGAGAATCATGTAACAGGTGAAGCACAAAACCTAATCGCAACGTCGATTGGCGGACAGACCAGTTACCAGGATGCATGGCAACGACTAAAGAATCGATAACACAATAAACGGCTGTTGATTAAATCCGCGATCCAAGAGCTTTTCGGACACCCCTGAACAAATGGATCAGCGGACCAGCTGCGCAGCCTACATGATACCGTGCTCCGAACGGTCGCCACTCTCGACGCACTCAAAGTGTTAACAGACAACTGGGAGCCAATCTTGATTCACATCATTGAGGAAAGATTGGATCCACACACGCTGTCATCTTTAGAACTAGCCATCACCGATCCAACCAATCGACAATCTCTGAAGCAGATGTTAGAAAACCTTGAGCGTCAGGCAACCAGTCAAGTAATGTTGAGCGATCAGCTTTTTGATAGCGACCGAATTAAAAACGAGATTTAATTGTTTATATTTAATTTATTGAGCTAATTCCGCACAATAAAACAAATAGCGGCCCGTCAATAACAACTCTTCAACTACAACAAGAAGAAGCACAGCTTTGGCGCAGAAGCTCTTCCAAAGCTCCCAAAAGCGCATGCGCTACAAAAATGACAACAAAGTGCATGCGAATCTGGGAGTCAAAAGAGAAGATTAAATGCCGCTGCAGATGAACAAATTATCAATATTCTAATTAGCCTATCTGGTGGCTGCTTAGCCCAACAAGTAACAATGCAGAAAAATACGTCGGCTGCTCCACTTCGATCCAGTTCTGCTTACAGATAAGCCCACCGTTCTGTTACCAACCGCCCAAGGGGCAATACATGGCCCAGCCGGAACCCATCAGCAATGCCGAACACTCCTAGATTCTGGATCACAGATTAACATAATCACCAGAAGGATGGCTGACACACTTGGACTACAATTGGAGCCATCAACCCTGAATTTCGCTGCCCTGGGAGGAACAACTAAAAGATCACGAAAAAAGGCTGTGGTGACCCTATCATCATTGACCACTGACTTCGAAGATCAAATCAACGTCGTTGTACTACCGGAAATAGTGCCCAATCAACCATCCCACCCTATTCAAGCGCCAAGAAACATCTCACCTCAGTTGCGCTTAGCCGATCCTGAATTTACGCAGCCCCAGAATATTGATCTGCTGTTGGGCGCCGAAATCATCTCCCAGCTTATGAGGCCACAACAGACATATTTGGGAGAAGGGCAACCACTACAAAAAAATACCGCGCTTGGATGGATTGTGATGGGGCCAGTGCGACCGGGATCAGCTCCTAATATCAAGGCAGAAAAAGTCGTCGGTAATACGACGGCTTGGACACTGGAAGATAACGAGCCACGACAAGGTTTGGCATTAACATTAGTTTAAGCACGACCATAACATTGACCTTTTAATTTAGCATCTTATATAAGAGTTGTTCTTCTGAAATAAAGATAGTTCCGAAATGAGAGTCAATCGTCTCGTTACTCAGTGTCTGAACCATGGCACTTAAAATCAACCTACTTCGAGTGGCTCCTGCGTAAACGGACCACAAGTAGGACCCGCGGCATACCAGTCTACTTCAAGTGTTGCTCCCGTGAAACGGACCACAAGTAGACCCCGCGTCACCTCATTACTTCGCGTGTTGCTCCCGTGAAACGGACCACGAGTTGATCCCGCGGCATACCAGTCTACTTCGAGTGTTGCTCCCGTGAAACGGACCGCCAGTAGACCCCGCGCTATCTAACCTACTTCGAGTGTTGCTCCCGTGAAACGGACCGCCAGTAGGAAGGAATCAGCCGAACCACTATCCCAACGGTGCTTGAGGAAACCCTACCCAGGACTTCAAGCACGCCACATCAATTCCAGCCTGATCACATCAAGCGTTTGGTCAACCCGAGCAGTCCCTTGCCGAATCCAGGTAAATTTAGTCAGATTATTTACGTTCTTTGACTACGACTCGGGGACCTACCGTTACTCCCGCGAGTTCAAGTTTGACGTAGTTGCCGCATCACGCTCTACGGACGAACAACCTATGTATATACTACACCCTTCGTCCAAACTGCCCAGGTAATGGCAACACATGTTCGCTATTCGATTCGTTTTTAATTTTCAGTCTATATGTGACCAGCTGTCATGTGGTTTTATGTTGATAATTCACCGTCTTTTTTGCTTAACACGCAGCCCGCGGGCAAACTTACCACTTTAGAAATTCGTCGGCTGCTGCTCTTCTTTTTCGTTTCAGATCCTGATGGAATTAATTCTTCCAGAACTTTGCCTTTTTATAATCCTGAAGAATCATACTCTTGAGGTTTTATTCGAAACCAATACTTTAAATCTCATAAAGTTCTTCCGTAAGGCTGACTTTTTAAAGTATTTAGTAGCTCGGTCCAATTTCACCCTGCCCATTGATAAAGGTATTTTATTATCGGATCTTCTTAAGGTTAACCACTTGTATTCGCCTGGCTCCAAAGGAATACCAGGTTGTGTTCTGAAGAACAGGGCAGAAGCAATGCGCAAAACTTTCCTTAAATTCTTATATCTATCTCTGGAGACTTTGATGTGAAATCAATAATTTTTTATTTTTTTTGTATAAAAAATGGGAAAAATTCGACTTTCTGACTTTCGCCCTTAGGTAATTACCAATTAAGGGTATGGAAATCTTCACCTCCCCTCTTATCATAGTAGACTTTTATTAATCAACTTACCATAAGTAACAAACCGTAGAACGATGCCGGGTGTCATGTTTCAATAGAATCTAACTTTCGGTAATGTAGTTAGCCAGAATTTACTAATACACTTTAACGTTCCTAGTAGAAGGACTAGAAACTTTCGTCCTCTACTCCTCAGCCATTGTAGTTCGACATATGCCCAACACGATCTGTTCAGGGTATTATGTTCGTGTCTCTACCACATCTTGTCGCTTTTTCCCAATAACAATCTTACTCCCTTTATACTAAACGCCTTATCTGTGCAATACTGTTCTTCGTGATATCTTACTTCTAATCTTCTCTTGAACTATCGTGGATCTATCCATGCGATTCTAGTCGTAGCTTATGAGGCAGCGTTCCTCGGTCGCTTTGACGTGAACTTAGGCAAGCATCATTTCCGTCTCAGGGAAATGTTTGGCAACCTCCAGAACAAAATGTTTGGCCATCTGAACAAATAAATATAAAGCCAAATCAAAACGCATGGCAACCTCAACAACAGAACGCGCGTCAGTCTCACAAACACACTGATTATGCACAGGCATCAAAGAGACCAAATAGTGGCATTGCAAGGTTTATTGGACCAAAACAACAAAGGAAAATACGAGTTTTGCAGATTGCCGATTGATTTAAAAAATCCGCCAAGTATTTACGTTGACCACATACTATTTTTTCGAAAGATATTGAGAACCACGTGAATAACATTGCTTGGGTCTCTAAAGACCACATAATATAATGTTGTGAATAACACAACATAAGGGTCTCTAAAAATAAATCTTTTTGCTAGTCTTTGAAGTTTGAAGGGAGAAACCCGAAAAGTTTCTGCCAGCCAGTCTAAAAAGATTGCAACTACTTTTAATAAAAAACAATGTTTTTCTTTTGAGAAGCTTAAGAGTAAAAGAATTCACGAGGAATAGTACCAATATTTGTAACACTCCTAATTTAAAACCTGCTCAAGCTACCACATTGGCGCCCCTAAAGGACCTAAAGGATATGGATAGGGTGAAATTATGCGTGGAGATTTTTTGCTGTTGGCCTGTGTAATAAACGTTTTGAGATACAGCCTTGAAAGGGTGGACGGACGCTCGAGGTCTGGTCAAGCTTTTAAACGCGTTTTTCTGAAAACTATGTTTTTAAAGACACTTAACAAGATTTCTTGCAAACTTAATATTGGAGATATACTTTATAGGGTCGGAGATGTCTCCTTCACTGCGTTGCACACTTTTGACCAAAATTATAATACCCTCTGCAAAGGTATAAAAATGTTGAGAAATTTTCATCGAAATATGATTTTTTTTATAAAAACGTCTGCCAAAAATTCCCTTAAACTTTTTATTTTTTTATTTCTCACTCTTATGGTTTGAGACTTAAAAAAAATATAAAAAAAATTATATAATAGAACATTATCTCATGATTATCCTGTGAAGGTTTCATGTCTATCAGACTAAAACTCTCTGAGATTCCGATTTTCTAGTTACTTTCTATCCATATACTTTCAATTGCTTTTAAAACTTTAGACGCGTTTTTCTCAAAACAAACTTTTTAAGTTATTGACTTGAATTTTCTCACACATCTTTTATACAATAACTTTCCACACATGGGGGTTGTTACTTTCCACACATGTTATATTTGGCCAAAATATCTTGTCTACAAAATTTCATAAGGATCGGCCGACTATATCCCTTAGCTGTCATATTACGATCGGAATTGCCATAACTTTGGTGTTTTTTAAGCTAGGATAATGGGTCAAGCAGCCGCCGAAAAGAGGATTGGCCGGCAATAATTTATTGAATTCTCGTGCATTCGATCGGCCACCTGCGTCTGCAGTCATGCGCCCGCGTTTGTCTCGCTCTCTCGCGGGATCTCTCCGTCGCTCCGTAGCATCAAGCGTTGAGCCGCGCTCCCGCGACATTATTCTAATTCGGTCGTCAATCATACTCAGTCACATATGTAAATTTACCATTTGTAGAAACGCCAAAACAATTTAATAAATTGTATCAATATCTATAAATCTAACTGTGCTTGTTTTTATTAAAGGCAATATTTAGAATACAAAAATAAAGCTGCCGAAAACGCTCGGTAACTAAACATTTGGTGACGCCGACGTGATTGTGCTTAGGAAAATAATTTGTTGAAATATTTTCCATTGAAAATTTGAGCTGCGCAGCTTAAAATACATAAACAAATTAAAACATTAAACACATAATTCTGTTTGTGATTTGTGCGCGCAATATTAACATCTATTGACAGAGTGCTACAATCGCTCATACATATATAACCCCGTTACATAAAAGTTGCACAGTGGGTCGTGAGCTGACAATAAATAAACGCACTAAAATAATATTTTTGTTGCGAAAATGAATCCGTTTTTTTGCCTTTGGCAGCAATCCTTGAATCCTCAAAAAGGACAATTGCGCTTTGGCTCCGGAATTCTTTCCTTCCAGGAGGAAGCTGCCAAAGGCAAAAAAACGGATTCATTTCCTGGAAGGAAAGAATTCCGGAGCCAAAGCGCAATTGTCCTTTTTGAGGATTTAAGGATTGCTGCCCTCCTTGAAAGCAGTGGAGAAATTTCCGAAGGCGATGATAAATGTGCGGCTTAGCGGCTTGGAAGGAATCGACGCGAATTTCAAGAGCACACACAAGAAGCTGTCCGAGCTGGATGGGATTGGATTTATCTCGGCATTGCAATGCGTCAAGCTGCCGTGCGTGTGGAAGCAGGCATCATAGTCTGCTGCATTTTGGTGGCAATTCGCCAGCTCAAGGCCAACACCCCTCTCCTGAGGTTTCCACATCTAGCGGCGCTGTTTCTGGTTCAGCGTCCGCCGCTGTCAATTCTCTCGTCGCTAAGGATCGTTTTGGTGATGTTGTGTTGCTAGCCACTGCGAATATTCTGGTTAGAAACCGCTCCGGAGATGTACTGCCCTGCCGAGCGCTGCTCGATTCTGGCTCGCAGGTGCATCTAGTCACTTCAAGGCTGGCGGACCAGCTGCAGCTGCGGTGAAAAGGACTCCGGTGACTGTATTCGGTAAAGGAGGCGCAGGGTTCTCTACAGATGGGTTTTCTGTGCAAGTCAGCTTGCAATCCCAATGCTCTGACTACTATGCGCAATTAACTGCGGTCGTAGCCTCCAAAAACCTTCAACCCAATTTTGCATTGGACGTCAGCTCTAGAAAAATTCCCGCCAATTTAGAGCTAGAGGATCCTCATTTTCATCAGCCTCAGCCGGTTGATTTGCTAATTGGAGCTGTATTATTTTACGAGCTACTTTGTGTGGGGCAAATTCATCTGGTTTTCATCTGGTCTTCTGGTTTTCCCTCCAGCCAAAAATCTCGGCTCGGTAGGATTGTTTGTGGAGGCGGAGGCCGTGACCATGGAAAGGTCGTCATGGCAGCTGAGCAGTCAGCGTTGCTCGTCCAGCCTCAGACGCAGACGGTGAAGGTGGAGTCTCATCGCAGTTTTGTTTCCAAGCCAAAGAATAAGCGCCTCCGCAAGATGCTCAGCGAGAAGGAGGAAATATTACAGGCCCCGTCGTCACTTCGAGCAGCGCATGGAGAAGCGTCTTGCCGGGATCTGAACAGTGGTGGCTTGTGTGATAGGTCATATGTTACCCAGTGTGGATGTGAAGCCGCTTGGACTTTGGCAGCGAAATGGCTACCGACATGCCATCGCCCAGCTGCAGTAATAGCGAGGATGATGACGACGGTGACGGAGTGTGTCGGGTGCGATGCTGAGTATGGCGTCCGGAGCTACAAGGCGGGCAATCAACAAATTGTGCCTGCCTCCTCTTCATGAATAAAAATCGCAAAAATCTGTTTTTTTTCAGCCTCGGAAACCATCCAGTCCCCTTAAAACAAGAAATGAAAGCTAACTTCGGGCGGAGCCGAAGTTTATATACCCTTGCAGTTGAGTCGCAGTCCGCCAGGGGGCGACACGCATCTTATATTATTAAATATGTAGCGGATCGTATATAGTCGGCCGATCCTTATGAAATTTGGCATATCGAATTCTTTTGCCCTAAGAGGAACCCCATCCTTCTAACTTGAAAAACAACGAAGTTATGGCATTTCCGATCAATCAGTTATATGGCAGCTTTAGGATATAGTCAACCGATCCCGGCCGTTCCGACTTATATACTGCCTGTAAAGAAGAGAAGGATGTGAGCAAAGATTCAACTAGATAAATTTAAAACTGAGAGACTAGTTTGCTTAAAAACAGACAGACGGCATGCTCATATCGACTCAGGAGGTGATCCTGATTTAAAATATACATACTTTATAGGGTCGGAGATGTCTCTCCTTTGCAAGGGTATAAAAAAAGGTCATAACAATGGAATAAATTTAAAAAAAAACAAGAAAGGAAATCTAACTTCGGGAGGAGCCGAAGTTTATATACCCTTGCAGTTAGGTAGCAGCTTATATTATTATACAAGGTGAGTTCCAAAGTAAACAGGACTTTAAAAAAAGTGACAGAACGAATAGTTTTTTTGGCAAAATCAATTTATTTTATTCAAAATAGTCTTCTTTTGCGTTAATATAGCTTTTTGCACGGTCCAAAAGCATGTCGAACGAGTGTTTTAGCTCTTTGCCCGGTATGGCCGCCAGTATGCCGGTGCAAGCCTTTTGAATGGCCTCTACGTCTGCATAACGCTTTTCTTTCATCGGCAAATGCATTTTTCCGAAAAGGTAGAAGTCGCACGGTGTGATATCAGGTGAATACGGGGAGTTGTTGATGCTTATGTGATTTTGGTCAAATGTGTTTTTTGGTCAAATAGTCGGTCACAAGGTAGAATACTGCATTAACGTTTTGGCTGGGTGGAACAAATTCCTTGTGGACAAGACCCCAAGACCCCAAATCAGCATTGTCTTCACTTTTGACTTCTCCAGGCGCGATTTTTTGGGTTTCGGCTCGTCCGGCGCCTTCCTTTCGGCACTCTGGCATTTCGTTTCGGGATCATATTGAAAACATTACTTTTCGTCACCAGTCACAATCTTGTGAAGGAAGTTCGGATCATTTTTTTTTGCCTCTTTAATGATGTCCTTCGAATGTTGAATTCTGAGCAATTTTTGGACGTCAGTCAATTTGTGCACACACCTTTTGTAAGCCCAAATGTTCGGTCAAAATGCGATAAATCGATGTTTTGGAGATGTTATTTCTATTTCCATGAATGTCAATGATGATTTCCCCTGATTTTTTATGAATTCACGCACAGTTTCGATGGAATTTTCGGTGATCACGGATTTTGGTTGGCCCACATGTTTATCGTCATTTATGACCTCACGACCACTTTAAAAACGTTTAACCCCCAACCATAGACTTGTTTTATCAATTGGAACGTTTCGGTAAAAGGTTTAACAATTTTGAAACAAAATTTAATGTTGGCTCTTTTTTCGAAGCTCATTTTCGCACCGATGACAAAAACATACTGACACTTAAAACGCAATAACCCCACTTCCAATAAATGAAATGTCATGTAATTTTTACTGGAATTCGATAACGGATAGCAGATTCTTACGCACCAGTTGACATATAGATGGCGCCACTAGAGGGCGCTACATTCAAAAAGTCCTGTTTACTTTGGAACGCACCTTGTATATAATATATAGTTGGTATAGAGGATAATAAATAGTTGGTCGATCCTTATGAGAATTTCACTATAAAATCTATTTATTGATAAAAATCTTGGAAACAGCCTCATCTTTAAAAATAGAAAGGTTGTCCCATTTTCGATCGTCCAGTTATATGGCAACTATAAGATATATGAGATATATTTCTTATAAAATTTGGCAAATTAGATTATTTTGCCAAAAATGGAATCTGTACAAAGTCCCGTCTTTCTATCTTAAAAAACACCACAGTTATGCCGATTACGATCGTTCTATGACAGCTATAGGATATGGTTATCCAACCCATATCCGACCCTTAGGGAATTTTTTACATAAGATATTTTGGCCAAATATACCATGTGTAGAAAGCCAACCTTCTAACTTATCCTGATCAAGAATATATATACTTTATAGGGTCGGAGATGTCTCCTTCACTGCGTTGCATACTTTTGACCAAAATTTTAATTTAATTGTATATTTAACTTGCTTCCATATACAATGATGTACTGATGTTATATGCTAAAAATCGGCAAGCAATGAGCAAAATCTCGATAAATGTCAAAAACCCTTAATGATAATATTATTTATCATTCCTTTGAGACCACTGGTCGGCAGGGACCTATTCCAGGAGCATTGAAAATTTCTCTGCCTAAGCTCTGCTGCATACACATAGTATAAATGAACATAACGTCAATCTCGCGGCCAACTTTTGGATATGCGAAATAATACTAATGTAATGTATTCTTGTTTGAGCACTGTTTTAGACCCACACTTTAATAGTTTAATAGTCTTAGACAACTTGGTAGATTCCGATTTGTAGATTAGCGAAAAAAAATTTACTCGCCTAGCTATATGTAAAAACTATTCATATATTCAAGTCTTATAGTCTCGAACTAAAATTGTTGAAAATTATTATGTAATGGTATTTTTTTTAAGTCTGCTTCTTTTAATAGCCGTTCGTGCCCACATGTCCAGTAGCTGTCGTGAGAATTCCTCGGCTGAACGATCGTTTTGCAGATAAACCCAACCTTATTCGTAAAACTTTGTATTTATGACTGCAGCCGTTTTCGTATTTCTGACTGCTTTTACGAATAGGAACTATTTCCACTTTTGCTTTGGTTGAACGGTCCCAAAAGATCGAAGTGGAGTCGGCAAAATTGTATGGGACCTGCTTTATTGTAATGTACATTTCCTAAAGGGTTGTCTGCATCTGTGCTGAACTGCTTTTTGCGTTAAAATACTTTTATGAGGAAGTTCGTCGTTCTTTCTATTACGTAAAGACTATATTTAATCCCATTTCTTAAAATTGTCTCAGATATTCACGATCTGACTGCCACTATTAGTGGCGTTGTAGTTTGTTCGGATTGTAGGCGCGTGGATAATGCGTGGATTAAGTCGTAGACGTACATTTAGTTTAATTTGTAATGCTTTGTTAATAGTAACTTTAGTTAGTAGTTGTAACAAAGAGTCGCGACTTTTCTTGTTTGGCTTTTCTACTTGTTCAGACAACACCTTTGCAACATCTATTTCTTACAATTATATTAAGGGGCAGGATGGTTTAAGACTTCAAAAAAAATTTTTTTTCTGAAATTTTTTATATAACAGAACATTATCTTAGGAATAACCTGTAAAAGTTTCATGTCGATCGGACTAAAACTGGAGATGCCGATTTTCTAGTTTCTTTCTCTCCATATACTTTCCATTGCTTTTAAAACTTTAGACGCGTTTTTCTTAAAACAACTTTTTCAAGTCGGTGCGTAACGTAACTCAAAAAGTAATGCTCGGATCTAAATAAAATTTTCACACATCTTTTATACAATAAATACTTGCGGATGAACGAACGCTTTTTAAAAAAATTTTTTTTTTTTTACCATTTTTACGGGCAATAATGGCCGGATTTTTATGTAAAAATGGTACCTCCGACTTTACAACCGCGCCAAAAATTCAAAATCGCATATTTTTCAAAATGGTTTCGTTCATCCGCACAAGAAACTAATATTTTAGGTAAATCAATTCAATTTTTTTTATTTCCGATAACACTGTAAGGCCAGACTTTACGCACCGCAAGAAACCAATTTTTGGAAGCGACTCCGGCCGACTGCCCGTCACGGGATAAATTATAATTATTTTTTAAAAATGAAAATTCCTAGATACTCTCCAAATAAAGCCATTAATCGTGTAAAAAAATTGAATTGATATATTTACTCAGACATAAAAAAAAAATCCCAAAAAATCTGCTATTTTTCAGCCTTTGAAACCATCCGCCCCCCTTAAAACTTAAAGAAGAAAAAAATTATATTCATTAAATTTTAAAGATTTAAGTATAATTAGATATATAAGATTAATCAAGTTTCCCATAATATATTTTCTTATTTTTTTTCCTTGTTAACTGAAACTCTCCTAAATTAGGCTTAAGCGGATCCAAAGCGGACGAGGAACATAGACGTGACACATTTGGTTCTAATATAATACCACCAAAACCACCAAAAACATTTCTTACTCTAGTCTGGGAGGCTCTTCAAGATGTAACTCTTATTATCTTAGAGGTTGCAGCCCTCGTATCACTTGGCCTATCATTTTATAAGCCCGCCGATGAAGATGCACGTAAGTAATTCGTTTTTATAGTTTAAATTTGGTTATTATTTAAAACCCTTTCAACCAACGCAGCTGTGCTCCAAGAGGAGGAGGAACACCATGGATGGATTGAGGGACTGGCAATTCTTATTTCAGTTATAGTCGTTGTGATAGTAACAGCTTTTAATGATTACTCAAAGGAACGTCAATTTCGTGGACTACAAAGCCGAATTGAAGGCGAACACAAGTTTTCAGTCATTCGAGGCGGGGAGGTGTGCCAAATTTCTGTTGGAGACATACTTGTTGGCGATATTGCCCAGATTAAATATGGAGATTTACTGCCAGCCGATGGGTGTCTTATTCAAAGTAACGATTTAAAGGTAAGATAAAATTTCGTAATTTCGTAATGTCGTAAAGAAAAATAAGGTACATCTTAAAAAAAAACAGCAGTTTTAAATCTTATCATTGGAATAAATATGATGCCAGAAATCCAGGTATCATTAAAGGAAGAATGGTTAACTCGTGTAAGTACGGTACATATTCGCAATGTTTTCGTGCTGAAACGATTGCAATCCATTTATTGAAATAAAAAATAATATTAAAGTAAGATATTCAAAGAATATGTTGTTCCAGTTTTTATTTCAAAAAAGACAAAAATTTAGAATTCCGTGTGGCTAAAATTTTTCTAAAGGTAAAACAGAAATTTTCGGTCGCCTTAATAAATCAATGCTGCATTATCGAAATTAAACAAGAAAAGAAAGCTAACTTCATGCTGAGCCGAAATTGATATACCCTTGAAATTAAGTAGCAGCTTGTATTATTATATATATATCGGATGGTATATAGTTGTCCGATCTTAATGAGAATTTAATCATCAAATCAATTTTCTTTTAAAAATGTTTAAAATAGCCCCAAGCATCTTTAAAAATAGCAAGGTTGTGCCATTTCCGATCGTTCAGATATATGGCAACTATATGATATAGTTGGCTGATCTTTATGACATTTGGCACATCGGATTACTTTTCCCAACATAGACCAAGTACGTACCATCTTTCTAATTTAAAAAACACCAAAGTTATGCCAATTCCGATCAATGAGTTATATGGCAGCTATAGAAGATAGTTGACCGATCCCGACCGTTCCGACTTATATACTGCTTGCAAACAAAAAAAGGATGTGTGATTTTTTTCTGTTGGCCTGTGTAATTAACGGCCAGGCTGTCAAATTCGATGCTTTTCTTCACTTTGCCATTTTTATACCCTTGCAGAGGGTATTATAATATTGGTCACAAAAAATGGAAGACAGTGAAGGAGACCCTATAAGGTATATATATTCTTGATCAGGATCACCTCCTGACTCGATATAAGCATGACCGTCTGTCCGTCTGACCGTCTGTCCTGCTGTCTGTTTCTACGTAAACTAGTATCTCATTTTTAAAGCTATCGAGTTGAAACATTGCACACATCCTTCTTTTGTTTGCAGGCAGTATATAAGTCGGAACGGCCGGGATCGGTCGACTATATTCTATAGCTGCCATATAACTGATTGATCGAAAATGCAATAACTTTGGTGGTTTTTTAAGTTAGAGGAGACTTTCCACACATGTTATATTTGGCCAGAATATCTTATGTACGAAATTTCATAAGGATCGGCCGACTATATCCTATATCTGTCATAGAACGATCGAAATTGGCATAACTTTGTTTTTTTTTAAGTTAGAAGGATGGGACTTGGTACAGATTCCATTTTTGAAAATATAATGCTGAATTGCTGAATTTCATAAGGATCGGCCGACTATATCCTATAGCTGCCATATAACTGAACGATCGGAATTGGCATAACTTTGGTGTCTTTTAAGTGAGAAAGATGGGACTTCGTACAGATTTCATTTTGGGCAATCTTATTCGATCTGCCAATTGGGCTGTTTCTAATATTTTTATTAGATTTGGTGGTGAAATTCTCATAAGGATCGGCCAACTACATACGATCCGATATACATATATATAATAATATAAGCTGCTACCTACCTGCAACGGTATATCAACTTCGGCTCTGCCCGAAGGTTGCTTTTCTTTCTTGTTTTATTTTTTTAAGATATTTCTACGGCAAATATGAGTCAAAAAGTATTTTAAAATTGTTATAAGGCAACACTTATATTAGTCCTAGCCAGAAAATCCGACCAATCAAATATATTAATTAATCAGTCTTACGGAAAAATTCCTTGAGTTAAAGATGGCCGGCATAAATTAGCAAAACTAATTACAAAAATTTCTGTAGTTAATAAAAAAATCAACATTTAATTTAGGTAGATGAATCTTCTTTAACTGGCGAATCTGACCATGTAAAAAAAGGAACAGATGTGGATCCTATGGTTTTATCAGGCACCCATGTAATGGAGGGAAGCGGTAAAATGGTGGTTACAGCTGTCGGTGTAAATTCTCAAGCCGGTATCATCTTCACACTTCTTGGTGCAGCAGTTGATGAACAGGAAGCCGAAATTAAAAAAATGAAAAAAGGTAAACAACTTATTATAACAATTTTCATACCACTGATAATAAATCAATATAAATATACCTAAGTTTAAAGTTATAAACAAAACTTTATTCAAAAATATCCTAATTATCCAATCGAATAAACGTAATAAAGTAGGGCTATATTTCTCTGATATAAATTTACTTAGTTATTGTTTGATTTCTTTTTGTTGCTATTTTTTCATATACCAATTGTCATGTGTGAATTGCATGATGTGAATTGATTGACCGATCATTGAACTCCTTCATCTACCCAACCAACCAACCAATCAACCAACCAACCAACCAATCTGTCAACCAACAAACCAAAATCTGCAAATTACATTTTTACGGATACATTAATTGAATTAATCAGAAGCTAAGAAGGCGAGCAAGCAAAAGAGCTTGACAGGTGAATCGTTACGAATTATTTATATTTTTAGGTTTTAAGAATGTAAAGTTTTTGAAGAAAAATATATTGTATCAGGGACGCTAGCCTAATGCTCCTATTTACACTTTCACAAGTGAAGTATTTTTTTTGGCAAATCGTTCAAGTAACGTGCTCCGAATTTCACTTTCATATTTTACAAAACGACATTTCTCATTCCTGTACCCCTAAATCGACCCCTAATTTAATTTTAAAAATATAAGGAAAGGTAACTTCGGGCGGAGCCGAAGCTGATATACCCTTGCAGTTAGGTAGCTGCTTATTTTATTATATAGATATATGTAAATCGGATCGTATATAGTGGGTCGATCCTAATGAGAGTTTCACTATCAAATAAATTGTCTAATAATAATATTTTTCCTAAAAAAAAGCAAGGTCTGAGTTTAGTTATATGGTAGCTACAGGATCCTATAGAGCCGATCCTTATGAAATTTGACAGATCGGAATAGTTCGCCCAAAATGGAATTCGTAGAAAGTCCTTCTATTCCCATCTTTCTCTCTTGCCCCCTCAGAAAAATTGCATTTCTATGCATAAAAACGGGCCTGCATTCGTATTGAATTCGAAAAAAATATATGAAATATAATATGTTGGCTTGGTTATACTGCGGACAACGACAGAAAAAAAAAACTTGTAGTAATCTTATGGATGTTCCCGAAGAGCTGTTGCCCACTTTTGACCAAAATTATAATACACTTAGCAAGGGTATGAAAAAAAATAAATTACTCAATAAGGTTTTGGCATTTATAGTAGTTTTTTTTTTTAAAGATAGTGCAACATCCCTTTGCCGCCTATTAAGATAGCGACTATTCAAAAAAATATATTTTCGATTACTAGCCTGACAATTCACCTCCAGTTTGAGGGCTTGGGTATTAGATTTGGATTACTGTGATACCAAAATAGTTGCAGTAATGAAACTAAACAATTGGAATGGCTATAAAACGAACTTTTTTTTTATAAATAAAGGTTAAAATCATTTTATGAGATGTGAAGTGAGAACATGCGATTGGTCGGTGGGGAATCAAATGGGTATGGGTGTGACAATTCTACTAGGAGAATTTGAAAAATATGTGTAAATATGGGTTGAATATCCTGTTGAGTATGAGTTGTCAAAATTTACGTCATGAAAGTGAAAACTGGAGCCGGCCTGTATATGTATAGAACTGTATGGAAATTAAATTCGAGTTATATATATATAAAAATAGCATTATTATATGGAGTATAACATTGTATCGTAATTTTTATTTATTTAGGTGAAAGCTCCCATATAAAAAATACGCAAGCTCCACAACCTATTATCAGTGAAGGAACAAAGTCGGAATCTGATGGAAATCATATACCTCAATCTTCATCTTCTGCAGTTACTGAAGCAGGGCATAAGAAAGAGAAATCTGTGCTGCAAGCTAAATTAACGAAATTAGCTATACAAATAGGATATGCCGGATCAACAATTGCCGTACTTACTGTTATAATTTTGATTATTCAGTTCTGTATTAAAACTTTTGTAATTGACGACAAACCTTGGAAGAACACATATGCGAATAACTTGGTGAAACATTTAATAATTGGAGTCACAGTGTTAGTAGTAGCTGTACCCGAAGGACTTCCGCTGGCCGTTACACTATCACTTGCATACTCAGTAAAGGTTAGTTTTATTGTAAAGTTTATGTTTCGAATATGGCACAATGACATTTTTTTGTTTTAGAAAATGATGAAGGATAATAATCTGGTTAGACATTTGGATGCATGCGAAACTATGGGTAATGCCACTGCCATTTGTTCTGATAAAACGGGCACACTTACAACCAACCGTATGACTGTGGTACAATCATATATCTGCGAAAAACTTTGTAAGGTTTTGCCAACTCTTACGGATATACCACAACATGTGGGTAATTTAATAACAATGGGAATATCTGTAAACTCAGCTTACACTTCCAACATTATGGTAAGTTTTAATCCTTCTGAATTTAAACCAGAATTTTTTTCTACCTTGGTGCCACCTGTAGTATCCAGTTAGTAAGAGCAAGTATTCGTACGCTGCTGTTCCATTTTGCTTTACCACATCGTTAAAGAAAATCTGGTAGCGAAGGGGCTTACTGTCGGTATTCACCCTGGGATCGACGGATCGTCTTTACTCACGGTGCGTAGGAGGTTTCGGGGGCGTGCACTTCTTGCGTTGCTCGGTTCTAAGCTCGTCGGAACGGTGTGGGATCTTCCTAGCTTCCAACATAACACCACTCTACTCTAATAATTATTTAAGTGCACTTTACTGTTCGTTAATGATCGGGCAAATATTTGAATTGAGACCTGTTGAAAACGGACGGACACGGGTTGTATTGAGGATCAGGAAAACTTTCTTTTGATTAGGGTGGCTGAGATGTTGTACACTCCCCTGGTCTTTACCCTCCCTGCCTTGATACCTCGATGTGAATCTATTTGGTATCCCTAGAGTAATGTACTCTACAGACTCAAACGACTTCGGAGTTTCCTGAAAACTGCATCACCATAAGCCCCAGACCCAAATAATACTCTTCTATTCCATTATAATATACATTATCTTTACTAAATAAAATCAAAACACACTTTATACGCCTTTGCGCCATATCAAAATAAATAAAACTCAAAAAGAAACTGAGGAAATCGAAATTAAAGAACAAAAGAAATAATACTACAAATTCATCTTACTTTAATTAAGCCTATCTGTCATATGTACCAATTTTCACCGCATTCACTAATATATGTTACATTAATAAATATATAGATTGATATATATTCACATTTTACGGACTTACGCTCGTTTCCTGCGTTGCAGAGATTTCTGTAAAAATGTTGCTTCTATCGTTGCAAGTGAAGGCTGGTGGCGGTTGTGTGGTGCATGTGCAGTTAAAATTAAACTACATGAAAAATAGAAATTACCCTAAATAACTATCTCTAGCANCCAACCGAGCAGTTATTAAAGTGGAGTGGAAGAATAGGATCGGTGGATCTGCGAGATCACGTGGTTACGAGTTCATGCCACACCGGCACAAGGATGAGTGAGTTCCAAGCTTGACTGTTGTGGTAACTGCTGCTTTAGCCAACTCTGCTTATGGCTCTGTTCCGTCATCAGTTGAGGTTAGGTTGCCACGTGTACTCGACCTCTTACACTCGATCTCTTCCCACTCCTGTTTTCCTCACTTGCTTCCTTTCCGACCGATTGCCTTTGTTTTTGCCAGTGGCAACGTGCCACATTGATGAAAAGCGCGAACACGCTTCGCGACGTGCGCGAGGCTAACCGGCCGGTGGAGATCGCAATACAGGTTGCTTTCCCATTGTAATATAAATTGCCTCACTGATCTGTTCACTATCTATCTACTATATTTACCTTTCAGCAATCTTAGTATTCTCAACTGTTGCAAGAGATGTTCCCAATAATGATGTTAGAGATGTTGGAAATTTTATAAATTCCAAAGCTAGCACGTAGTTGCTGCCTTCGTTCAATTTACGCAGGTCAGTTATTTCACGTCTGGTGCTCTCTCTATCGCAAATTCAAATGAACGACCTGCAAATGAACGAATAAGCTAACTTCGCTGCTACGCAACCGAGAAAATCTCCAAAACTTCCGATAACGGGACAATTCC
The DNA here is from genome assembly GCA_021223865.1 of Drosophila pandora. NCBI lineage: Eukaryota > Metazoa > Arthropoda > Insecta > Diptera > Drosophilidae > Drosophila > Drosophila pandora. The sequence goes on along the minus strand of JAJJHT010016151.1, from coordinate 549,643 downwards.
TGATCTCCGTTTGCATCTGTCTCTCAGCGCTTTCGCATAAGTATGCCAGAAAGAGAGCGTACCGTGTGCCAGAGCGGGACGATTATATAGCCGTTTTCGTCTCTATGATCCGCACCCTACACTTCGGATTCGGCATTTCCGGCTATTCTCGGTAAAGGTTGATACAAAATAATTTCTTGGTTCTCTCTACAGCTTCGATCCACACACACCTTTAATATGCCAAACAGTCCGAATTTTTTATGATTTTTTCTTTCCTATTTTTATTTTTATTTTACTAAAAAACTATGTCTGAAAATGTCTGATCTTTTTAAAAATTTATAGATCCAAGATTTTTTGTTTTCTGTTCCACAGAAATCGCTGGCGGATTTGATTTCACAGTTTAGCAAAGTTTTATGATTTTTCACCATTTCAAAAACACTTCGAACCTCTCTGTTCAGAGTTGATATCTTGTAAAATTAAATTTCCCAATGTTTTAATAAAAACTTTTCAAATTATATTATTGCACAGTAATATTTTTTCACTTTTGTCTTATATATTGTATAAGTTTGTTATACCCTTGCATAGGGTATTATAATTTGGTCAAAAGTGTGCAACGCAGTGAAGGAGACATCTCCAACTTTTTTTAATTAAGCGATACATAATTAAAAAACTTTTTGAAAAATTTAAAAAAAAATTGCGGTCATTACGACTCCATTTACGGCAATCCCTCGGAAAAAAGGTGCCTCCGCGTTGTCAGCAGAACTTCCCCTGAAGATCATCAGAAATAAAAACAAAAAAAATACGTGTTTCAGTAAAAACAATAAACTAGGTATTGAACAAGGAGGAAAATTTTAAAATTGGATTTTTTACAGATGTTTTTAAAACAAATATAAAATTTTTCGATGAAAATTTTGTCGACATTTTTTGTTCGTTTTTAAGTTGTAAAAATTACTCGGTTAATACCTTGTAAATAATATCTCAAAGACCTGGGTGAAAATTCATTAAGATCGGTTTAGTGGTTTGCGAGAAATCTTGTCAAACAACTTTGAAAACTTAGTTTTAAGAAAAACGCGTTTAAAAGTTTGGGCTCTGTCTATACCTGACCTCGAGCGTCTACCTTTTCAAGGCTGTATTCTGTTAAGGGGTTATATACAGTCAGGCGGTCAAAAAAATGCAGTTTTTGGGTATTTTTTTTTTCAAGGAAATATTTATTTATTAAAGTTGAATTTTTTTTTATATTATTTTACATATTTTAAAGTTTAAAAAAATATATTATATCTGTAAAAATATTATTTCCTTTGGCCTCTGCAGCTTATCTCCCAATGGTCTTCGAAAAAAAAGTGTCTCGCGGTGAACATAATAACTATTTGCAGAATCATCAGAAATCAAAAATTCAAAAAGATGCTTTTAGTATATTAAAAAATGTAGTCCTTAATCGAAGGAATTAAAAAAATATCACTTTTTGACAAAATGGCAGCTTCCAAAAAAAAAAGTTCATTTTTATGGAAAAAAAAATCGACTTCAAATGTTGATATAAATTATAATTTTAATTTTATTTAAAAGATCTTCGATTAAAGACAGGAAAAAGTAGTTATTAATTTTGTGTGAAAATTAGAGCTAAATCGGTTCAGTGGTTTTCGAGAAATCGTGTTCACCGATTTGAGAAACATAGTTTTGAGAAAAACGATTTTAAAGTTTCACAAACAGTTTACATTGAGTTAAAATTTTTTTTTAGTTTTGTCTGTAACTTGGGAAATATTTCTCGAATCTTCATAAAAATTTTTTTCACAACAGAGAAATATATATTCTTTAAGAAAATGCAAAAAAAAAAAAATCGATTTTTTGAAAATCCTGACTGTATATAACCCCTTAAAATGAATGCATGGCCGATGAGACACGCGGTGGCTCCGCCGTATACCTCTGTGTGGAAATGGGATACGTTGCTTGTCCTAGGCTTTTGTTGGGCGCTACGCAAACGACCTAGAACACTTTTATTATTATCCTAATGGGCGACATATCGGGCGGCTCACCTGGAGGTTTTACCGCCACAATCACAAAAACACGTGCAGATGCGAACGGCTGTGCACATTCACGGCCAATGTTCCGCTACTACGCAAAGTCCCACTCGTGAACCGTATCGGGTACTATAACAATTCCCACGTTTGGTGATATTATTCACTGTATTATTAGTTTGTTAGACTAAAGTTTGTTTAAATTATTAGAATTGGTTTAGTTGTGAACTTTAATTCGTACCCTCATACCTGAGGTTGTATCGACCTGATACTAGAAGGAGATGAAAGCTAAAAAAGGGTACTTCACCAAACTTCGAAAACTTCGAGTGAAAATATGTTGGATTCCGTGCTTGGATGTAAAGGCTGCGAAGTCCTGGCTTTTAAACTGAGTGCCATTATCGGTAACAAAAACCTCAGGAGTTCCAAAACAAACAAAAATCTCATCTTCTAAATAATCCATCACTACCTTGGATGTAAACTTTTTTGGAGTAAAGTAAATTTGGAGAAATTATCTAGGAGAATTAATGTGCCTATATTTCCGTTACGGGTTCTCGGGAATGGACCAATGAAGTCAATATAGATCCGCTGAAATGGTCTTTCTTTTGTGGCTTGCCCACCCATCGGCGGTCGAAGACGTTGTTACAGGTTTTGCAAATATCGCACTGCGCAATATATTTGCAGTGCTATCACCATATTTGGGCAATAAAAGTTTCTTCGAAGTCGCTCGAGACATTTGGCCACCCCACCATGCGACGATGTTGGTTGATCATGGGCAGACTGAATTACGCTTGCTCTCAATTCACGTGGAACTAGAAGTTTGTAATTTGCATTGTCAACTTCTTGATTTTCGCTAGCAAAGCCAGCTTGATAGTATATATAGATATCCATGACTCGAAATCCAGGTACACTGAATTTTTGGACATGGTCCCTTAGCTGACGGTATTCCTCCGATTCGAATGCATCTGACTGCAAGTCTCTCTCTGGAAATACGTCCACTTCTATCGCCAGTATCTCGGTTGGCTCCTCGAACGATCGAGATAGGGCGTCCGGTACGACGTTTTGACTCCCCTTGCGATGTTCGATTTTAAGCACAAAGCCTTGTAGCTTAATCGCCCACCGGGCAAGTCTCCCGCTGAGGTCGATATTAGTAATCAGCCATCGCAGGGCTGAATGATCCGTAACAACTGTAAAATTATGCCTTTCTACTTACATGCGAAACTTCTTGATAGCAAAAACAACGGCCAGACACTCTAATTCGGTAACCGTATAGTTAAGTTGAGCTTCATTCAATTTTTGGGACATGTATGCGATTGGACGTTCGTTGCCTAATTTATCGCATTCCTTCAACTCCGCACTCCTTCAACTTCGACTTTTCGAAGACAAAATTGGCTCTTCTTAATATTGATTGTAAGGCCTGCGTGGCGTAATCGCTTTGCCACTTCTGTTAGTTGCTTTAAATGCTCGTCGAAACTTGGTGACACGATAAGGAGGTCGTCCAAATAGACGCACACGTGAAATTTTATTTGATACGGTATGACTTGTCATCAAGCCTGCCTCATGTCTATCAAGCGAAACATTGTCTGAGGGGCGTTGCACAATCCGAAAGGCACACGTCTAAATTGGTATAATGGACTATTCAGAACGGTGAATGACGTTTTTGGTCGGGACTCAGAGTCTAAATTGATTTGCCAAAAGACATCTTTCAAATCAATTTTTGAAATGCAGTGAACTGGGGGAAGACGGCTTAACAATCCCTCTAGATTTGGAATCGGGTATGAGTATTTTATCGTGACCTCGTTAACCTTTCTAGAATCAAGACAAAACCTGACCTGAGAAATCTATTACACCTTTGAATCTGGATCGATCCACAGGTGATAACTTAAGTTTGGAAGAATCTTAAAAGTTTAATTCGTTTACCTGGCTTCCTAAAAAAACAGAAATTCCAAATATTTCCCAGAAGTCTATTCCACAAATAACATCGAGTGTAATCGATGGTACTATTAAGAACTCAACTTCTGCCTCAATGTTGTTATATTTAATGTAAATTGTGATCGTGCCAACGTGGCCGTAAGCCTTATTGTATTTATATTTTCCTGAAACAATATTTTTAGCTAGCGCACCGCCGACTACGCTCTTATTCGCACTATCGTTTATAAATATTCTTCTTCTGATTTCATTGTATTCTCTTAACCGAACATGATATGGCTTGATATGTCGGTCATGGGAATGGTCCGGTGTCTGTTTTGGGTGGTCAGGAATTACTATGCTTTCATTTGATTTATACGTCTACTCGTCCGAGTCTACAGTCGGGCATTCGGTCTCGGATTGGCAATGTTGTACGCCTGGAAGTTTCCCGATTTTTGGGAGAATTTTGGGCAAGTGGGCTTATAAATATTTATCGCGCCACACCCGTAGCAAAATACTCGATGAGGCTGAGGGCAATCTTTGAATCGATGACCTAACGTGTCACAATTCCAGCATTTCGTTCGATTCTCATTTCAAATCGCCAAAATCTGTGGTTGGTTTCCTTGCAAAGATTCTTCGGGCTCTTCGTCTAAAGAAATCGCATTTATGTTTCGTCTTATCGGTGGGTATCGTGAACTATTTTTAGCTCTGAGATTGGTGAAGAACTCTTTATGACGGTGACAGTGCGTAAAGCAGCTAAAGTTGAGGTTTCTTTATGTAGAAGGTCGTGTCCTAGGTCAGATCTTAGGTTGTTTCCTTTTGTCTGAGCCAACTCTGAGTCTTAAAATGGGTTCAGTTAGCGCATCGTCGATGGATAGGATGGAGTCAAGAAAATCGTCGAAATATTCACTATTTCCCTGCCTTTTCTCTACGCATCGCGGCTCGAATGTCCTGATCTGATCGTTGGTCTTTATATCGTTCCCTTAACCGAGATAAGAGTAATCGCCAATTCATCTCCTCTGAACTCCTAGGGCATCGCCAAAAGAAGGTTAAAGCTAGGCCTACAAACCAATAAATTCGCGTGTTAAAGTATTCACTCGATATATAAAATCTTCTACGGAAATGTATTTTGGAGAGCCGAAAAATTGTAGCTTCCAGTGAACAATTAAGCTTGAAATTTAATCAGGTCGGAGGGTGTGGTTCTCTCTACGATTCTCCAGTGAACGATTGTCGGATATGTTATGGTAACCTGACACATGATTATCGAAAAGCTGACTTTGCAATGGGTCGGCTGTCGGTAATTCCGAATCCCACTCAAGTGATTGTCTTTGAGAGGTAGGTATGTTAAGGTTTTGCGTTGCCAGACTTATTTGTTCTGATAATGTCGAAGAGAGTTGGGTTTGGTATGCTTCTAAAGCATTTGTTATGAGTTCCTGAATTCTCCCTTCTGAAACGCTAGCCGCTCGTTGCGAACCTCCAGCACGTGGCGAACGCTGAGCTTGCGAGGTGGTGCTCGAACGATTATTGGATACGTTTGTTGACTTTGTGGTAGGTCTGGTATTCGGACGAGTTCTAGGAACGGCACCTGTTTGCGAGTTTAAATTGGATCCGTTTTGAACCCTCGGAACTTCTAAGGTAGTGTCTTGTGATCCTCGCGTGCTTTTATTGAGCTCCGAACATAAGCATGGTTGTCGACAATTTGGACACGTTTAATTTTGCAGTAACCATGCAGTTACGCACGTTTTATGAAAGCGAGGTTGACACGGAGTTTCGACAAATTCTATCTCGACGTTGGTATCATTGCATTTGGAGCATTGCACCGACTCAACGGCCAATCTTAAACTATTTTCAGTACTACGCCGGACTGACATTATTTCGATTTCGATATTCAACAACAACAGGAAGATAACGAAAGTTGATTTATAATAATTATATTATTTCCACTATTTAATTTTGGAAACCTGAATTTTATGGGATTTTTGGGTTTATCCTTTGCTGTATCGATTTCATTTAAATATATTACAAGGGTTTCTGTCTGTATCTTCATATCTCTATTGAATTTAAAACAACCTGATGTGCTCATTGCGTTAAATGAAAGAGTATACTGATGAATATTCCAACCAATATAATTCTCAATTTCTTTTAGGCAACTTACAATAATATAGGGAGAAAATTGATGCCAAAATATTGCAAAATGAGGTATTGCTGAATTTTCCAACAATTACAATTCTCGAATTTATGAATATTTATGGTTTGATGAGTTGATCAAGGGGGTAAGAATGAGTTATTGCTGAAACATTCCTTGAACACATAAAAAAAAGGATATTTCAAGAGAAACATGTTTCCTCATCCGTAAATTTATTCCCTGGTCTGGTTCTGAGGATTTTCCAAAACACAGCACTCCTAGAGGAATCAAAAAGAAGGGTTTTCCGAATCTAAAAAAACTTGTTTAGAAGGCTGACTGTTAGGATAGGTTGAAGGATACCTCGTGAGAGCAGGGGCTGCGATGATTCGTTTTTCTTGTATTTGGTGTTTTGTTTGTTGCTTAGCTAGATTTGCTAGCCCCACGTTGTGCGCCATTTTATTCTGTGACGAACACGGTAATGTGGATACCGATTGGTTGCATACTTTGCCTACGGGATCGGCCTAGCTCAGGGAAGAGGCAAGGGGGTCGGTTACTTCCTAATCAGCACCACCGCCACACAATAAAAATTCGTGGACAGAGTTAGGAAGGGGCTACAGTCCTTTGGAAGGATACGAATTCGGGGCAGGAAACCTTGCTATTGAAGAACTAAAGTGGTGAGGTTCTTCTGCTTGGCCCGCCCTACCTGTAAAGAATTAACAACGAATTGTTGCTGCCCTTACCCATACATAGTAAATCGTTCATAAAACTATAATTTTACTTCATTTCAAATATCCAAATTCATTATAAAAACATGGTTGCTTCTTATTCTGACTGTATGCTTAACCTAAGCCCTTTCTCCTAATTGTTCCTAATTCTACTAAATAGTCTTAATACAGCTTGATTGTCAAATAACTAATAAATTGGAATTTAATACAAAAGTTTGGGGATTCTCCCTTACAAAAATATCACAAAATCACAGCACCTGAAAAGTATGCTATGAAAATGTAACTCAAAACCTGTTGCTCCGCCCACCGCCTTTTCTCCTCCTTTTCGTCCCTTGGGGGACCCAGGGGGGTACCACTTGTATGGGTGGGTCGACCCTCCAAAGTTAGTGGGTCGTTCATACATTTGGACTCGATTGGGGCACTCTAAATGGGTCAAAACAGGATTTTTCCTACACGTTAAAACAAGGGACATCAGAATTCATTTTAGAGGTATGGTCTCTTGATCAAAGTTTCTTATTTTGATCCCTAGATTCCGAAAATCATATGTGCCTAAGCGATTTATTAATCGACCCACCCTAATGTATACACCTTATAAGGTCGGAGATGTCTCCCGGAGATGCGTTGCACACTTTTGACCAAAATTATAATACCCTCTGCAAGGGTTTAACAAGAAAGAAAAGCTAACTTTGGGCGGTGCTGAAGTTGATATACTCTTGCAGTTAGGTAGCTGCTTATGTAATTGTATATATATCGCATCGTATATAGTTGGCCGATCCTTATGAGAATTTCACTATCAAATCAATTTTCACTATCAAGCATCTTTTAAAATAGCAAGGTTGTGACCTCGATATAATTCAAAATGGTTTTAAGAACATATTTGAATTAAATTTGAATCACGTTACTAATATCATATTACTAATATTAGTAATATGTTTTGTTGGAAAAAATAATTGTGAAAATGTAAATTGAAGCATTCGTATTGTTAATATATATGTATATTTCTTTTTTTTCCTAATAGCCTGGACAAAACCCGGGAGATTTACCAATACAAGTCGGCAACAAAACAGAATGTGCGCTGCTAGGATTTGTTCAGGGATTAGGTGTTAAATACCAGTCCATTCGTGACGAAATTCCTGAGGATAAGTTTACCCGCGTCTATACTTTTAACTCTGTACGCAAAAGTATGGGCACTGTTATACGCCGTCCTAACGGGGGATTTCGATTGTACACTAAAGGAGCATCAGAAATAATTATGAAAAAGTAAGTAAATAAAAAAAAAAGGAAAGGAAGGCTAACTTCGGACAGATCCTAAGTTAATACACGCCTGCATTTAAAGTGTTTACAATTCTTTATAAATTTGTTTAAAGAGCCATTCGAAATCGGTTGAAATTTTTGAAAGATGAAAGAGACAAAGCGAGTTCAGTTAGATTAAACTCACCAAATGTCACTAATTGGGCACACTGCGATTAAAAACCGACTGAATTGCAGAGAAGTGTTAGTAGTATGTAGGCGGTTCGAATGACGGTGGAATATAAGAAAAGGTAATAAACTACGATTTAGCTGAAAAAATGATTTCAACGCAGAGAAATTCAAAATCACCAAACTCGTGCCACTTCACCTCTTCAGAAGCAAAATTGAATTCTTTTGAGATTAAGACTCCTCTTCCCCTTCGCAGAAGTCGGTAGTGTCGAATACTGGTCTGAAAGACCTAAAGATCTTCGGTTTCAGTTAAGACTACAACATGTGATGCAAAAGAAAAACTATTAAAATATTTTGGGAACACTTCTATGTAAACCTCTGCAAATCAAAGATTGAGAGAGTTTTTAAGTTTTTTTTTAGAAAAGGACGATTTTTTCTCTCCAATCTTTGTAATTTTTTTCTTGTAAGAATATGTTCTTCAACCAGAAGCCCGGCGAACAGACATCGGCAATAGCACAAGTATATTGAAGGATTCATTTTTTTTATCGAGCGGCTGTCTCTGCATATGTATAGCCCATCTCCCACTTAACCCTGTCGGCTCAAATATAGGGAATAATTCTGAGAGTAAAGGATAGAGTAAAATAAAAGGTGGTGTTGAGCAAATAATGCGTTAAGAATAAAATATTATAAGTAAAATATAAATGTTATAAATAGAGCAAACCGAAAAGTTGTGGTAGAGACCATTGTAGTCCAAACATAAAGGGATCATGTTGGACTATAATGACTAAGGAGTAGAGGACGAAAGTTTCTAGTTCTTCTCCTAGGAACGTCCAATTTTAAGCGTGTTAGTAATACAGGAAATCTAAATTACAATTAATAATTTTTAATGGCGAAAATCAGGATGCTTTACAGATTCGATATGAACTCGGTGTATTACGTATTGAGGACTCTAAACACACGATCCACATTCAAGTATCGGACAGAGCAATGTGTGTGTGTGTATCTTATATTAAATTCTTTAAACGACCTTTTAATTTTGTTGCTTTATTAATCATGATGGATATATTGTCGTTAAATTTAAGTTTTAAATGTAATAGGACACCCAGATCTTTAATCGTTCTAAGTACCCCTAGAGAAGGTACGTAGCCTAATGAGAACTAGATTAATAAAATGATATTACTTTACCTGTTGATCCATTAATCTAATTTATTTAAGTCGGATTGAAGTCTAGATTGTCTACTATTGAATCTATACTGAAGACAAAATGGACGATTCGGACGAAGGATTCGGACGCATAATTTTTGAACAAGATGATTTTAATGCTGTAAAATTAATGTAGAAGATTAAGTTTGAATTGTATTGAAGTCTAGTATCTCTCTAGTATGCGCTCTTCCGTGAATTCGCCCCTCTTCGCCGCAACAGATAAGCTAGGCTTAAGTTCTTTTGGAAAAAATATAATCGAATTTATAAAGTGGAACCAAGTGCACGCAATTTTCGTTGTTTTCCGTAGTTGCATTAATTGAAATTTTAACAGCCACCCGACAAAGTTTTTGTTAAGTCTATAATGTGGGAACTATCGAAAGAAAGAACTAACGAAATATTAGTTTCGAAAGTTTGCTACGTAGACCTCTAGAATTCTTATAGGTAAGTGTTAGTGAAGAATTTCGTTTCTTGCGGCTGAGGAAGATGAGGTGGTAGCGGATCGTATATAGTCGGCCGATCCTTATGTATAAAAACACAACTGTTCGCTGTAAAGACGAGTTTAAAGATATATCAAATACTTAAGATGGAATCACATTTCCATCCAATTTTGAGAATTTGGTAAATTTTATTATACCCTAAATAATTATAAATAATAATAATAAAGAATACCTCCAATTTATTATTATTTTTATATATTAATAAAGAATTCCTTCTATTCTATATTATTATTATTTATTATTAATTTTTATTTTGGTGCAAAGTGTGCAACACAGTGAAGAAAACATCTGACCAATAAAGTATATATATTTTGGATCAGGATCACCTCCTGAGTCTATATAAGCATGTCCGTCTGTCCGTCTGTCTGTCTGTCTGTCTGTCTGTCCGTCTGTCTGTCAGTTTCTACGCAAACTAGTAGTTAGCTATCCCAAGCTATCAAGTTGAAACTTGGCAAACATGCTTCTTTTCCTTGCAGGTAGTATATAAGTCGGAACGGCCGAGATCGGTCCACTATATCCTATAGCTTCCATATAACTGATTGATCGGAAATGTCATAACTTTGGTGTTTTTTAAGTTAGAAGGACTTTCCACATTATATTTACGTTACGTTACGTTACGTCCACGTTATATTTATCTAAAATATCTTATGTACAAAATTTCATAAGGATCGGCCGACTATATCCTATAGCTGTCATAGAAGGATCGGAATTGGCATAACTTTGGTGTTTTTTGAGCTAGAATGATGGAACTTTCTACGGATTCCATTTTGGGCAATATAATCCCATCTGTCAAATTTCAAAGGATCGTAACTGAACGATCGGAAATGGAACAACTTTAACTGCAAGGGTATGTCAACTTCGGCTCCGCCCGAAGTAAACTTTGTTTAACGTGATAAAATTAAGGAGGTGGACTTACCTTAAGGGGCAGGATGGTTTCAAAGGCTTAAAAAAAACAGATTTTTGCGATTTTTTTGTTTTTCATTTCTGAGTGAATATAATATTCAATTTTTTTTACACGATAAATGGCTACTTGGAGAATATCTAGGAATTTTTATTTTTAAGAAATAATTATAATTTTTCCCGTGACGGGCAGTCGGCCGTAGTCGCTTCAAAAAATTATTATCTTGCGGTGCGTAAAGTCTGGCCTTACTGTGTCATCGGAAATAAAAAAATTGAATTGATTTACATAAAATATTAGTTTCTTGTGCGGATGAACGAACCAATATTGAAAAATATGCGATGCGATCAGACCATTATTGTCCTTAAAAATGGTTAAAAAAAGTATTTTAAATTAATGCGTTCGTTAATCCGCAAGTATTTATTGTATAAAAGATGTGTGAAAATTTTTATTTAGATCCGAGCATTACTTTTTGAGTTACGTAACGCACCGACTTGAAAAAGTTGTTTTGAGAAAAACGCGTCTAAAGTTTTAAAAGCAATGGAAAGTATATGGAGAGAAAGAAACTAGAAAATCGGCATCCCAGCGATCTTTAGTCCGATCGACATGAAACTTTCACAGGATATTTCTGAAATAATGTTCAATTATATAAAAAAAATTGTTTGTAGTCTCAATCTATCCTGCCCCCTTAAGTTACTTAGGTCGGAAAATGAAACGTTAATCATATGCATGCATAGAAGGGTGTAAGGTGGATGTACTATGAAAGGTAGCTGGGTAGGTTTTTAAAAATTTTCCAAAGGAGGATTAATCATTTATATCGTTTATTTATTAATGGTTTATATTTACATATGTTACAAAATAAATGCCACATATACTTTCTGCGCGAATAAAAAAATAAATTGGCTATTTCTTTATAATTTAAATAGGTGCGCTTTTATCTATGGGCATGAGGGAACATTGGAGACTTTTACAAAAGACATGCAGGAACGATTAATTCGTGAAGTTATTGAGCCCATGGCATGTGATGGTCTTCGGACCATATCTGTAGCCTATCGCGACTTTGTGCCTGGAAAAGCTGCAGTGAATGAAGTACACATTGATGGAGAACCAAACTGGGATGATGAAGAGAACATTATGACGAATCTTACTTGCCTTTGTGTCGTTGGAATAGAAGATCCCGTGCGTCCTGAAGTTCCAGATGCAATTCGAAAGTGCCAACGTGCTGGTATTACTGTGCGCATGGTCACTGGAGACAACATTAACACAGCACGCTCAATTGCTAGTAAATGTGGCATTCTACGTCCTAATGATGACTTTCTTATTTTGGAGGGCAAAGAATTCAATAGACGTATCCGGGATAGCAATGGAGATGTAAAATATAAAAAATTGTTTATTTTAGGATATTTATTTAGTTTTCTTTCAGATTCAACAACATCTTATAGACAAAGTGTGGCCCAAACTTCGTGTATTAGCTCGTTCATCTCCAACTGACAAATATACATTAGTGAAAGGTAAGTTTATTTTATTATTATTTTATAAGATTAAATAGCAATGAAGGAGACATCTCCGACTCTATAAAGTAGAAATATTCTGGATCAGGATGACCTCCTTAGTTCTATTAGCATGTCTGTTTCTAAGAAAATTAGTCAATCAGCTTTAAAGCTATCGAGTTGAAACATTACAGACATTCTTCTGTTTTCTATTCTGACAACTATATTCTATAGCTGTCATATAACCGATTGATCGGAAATGGAAAACCTTTGGTGTTTTTTAAGTGAGACTATCGCAAAATAATGAGGATCAGTCGACTATATCCTTGCTATTTTTAAAGATTCTTGAGGCTGTTTCCAACATTTTTATTAGAAAACAAGAAAACCCAGCTAACGTTGTTTTGCTATATATATGTTTTCTAGAAACATTTTTTTTAGTTCAATAAGAATAAGATTAATCTCTCAGCGCAGTGGAGTACACAATATTCTTGGTTAGTCCGTCTTTAGCCATCAAAAATAAACTGGATGGTTTTCCCACGCGGAAATTGTCCGTGGGAAAAGCCCGTGGTGTTTCCAAATCTAAGCACATACAAATAATGTTTGGCCTTATCCTAGTGCATTACCTAGTGCATTTATCCCAAATAATTATTTTACATTGTTTCAGCACTATGCTCATAGACGATTGTTTTATTATGTTGCACAATGCATCTGGATTATTTTGTATGTCCAATGACAGCTTAAGTGCTGAATGAGCTGTTATGCCTGCATCTAATAAAGTTGCTGCAATGCCAGAAGATGCAATGGCCAATGCGATGCCATTTTTTGATCGTATCTCGGCAAGAAGTAGCGAAATAAGGAATGTTTTGCCAGTTCCACCTAGTGCACCCAAAAAAAAAGAATCCTCCTTGTCCTGCCGCAACTGCGAGCATAATGCGGTCGTTAAAAAATTTTTTTGTTTGTCATTAAGTAGTGGAACATTGCGACTAACAATGCCTGTCATTTCTACAGTATTGTACTGTAGTTCACGATTCATATCTGTGTTGAGTAAATCAGATGCACTTCGATTTGGTGATGTCACACCAAAATGACTGATTGGTAAATTCGCAATACCAATGCAAAGATCCTCGATAGCAATCAACGCTTCATTATACATTGCATCGCTGAATGATACCGTTAAATCGTTACATCTTTTACGATGTCGGTACAATATATCATCAGTCTTTGAATCTTTGTGTTCCTATACAGTTTAGTCCTGCTTCAGCAAGCATATTGTGCATAAACATATAGGCTTGGTGCTCTAGCAAGGCATGCGACTTGATACGTTGGATACTGTTGTATATCTACTTTACGTATATCTTGAAATGACAATGGTCCGGTGACATTAACCAACAACAGTCCCAGATAAAAACACTCAGTCTGCAGTGGATTGACTGTATATACACGACACAAAATATTCGATTTGAATAAACCGGGGCACGCATTAACTGATGTCCCTCTCTTGCGGGGCATCCATTTTTTTGATTGAGACAAGAATACAGCAGTATTTTTGCGAAGTTACCATTCGTCCTGGAATGCTAGTCGAAGACATCCTCCTGATGTAAATGCTCCATGAACTTGTTGGCGTTGTCGGTCAGTTCCTTTAGTCGATTAACTATGAATCTGGGTGCTTCTCTTCGTTGCAGTTGTCTTTTTTGACTACGTTCATCTCGTGCCATGCTTACAAGCGCATTTGCATTATCTTCTTCGATTTGTTCGAATGATCTTCGTGTTCTTATATCTCGCGCGGTTGTCGATTTGACCATTCGACGACTCAAATTGGACCCTTTGCCTTTTCTTTGCATTGCGACAGTAATACGTATAACCGTCACTGCTAAGATTGTACACAATACAAAATGGCAAAAAAATGTATAGTGAGTAAGATAGGGGACCTGAATGACAACTGGAGCGGGGATAACTGATCGATTGATACTCGTAGTTGATAAATTATCGACCGGCGAAAGTGGGAGACCAAATTTCAAATTGAAAAATAGATGTTGTCTGATCCTCAGCCCTAACGAATATGCGCACAAAATTTCACGAAAATCGGTCGAGCCATTTCGAAGGAGTAGAGACACAAACACCGTGACATGAAAATTTTATATATAAGATTAATTTAATGAATTTCATCATAAGGGTCAGCCAATTATATACGATCCGATATTTATATAATAATATAAGCAGCTACTTAAATGCAAAGGTTTATTAACTTCGGCTCCGTCCGAAGTTATCTTTCGGCTCCGTCCGAAGTTAGCTTTCGGCTCCGCCCGAAGTTAGCTCCAAAGTATTGCTTCTTTTCAGTCCCTGAGATCCATACCATCCCACGATTGAAGTTTAACAATCAAAATAACGCAGTGTACTTTTAATTTCGATTCTTTCGTATGTCTGACTTTGTATTTCTGTCTGATTTAATTTTATAGTCGAGACGTGAATTTGATGATTCAAATTCACCGGGAATTCATCCGAGTTCAGGATGATGTGACGGCTCAGGATGATGTTCAATGTGACGGCCCAAAATTTGGACGTTTTTTTGAAATTTTTTTTTTAACAAGAAAATAAAATGCGATCGTCTTGTAACTTTTACATGTTTATTTTAATAATTTCTAGGGTACAAAAAAATTTAGTTGACTTAATTATACTTTAAATTATTAACAGTATTTTCTGTTGAAGTAGAGCTCACGAAAGAATGGTGAGCTGTTTCGGGGAAGCACACAGCCTTCCGTAAGCATCCGAATTTAAAAAATCAAAGAAATTATTATAATGTAGACCCTATTCTAGTGACTGAACCAAAAATATGCATAGAAAGTGAGAAATTGTATAAATGTTGGAGTTTTGAAAAAAAAATACTCAAAATTAATGTTTTTCCGTTGATAAAATGTTTGAAAAAATCAATTTATTATTCGAAATTTAAATGTTTTAAAGGTTAGGTATTTAGATATGTGTATGTAGAATAATCAGTTAAATTTTGAGCCAAATCAGTTGAATAGTTTTGAGTCAGTGCTTCCCCGAAATTTCAAAAACCTGGTTTCGAGAAAAACGCGTTCAAAGTTTCGACACGCGTTCATACACACTACGGCGCGCTCTGTTGTTTTGCCAATAACTTTAACAATATTCTAAATTTTGGTCTGAAAATTTAACACCATGTTTTTGAAATGTGGTTCTTTCAAGAAATGTTGAAAAAAAAAAATCGATTTTTTGAACCCATCACATTGGTCTAATACCTTAATCCAGGCCTTTATTTGTTTACCACAACGGTAGTCTCGTCGTTTACAATCGTTCGATTTTTAGTCCATTAACTTCTGCGTTAATCAAAAAAACTTTGCTATTAAAAAAAAAAAAGCATGAAAGGGGGTGGGTTAAGTTCCCAAACATGACCAAATAGACTACAAAGACTATAAGCCGGATTTTGAAATGGAATTTAACAGTAACGTAACAGCAGATATCAAGCTGGACAAGTAGACGGAAGTACATAACACGATGAATAGCCTAAAAATAAAATCCAAATAAAACTAGTTCGAGTAGAAACAGACAGACAAAATAATAATTATTGTTTGCTTTCACAATTGTATGTTTTTATTATTTTATTTTTTCGTTTTATTTTCAGGTATTATTGATAGCACTGTTAGCGAAAACCGTGAAGTGGTTGCTGTTACTGGCGACGGAACCAATGATGGCCCAGCTCTTAAAAAAGCCGATGTAGGATTCGCCATGGGAATTGCCGGGACAGACGTAGCGAAGGAAGCTTCCGATATTATACTAACCGATGATAACTTTAGCAGCATTGTTAAAGCTGTAATGTGGGGAAGGAATGTTTATGACTCCATAGCAAAGTTCTTGCAGTTTCAGTTAACTGTTAACGTGGTTGCTGTAATTGTTGCATTTATAGGAGCATGTGCCGTGCAGGATTCGCCTCTTAAAGTAAGTTTGATTTGAACCATGGAAAACGATTTCTAAAAGTTAAAATTTTATAGGCAGTGCAAATGTTGTGGGTCAACCTAATAATGGATACTTTGGCATCGCTAGCATTAGCTACAGAACTACCAACTCCGGATCTTTTGCTTCGAAAGCCATATGGCCGTACCAAGCCTTTGATTTCACGCACAATGATGAAAAACATTCTTGGGCAAGCACTTTATCAGTTGGTTATTATATTTGGATTATTGTTTGTCGGTATGTTTCTATTAAAAAAACGAAATATTTTCTTATATAAATAATTAATGAATTACAGGTGATTTAATACTTGATATTGAGTCAGGACGCGGACAAGAGCTCAATGCAGGACCGACACAGCATTTTACTATTATATTTAACACATTTGTCATGATGACGTTGTTTAATGAAATAAATGCTAGAAAAATACATGGTCAACGAAACGTTATTGAAGGGTTGTTTACAAATCCAATATTCTACACAATATGGATATTTACTATGATATCGCAGGTAGCATTTTCGAATTTTTATTTTAATTTCATACTTATATTTTACTTATTATTACCTATATTTATTATTTATATACACATAATTTAAGTTTTATTTATAAATTAATACAATGCCTTTTTTTTAAATAGGTATTGATAATTCAATATGGAAAAATGGCGTTTTCTACAAAAGCTCTTACACTAGATCAATGGCTTTGGTGTATATTTTTTGGAATTGGTACACTTGTATGGGGGCAGCTGATTACCTCTGTACCTACAAGAAAATTACCTAAGATA
>JAJJHT010016151.1:518493-532204 GCA_021223865.1 Drosophila pandora | reverse complement strand
TTACTTTAAAAAAATGTAGGAAACATTTAAGGATGTTAAGGATGTAAGAAAACAACTTCCGTTTTGTTCGTCTCAAGATAAGGTTATAATTGTTTGATTTAAAAAATTGTTTGATTTATAGTGCGTCTAAATTTAATAAACCCCTGGGGCGGAAATGAGAAACGAAAAATATATTTTTTCTGCCCAATTTTTGTTTTATAGCGGTGTGCTACAGGTTGCCTTAAGGCAGTGCCATGTATGACATGTTATACATGTAACAAACAGTTATGTTTGTCTCTTGCACGTTCACTTAGAAAAATACAAATTTCTTTTGCAAAAATATCATGCTAAAATATTTATTTTGCTAAAATTACCTCGGACATAATTAGTCCTCACCAAAAATTAAATTGTTCTACAGCCGTTACTCAGCTAACAAAAATTGCCGTAAAACTTATCGCGATTGAAATTATCTGTGTTATCCCCTTATATCGTGATGACTCTTTGAGCCGTGCTGATTCGGGTTCGTTCCATGCTAAGTAGTTGTGATGTTCTTTTGTTTGAGATTTTGTGCGAGAGTTGGCGGGCCAGACGGCAGTTGGGAACGGAGTCCCAGCTGAACTGGTTTTCCTTTTTGTTAGTTGTTAGTTTGTTAGGTAGTTCTCCTTGGAGCGGTATGGTAGTGCCTATGCGCGCCAATTCGTCTGCTATGCAGTTGCCTGTGATGTCCCTGTGACAAGGGACCCAGATAAGGCTTATGGTTTACTGGTTTCCCATCTCGTGGAGAGATGACCTGCAGTCTGAAACTGCTTTGGAATCGATCGAGCTGGTCGATTTTATAGATGTTTGGCTATCACTGTATACATCGACTCCTATTAGTGTGGAGGTATGTGTGTTTAGGAATTTTAGTGCTTTCCTTATAGGGAAGTGTTTTAGCTTGAAATACGCTGTTGTGATTCGGTAGTCTAAAAGAGGCTTTAATGCTTAGTTGTTCGGCGAATATCCCTCCTCCTACTTTATTTTTTAGTTTGGAGTCATCAGTATAGAAGCTTAGTGCTTTCTCAGGGTCTGGGATTTGGTCCTCCCGCTCCTGTCTATTTGGAATGAGAGTCTGGAAAGGTGTCTGTGGGTACTCGCTGGGACTACACTACTCTATAGAACAGTATAGTGGTCCTTGTTAAGGTGGCTCCATTGCTGGGTTCCCCTAAGCCTGATAGTCTCTACTTTTGCTTGGAATTCCAATTTAACTTCTTATCCAAAATTAGCCCTAGGTATTTGGCGCTATTAATGAAGGAGCCTTTGGTTGTTTAGTATTGGGGAAACGAGGGGCGGGGGCTTGTATTTCCTGTAGAACAGAAATAGCTCTGTTTTCTGCGCATTTATATTCAGATGTACCAAGTGAGGTCATCACTGTACTGCAGGTTAGCAGCTGGTCAATGAGTCCCACCAAGATTTGTCCTTTTTGTAAGCATGCTGTGTATCAGAGATTTGGGTGGGGTAAAGAGGTATCTTAGGTATATCTTAGGTATAGGCCTATCTCTAAGACTCTTTCTAGCGTTTTAAGCAGGAAGGATGAGAGATTGATAGGTCTGAAATCGTTTGGGGTCGTATGTAATGATTTGCCCGCTTTGAGTATGAAGATGATTCGCGATTTGAGCCAATGTTCTGTGATTCTGCCTAGGGCAAGGGATCTGTTGAAGATAACATAGGTCAGTTTGTGGCAATTTTTCCTTGTTGTTGCTGCTTGTTGGATTTGTGCAGGTATTATCTCGCCGAGACCTGCCGATTTATAGAGCTTGAAACTGTGTATTGCCTAGTATAGAGTTTTCAGTCAATCTCCTGTTTGAAGTTTGTGGGAGGGGCATTTGTATCGACGCGCATCCGCTACCGCAGTGCAACCTGGTCTAAGGAGTGCTTGCATTGGTCCAAATGCCGACTTCTTTTTTGAGATAACCAAGAATTGTGGCTGATTGGGATAGATTTTTCGTAAGCCTTGCAGCTTGGGCTGTATTTTCGATGTCTGGGCAGAAGGAGTTCCATGAGGAGCGCTTCGCTTTGCGGATGGATTTTTTATATAAGGCGGCCCTTGTATTCAATCCAAAGTGCCTCCGCGTTTACAGCTTTTGTCCTATTAAACTGAGCTCTTCTTGCCGTCTGGAGGGTTGTAGCTCTGTAGACCACCAGGGTGGCCTATTTCGTTTTTTGGTTTTGTTCTAGTACATGCT
The DNA here is from genome assembly GCA_021223865.1 of Drosophila pandora. Taxonomy (NCBI): domain Eukaryota; kingdom Metazoa; phylum Arthropoda; class Insecta; order Diptera; family Drosophilidae; genus Drosophila; species Drosophila pandora. Next base: position 530,003 of record JAJJHT010016151.1, on the reverse strand, counting down.
AGTCAGGTGGTTTTGGTGCAATAGTGTTTGACAGGATTTGGTAATTGTTGGACCAGTTCTTTTTTTAAGGTTTTGAAAAACCGCTGGTTCAGTGATTTTGAAGTTAAAGGATGTTTTTATGTACCTGTGGTCGGAGAAAGAGTGTTTCTCTAGGACCTTCCAAAGGGTCACATGGCTAAGTATCTGTATCGATGCAAACGTGAGATCAATGAATTCCCTGCGATTTGCGACCTTCATTATTGGTGGGATCATCTCCCTTATTGGTTTGACCTAAGAATAAAGTAAAATGAGACTAACCGCGGTCGTTTGTATTTGATCTCGCCCATTGTGGATGGTGAGCGTTGGAGTCACATCCTATAAGCAGGCTTAGGTTTAGCCTTTCGCTGTCCTGAACTAGCTTTTCTACTAGCTTGTCGGGGGTTCCGGCCTCTCATAGGCAATATAGGACGACAGTATTCGGATTGGAGTCATTTGAGATTCCAAAGTGGCTGCCGTCTTGTCTTCGGTGCTTTTAGCTAAAATGCAGGCCCTAATTTTACCTTCAGTGTTAGCTACTAATAGCTCGTACTCCTTGGTTGCTAGTCCAGATACCCTACCTTCTGCTATCCATGGTTCCTGGAATAGGACTATATCGGTTCCATCCTCAGCCAGATGGAGCAGCAGTGCAGCTAAGGCTACCTTACAATGGTGGAGGCAGTCCCACCATTGTGATCTCCGCCTCTTCATCGTCGGAGATGTCTTCATCGAGATGACTAGAGCCAAGGATCCAGACTAACTCTCTCTCTCTCTAACTCTAAGGCCAGTTCCTCCTGAGTTGACCTATATAGTTCATTGTACCATACACTTCATAAACACAATATTATTCTTCAATGTTATTTCCGCCGCGCTCTGATTTTATAACAAAGAATATTAATCTGACATGGTCTAGTATTCAGACCTTCATAAAGCAGACGAGAAATGGCTTTCTAAATGTCCATAAGAAATTTTTTGCACTTAATGAGCAATTTCTTACACTTGAGACTCAATTTCTTGGTCTCAAGTTATTAAGTGAATCTTCAAGGAAAAAAATTCCGAACAAAAACCCGACGGCCGTCAATATATTGGGTACCCCAGCTTCTCGTGCGATTCATTCGGATACATTTTTAAACGCCTAATACATCCTCACCTACTGTTGTTCCTGTGGAAGTGATCCGTTCACCAAGTCAGCCAATGGAATCGTCAAGGAGTCTTGTTTTACCTATTGTCTTGGATCCTCCATCGTTGGAAAACCTGCAAATTCCTGGTACCGTCTCCTGGGCCTCTCACTGGTGTAGCGCCTGAAATTAGATCTTCTGGGCTTACCGCTTAGAGCTGCTGCACCCGCCTTATGCCGGATGACACTGTGCATGATGTCAGAAGTCACCTCTTAAACCATATTATGGTAGCTCCTAATGAATTGGCGGTCTTTAAGTTTCATTTTAAACATAAGCGTAGCATATCTTCTTTCAAAATTGTAATACCTGAATCCTTCCTTGGAAAAGCACTTGATCCGTCAGCCTGGCCTGAGCACAGTATTATTCATGAATTTCTAGCCAAAGACCCTCTAAATCCCAAGGATGCCGATTTAGCTCCAAAAAACTGAGTAATAATGTATTTTCTTGCTGCTACAAAAACGTTGGAAGTATTCTGGGTAAATTGATCCAATTTTTTACTAAGAGTGCTTCTTTTGACTTTGATGCTATTGCACTTACTGAAACCTGGCTTAATTCCTCTGTCTCTGATTATGAAATTCCACAGTACACTGTGTTTCGAATGGATAGGCCAACTTTTGCAGTCGGCAAAAGTTAATAATGAATACTCAGCTGAACTAATCTCTTTCCCAAATCAGTTTGGAATCGAGTTCATCGTTGTAAAAATAGCTGCTGGTCTGTCTCATATTTTAATGACCTGTTCCTCTATACCTCCATCGGTTGAAGATACTGTATATTTTCACCACCTTGAGGCAATTAAGTTTGTTTTACCATTAGTCAATGACTCTGATTTTATCCTAATTATGGGTGACTTCAACCTTCCCCAAAACTCCTGGATCCCGTGTGAACATGACAATTCCCTGCACGCCAGTTGTCACAACGATTTTATTAAAGAATTAATTGAAATTGCTCTTTTCTAAATTAGCCCCATCCTTAACATACTTAGCAGATCTCTAGACCTTATTTTCTCTAATATGATATCCTCTGTGACTATAAATCGGTCTTCACCGCTATCGCTTCCTGAGGACTTACACCATCCTGTGTTAATTGATGTCCCTCAAATTAATGCTAACCATAAGGCTTAGCCTCGTACTAAATATTTCCAAAAAACGGATTATAATGCTCTTCGCAATCATTTAGCTGGAATTGACTGGGAATATCGTTCACCTTTTAACTCTATCGAAACTGCTACTGATTCTATTTATGATGTAATCCATAAAGCGCTGGACAAATTTGTTCCTAAAGTTTCATCGTCTTCATCAAAGAAACCGCCTTGGTTTAATAAACACCTTTATCGTCTTAAGAACAAGAAATCTAGAGCTGTCAAATGTTTCTTAAGTCTGGATCTTTGTATCAATAGACAAACTTTCTTAACATTCGCAACCAGTTTATTATTCTTAATAATCAACTTTATAAGCGTTACAATGTGAATTGTAAGGCAAACATCCGAAGTGATCCGAGCTCCTTCTATTTGTTTGTCAATATGAAACGTAAACCCTTTTTTTTCCTCCTTCCTTAACTTATAAAAATGTTTACGATTCTTCAGAAGGTATTGCTAATCTCTTCGCTTCATTTTTTCAATCAACCTTTTCGTCCGATTCATATGTTTTGAATTCTACATACCCTTATAAAATTCCGAATATAAACAATATTTACTTGCCTAAATTTGATCATCTCGATATTTCTAATGCTCTTTCAACTTTGGATATTTCATTTTCTGCTGGTCCTGACAATGTCCCGAGCTGAATTCTCAGGTACTGCTCCGATATCCTATGCTATCCTCTTACTACCCTATTCAATTTATCTTTGGACCTTTCATGCCTTCCCAAGAGATGGAATGAATCTTTTATTAATCCACTTCATAAGAATGGTTCTAAAATACTTATTGATAACTACCGTGGTATTGCTAAACTTTCTGCTATTCCCAAGCTGCTAGAAAAACTGGTAACATCGCAACTGCAACATTATTGCAAAAGCATAATTTCCTCCATCCAGCATGGTTTTGTCAAGCATCGTTCTACAACAACCAATCTGCTCGAATTCACTTCGATCGTCCACAAGGGTTATCTAAAACGAATGCAAGCCGATGTAGTTTACACTGATTTTAGCAAAGCTTTCGATTCTGTTAATCATCGTCTCTTCTCCGGAAACTTGATCTTATGGGTTTTCCTCATAATATCATATCATACCTTATATCTTTACAATCGTACGCACCGGTTTTTGTTCAAGAAAATCACATCTCAAGTTATAAAAGTTACATCTGGTGTTCCGCAAGGCAGTCACATAGGACCTCTTCTGTTTATCCCCTTTGTTAACGACTTACTTAGTGTTGTAAGCTATGCTACTACACTTAAGTATGCTGACGATATCAAGCTTTGTTTTTTGTTTTCGCTGGTCACTTCCTTCATAGACATCATAGAATTTAATCTTAATGAAGTCTTCTTGTGGTGCTCTAATAATCTCCTCTCACTAAACTGCTCAAAATGCAAGGTTATGAAGTTTAATCGTAGCATGCGTCATGTAATCACGTACTCACTTGGGAATTACTTTTTAGATCGGGTTATGAATGACCTTATTGAATGATCTTGGGGTACTTTTCGACCGCAAGCTGTCGTTTAATGAACATATTTCTGTAACATTTAATAAAGCCAGAGGAGTACTTGCTTTTATCAAGTGTTGCTCAAAAGAGTTTGATGATCCCTTCACCACTAAAACATTGTATGTCTTTTTGATTCGACCGATCCTTGAATACTGTTCATGCGTTTGGAGTCCGCAGTACATGGTTCATCAAAGGAGTATTGAATCAGTGCAAAAGCAGTTTCGTTTAATTTTTTTAAAATATCTAAACTGGGACTCAGATGGTCTTCTTTCACCATATCGTTGTCGGCTAAAGTTATTAGACCTACCACCATCGCAGGTACATCGTACTTGTGCTGGGGTCATTCTCCTTTATAAAATCATTCTTGGTCAAGTTAACTCGAAATTTTTACTGGAAAAGATACTTTTATACCAAACAGGTCAACCAGGTCCTTCCCACACTTTTGGTTACCAATTTCCAGATCTAATTTTGCGTTCATGATCCTTTTCTTGTTATCTGTAAAAAATATATCCTATTGTCACATTTACTTTCCCTTGAATTAACCCTAAGCCTTACTCTTAATTATAATTAATTTTCAAAATTTTATAAATAACAGTTAATTGTTACATTCAATAAATAAAGGACAATAAAGGACAGCTAACTTCGGGCGGAAGCTGATATACCCTTGCAGTTGAGTAGAATTTTGTATTATTGGATATATATCGGATTGGATATAAAAATAATGTTGAAAAATTATTCAGCATCATTAAAAAAAAACAAAGTTTTTTTCATATTCGATCGTTCAGTTAAATTGCAGGTGTAGGATATAGTCGGTCGATCCTCATTACATTTGATGGATGGTATTAGCTCCGAACATTATAACATCAAAGTTGAGTAATTTCCGAGCGTTCAGTTGTATGGAAACTATAAAATAAAATTTCTATAGAGATTGCCCAATCTTCTAGCTTAAAAAATTAAAAATGTATGCCAATTTCGATTATTCAGTTACCATAAATGACAGCTATAGGATATTTTCGATCGAATCTAATGAATACGGTACATTGGTCTAGTAGTAGAAACCAAAGAAAATCACATCCATTTAACTTAAAAAACACCAAAGTTATGACATTTCCGATCAATAACACAGGCCGACAATTTCCAATTTTTTTTTCCTCCACGACAAATTTAAACTGCTCCATAACCTTTAGGCTCCCTTGTATCAAAGTCCAGAACAAACATAGGTTCCATCACCCACAGTTTCCGCGGTACATCTAAGAAAAGAAATTGATCAAATTATATATTCAACCATATATTGAATTATGTAGGCCGTTTAATTGCATTGACCATCTCAAATTCAATACTCATCATAGACCATCAATACTCATCAAATGCTTAAATCTTCGATTTTCTACATTTTTTTGTGTCCTATGATTTTTTTTCAGACATTTTCTAATGGTAGATCTTTTTTTTCTTATTGAAATCAGTAGATTATACCATGTTTTATTTTTGGATTTAAGGGAAAACGGGGAATTTAAGCCATGACTTATATACTGATTTCAATAGGAACAAATCTTCCATAGGAAAATATTGTGAGCTATAAATCAGAGAAGCACAAAAATAAATTTAGAAATTGGGAGATTTCAACTTTAGATGAGTATTCCAAAGATATGGTAACTGGTAGATGAAAAGTGGTTTTATTTTAGTTGGTATACATATATTCAATATATGGTAAAATTTGATAAATTTCTTCTCTTAGGTCTACCGCTGAAACTGTGGGTAATAGAACCTCTGTTTGTTCTGGACTTCGTTTCAGGGGACCCTAAAGTATATGGAGCAGATAAAATTATGCGTGGAGATTTTTTACTGTTGTAATATATGGCAGTGCAATTTATATGGCAGCTTTTGGATATAGTCGAACGATCCGTTCCGACCTATACACTATTAACGTGCATAAGAAAGACGGATGCGTGCAAAGTTTGAAGTCGGTAGTTTTAAAACTGCGAAACTAGTTTGTGAACGTTTTTTCTTTCAAGAATTTAACTGTAACTCACGAATTAAACAGATAGGCGGAAACGCTTATATCGATTCGGGAGGTGATTCTGATGAAGAACTTATATACTTTATAGGGTCGGAGATGTCTCCTTTACTGCGTTTCAGGCTGTTAAGCAAAATTATAACAAGGGGGAACAAGATGGAACAGCGATGCTGTTCACAAGAGTCAACATTTCCATAAAATAGAAAGGATATGTTAATTTCGGTTCTCCAAGGTCATCAAGCAACATATGAAGCCAAATAGATCTTATATGCTATAATACTGATAAAATGTTAAATTAACTACCTGCTTGGGCAATAAGTTACTTACGTAAAAAACTTATTAATGATTCATATAAACTAGTCATCATAACGAACTATCAGCCTAGCCTTCACATATGTATATGCATCGGGCTGGAAGATTCCTGGCAAAATATATCTAGCTGACCCCAACTTAAACAAAACCCAGCGAGTGGACCTGCTGATTGGAGCCAGTTTATTCTTTGACCTGTTGTCGGGTGGCCAAATCTAGTTTGGTCGCGGGCTCCATAACGCTTAGAATACTTGATTTGGCTGGGTGTTTTTTGAACGCGGGGGACTATCACGGAAAGCGTCGGCGTTTTGTGCTAGGGAGGACAACCCGCAGAATAACCACTGCAATGATATGACTGAGCCGACAACAGGTCAAAGAATAAACTGGCTCCAATCAGGCTGCCCCTACCAAAATTGCTATTGACGGCCCACCCTTAAAAAATCTGAACTAAAATGCCTCCTCTTATTCTGCTGCTATTAAAAAAATATTAATAGCTTAACAATGTCATTATAAAATTAGGTTACTTTCCGAAATCATTATCACAATTCCGAAGTTAGGATAAGATAAAAAAAATTTTTTCTTCATTCAGACCTATTCGCCTTCTCTTATGTTTATCCAAGTTCTTGGAAAAAATTCTTCAATTTTTCAGGGTATTATGCCACAGCTGCTCCCCGCTTAAAGGAAGTACTCATGCAAAAGATACCATATTTGATAGTTGAATACACATGGTACATGGTATTCGTTCAAACTCATTTAAGCTCAAGTTGGCCAATTTCGGAAGTTGGAGTTTCTGGCCAACAGGGAAGCGAGCTTGAGAAGGGCATTATGAAGTTGGCATCTCGAACAAAACCGCGCACAACTAAAAAAAAGTTCCGCAAGACTTTTGTGTTAATAACACTACCCTGCATGGGCCTGGCGAATAAGATAGGATATAGTGTTTCCGAAAGGTTTTTTTGTTCTGATCACGAATCTTGAGACAAGTTTCCCATCACGTCAAGTTTTCGAAAAAATCGTGTTTAAAAAGTGAAAAATTGCGTTTTTGGTCATTTTTGAAAAATTGTACCGCAAAATTCTGACGTCCTACGAAATTAAGTAATATTGCAAATTAATGCTTGATTTGTGATCTTTGATATTCCTTTCTTTATCTTAATGCAAAGGGACGTTATTTTTTTTGTGCGCAATGATATATTTTCCAATCTTTTATTTATTAAATTTAAACAATCCTGTGGTAATTTTTATTTACCATATATATATTATAAATAAATATATTTATTTGATTAATTTTCTTTCAAACAAAGCTCTACTTTTTCATCATTTACTGTGTTGCTTATATTGTCGCTCAGAAGAGATTCTTATCTCCATTCTTTGCAGTTTACTAACCTACACTAATCGCTCTCTTCAGTCTCTCTTTTTCGTTTTCCAGGTACAGTGGTTCAAGGTACGTCAATAATAAAAACAAAAAACATTAATAAATTAATTAATAAATAATCATGGAATTTAAACATGTCTGTAATAAGACAACCTCCTTATCCCAACCTTCTATCCACATATGGCTCTGTGAAAACATGTTACACGCTAAGTGTGCCGGGTTCACGCCCTCATTTTCGGATGCCATTTCACGTTCACGCTGTTCAGGACGAAATCAGACAGTCGCTAATGAGCGGTTTTCTTAAAATCAATGACCATTATTAATACTGACAATTATGCAGCGGCTTATATCTCTTGCCACCACAAGCCCTGGGAAAAATTCTACTTCCGAATATCTCAGTATAAATGAGCAATTGTGTGATATGTCCTCTGTGGCATCGCTACAAGTGATACGTCCTGACCCAATAATTCAAACCCCATAAAAATCACCGAACAGGTTAATCAATCGCTCGGAATCCCGGTTTGAACTGATGCCGCAGTATTAGTTACAGCGGCACCAAATCCCTTCCAGTTTCCAGGAAGGTGATCCCGCCATCGAAACACATTTTTTTTCACGGCTTGCCCCCAATAGTTCTGAGATTGATGTATCGGCTTACATCACAGCCAAAACAAACGCCGAAATACAAGGAACCAAAAGTTTACTTAATAAAGTAGAACAAAATTTACAATTTTGTTTTTTAAATTTTATATCTTGATTCATTATCTCTTTGTATTTTTTCAACGTAATTGCAGTGTTGTTTGTTTTTTAAAAGAACCAGAAGTAGCAAGGAACAAGGAGCTATATAGGGAATGAGGTGGTGGTCGAATTTCTTCGATGCCTGAAAGCGCAATCAAGTCACTTGTTTTTTCAGCAGAGTGTTCTGGCGCATTGGCATGATGCAAAAAGTATCGGCGAAGTTCCTTTTTTCTGTGTTTTTCCATAAACTTTGGAATACTTCTGGTAAGCAAGTTTCAGTAAACCACTTGGCAGACATTATTACTTTTATCGGTGCATTCGCATCTTCGGGGTCCATACCGTGCTTTTTTAATTGGTTTCAGGGTCGTACATGTAAAACCAGGCTTCATCACATGTCATAAATTTCTGAATAGCCACTTTTGAATTTTTCAAGAAAATATTGAGCAGAACGCCTCATTTTGAACTTAAGTTAAAATCTTAGGAATCGATCGTGCAGATTTTTTCATGTGTCCAAAATCATTTTTTAATATTCGTGATACAGCCATGACATTCAAGCCCAGTTCTTCAGCAATCATTTCCTGGGTCAATCTTGGATCTTCGTCAATTTTAGACTTCACCAGCTTTACATTTACATCGTCAGTTGCAGATTCGACGTTATGCGGCAGCGCCCCTCGGTCGGTTGGAAGGGAGGTATAAGTGGGAACCGTATAAGGGGAAGGGACGTATAAAGTGGGAACCGAGCGAAAAAAAAAGAGACCCAGGCCAAACTTTTCGTCCGGTAGGGCATGGGCGTGTTCATATGTAGTAGGTAATTCTACAGTAGGAGAGTAATACTCCTCTAACCGCCTGTGACCGGCGGTATTGAGAGGTTGGACTGTATAAACACGCCCCTGCCATAACGGCGCATGCGAACAGTTTGGCCTGGGTCTCGTTTTAAAGATCACAAATCAAGCTTTAATTTGCAATATTACGTCAGAGAACGTCAAAATTTTGCGGTACAATTTTTAAAAAATTACCAAAAACGCCATTTTTCACTTTTCAAACACGATTTTTTTGAAAACTTGACTTGATGGAAAAAGATCGTCTCCGGATTCGTGATCAGCACAAAAAACCTTTCGGAAACACTATATTCTATCTTATTCGCAGCGCAAAAGTTGAAATTTACAGGGCAGTGTAATTATTGGGGTGTAAGAAGGCTTGTAATTAAAATTTTTTTTTAAAATAAATAATATGTCATAAAAAAAAAACCCTTTTCCGCTTTAGCATAAGTTTATTCCATTTTTAAAAGGGTTAAGAGGTTCCTAGGAAATATGTAGGCACTTAAAAGTAAGACCTTTCATGGGATAATGGGATTTTTTTTCTTTAAAAAATGGCGTATTTTTAATTATAGGACATAGGAAATAGTATATTTATATACTTTAATAGTATATTATTATACACTTGCAGAGGGTATTATAATTTTGGTCAAAAGTGTGCAACGCAGTGAAGGAGACATCTCCGACCCTATAAAGTATATATATTCTTGATCAGGATGACCTCCTGAGGCGATATGAGCATGTCCGTCTGTCTGTCTGTCTGTCTGTCCGTCTGTCCGTCTGCTTGTCGGTTTCTACGCAAACTAGTCTCTCAGTTTTGAAGCTATCGAGTTGGAACTTTGCACACATCCTTTTTTTCCTTGCAGGTAGTACATAAGTCGGAACGGCCGTGATCGGTCGACTATATCCTATAGCTGCCATATCACTGATTGATCGGAAATGCCATAACTTTGGTGTTTTTTAAGTTAGAGGGTTGGGACTTTCCACACATGTTATATTTGACCAATATATCTTATGTACAAAATTTCATAAGGATCGGCCGACTATATCCTATAGCTGTCATAGAACGATCGGAATTTGGTGTTTTTTAAGTAAGAAAGATGGGACTTGGTACAGATTACTCTTTGGGCAAAATAATTCAATATGCCAAATTTCATAAGGAGCGGCCGACTATATCCGATCCGTTATATATCTAATAATATAAGATGCGTGGCGCCTTTCTTGTTTTTATTTTTTTTCGGAACGGCCGGGATCGATCGACTATATCCTATATCTGCCATATAATTGATTGATCGAAAATGGCATACCTTTGGTGTTTTTTAAGTTAGATGGATGGTACTTTCTACGCATTCCATTTCATTGGGCACCCTAATCCGATCTACCAAATTGCAAAGGAATCGGACTATACTTTATAGCTGCCATGTAACTGAACGGTCGAAAATGGCATAACCTTGCTAATTTTAAAGATGCTTGGGGCTGTTTCCAACATTTTTATAAGAAAATTGATTTGATGGTGAAATTCTCAGAGGGATCGGCCATCTATATACGATCCAATCTATATATATATAAATGTTGTGTCTATACCACCGATCTCTATACATTTAATTACTGAATTATTGAATTACACAAAATTACTGAACTATTCCATCTCACATTTTGACACACCTTAGAATCAGGCTTGGGCTTGGATTTTATTTTATTTTCATGATAATTATATACCTGCGATCGCGAATAAAATTGGTTTTATATCAATTCTCTATACACTGACCGCAGCGCTATCTACTGGAAGCGAGAGCAATTACAAAATTACAGAAAATTTTTGTAATTTAGTAACATCGAAAGAGGAACTAATCGAAAAAGTATTTCCTAACATTCAAATCAATTATAGGAATCGCGATTGGCTTAAACTTCGGCTCCGCCCTAAGTTAGCTTTCCTTTCTTGTTTTAAAACTAGCTTTTTAATCTTTCATTGAATTTTTCTTAATTTGTAGGCTTAGGTCGAAATAATTTCTTAAAAACAATAGAATAACGTTTTTTAATTAAAACGGTTCAAATGTGATGGCTCAATCATTTAACAATAAATTTTCATTTTAGATGGGGTCGTGGCCATCCTGAAGAATACACAGATGCTATGAATTTAGGTGAGGAGCGTTTTGATTCCATTGATTCCGATAAGAAGCCTAGAGCTGGTCAAATTCTTTGGATTCGAGGTCTTACCCGTTTGCAAACCCAAGTAAGTTTCTAAATAAAAAATATTAATTGAACAACTACATTTTTTAATATTATTTTAAAATAAGATAGATTACAATTTCTGGCATATAATTTTATTTATAATTTTTTAATTTTTGAGAGTAGTTATTCTCTTGAAGTTTAAATGCAAACATTATTTATCGAACTTAGGTCGCAATTTATTAATGATTTTTAAATAATTTCACTTTTT
>JAJJHT010016151.1:488065-510948 GCA_021223865.1 Drosophila pandora | reverse complement strand
CTGTGAGGTGCAACACTGATATATCTGACGAATTCACTGTTGGAGCTGGAGTTCCTCAAGGAAGCGTACTCGGACCAACATTATATGTTCTCTACACAGCAGACATCCCGACAAGCACACGATTAACAACATCTACGTTTGCTGATGATACAGCTATTCTTAGCCGCTCAAAATGCCCGATGCAAGCAACTGCGCAGCTAGCTCTTCATCTGGTGGATGTTGAAAAATGGCTATCAGACTGGCGAATTAAAGTAAACGAACAAAAAAGGAAACGTTACGTTCACCTTGAATAGGCAAAACTGCCCGCCCCTTACGCTAAACAACACCCTACTCCCGCAAGCAAACGAGGTAACATATCTAGGAGTACACCTCGATAGAAGACTCACATGGCGTCGGCACATAGAAGCTAAAAGAACCCACCTAAAGCTAAAAGCCAGCAGCCTTCATTGGCTTATCAACGCTCGGTCTCCCCTTTGCCTTGAATATAAAGTCCTGCTGTATAACTCGGTACTTAAACCTATATGGATGTACGGCTCCCAGTTATGGGGGAATGCCAGCAATAGCAATATTGACATAGTCCAGCGAGCTCAGTCGAAGATCTTGAGAAAAATCACCGGGGCACCTTGGTACGTTCGCAACGAAAACATACATCGCGACTTAAACATTCTTCCAGTCAAAGATGTGATCGCAGAACAGAAGGAAAAGTACTTTAGCAAGCTATTGTCGCACCCTAACCACCTGGCGAGAGGTCTAACAAGGTTGAGTAACCAATCACGACTTCGTCGGAATGACCTACCCACCCAGCGACCGTCTTGAGGAACGTGCAACCAGAATGCAGTCTTAGTCTACTGTTAGTTAAATGTTAATGTTAAGATTTGAAAACTTATTGTTAGTCTCAAAATTAAGAGAAGATCCAATAAATAAAAGCAAAGTTTAATAAAAAAAAAAAAAAAAAAAGATATTTTGACCAAATATAACATGTGTGGAGTAGTCTACCGTTAGACAAATAAAGTAAAAGTTAAAATAATTTACTCCATGTTTTCAAGATTATTGCACACAGACATGCACAAGCTCAAATAAAATATTCCCCATCATATACACATGTATGTGCACATAACAGCAAGCTTCACAGGTGACTGCACAAAATTGGTAGCTGCACTTATAGGACTATATTTTAAATTAACGAAATTTTCCAGATATAAGCGATATATCAAAAGTTGCTTCATCTCAAGAGCTACCTGCACGTGTAATATAAATTCAAATGACTAATTAAAAAAAAAAAATTTCTTGAAAAAAAAATTTCTTGAAAAAAAAATTATTTTTAGTGTTTTTTTTTGGGTACTATTAAATCGTTTGGTCTTAAAAAAGGTGATATTTAAAAAACCTTTTCAACGGTCTAAAGCACGTTTTGGTATCTTTCTTGATTATAAAGTTATGAATTTTTTAATTAACAAAGTTTTTTTTTTCAATTTTTTAACGTAAGCTTAAGCAGAAAAACGGACACTGGCTTCATTTTGAGAAAGCTGTAAAAATCGATATTTTTTTAATAACTTCTTAAAGAAATGTCGGATCGGGTTGGTTGAGGCATCAACCGACACGTACTTAGGAGTAGAATGCGAATATATAAAAATATTGGCGACTAAAATGTGTCCACCAGCCTTTAGTGATTCCAATTTTTTTTACTTTCACCCTAATTTCTCCCAAACCAAATAACTTTTGGAAAATGTTTGGGCAAAAATTATCTAATTAAAAAAATACCTTTTGATTGGTATATAATTCATTTAGATCGGATGCCTACAGAAAATTTTTAATTCTTCGTCTCTATATATAGAGTCTCCTCGCGCACGCCAATGCATGTAGGTCGTAACCTCGTGGACTACCGTCCACAGTGATTCCGTCGGAGATGATTTCTTTTCCCTGTTACATGCGAGTTTCGAGTATAATAATTATATATTTTTTATACCCTTGCAGAGGGTATTATAATTTTGGTCAAAAGTGTGCAACGCAGTGAAGGAGACATCTCCGACCCTATAAAGTATATATATTCTTGATCAGGATCACCTCCTGAGTCGATATGAGCATGTCCGTCTGTCTGTCTGTCTGTTTCTACGCAAACTAGTCTCTCAGTTTTAAAGCTATCGAGTTGAAACTTTGCACACATCCTTCTTTCCTTTGCAGGCAGTACATAAGTCGGAACGGCCGGGATCGGTCGACTATATCCTATAGCTGCCATATAACTGATTGATCGGAAATGCCATAACTTTGTTGTTTTTTAAGATAGAGGGTTGGGACTTTCCACACATGTTTAATTTGACCAACATATCTTATGTACAAAATTTCATAAGGATCGGCCGACTATATCCTATAGCTGTCATAGAACGATCGAAATTGGCATAACTTTGGTGTTTTTTAAGTTAGAAAGATGGGACTTGGTACAGATTCTATTTTGGACAAAATAATCTGATTTGCCAGATTTCATAAGGATCGGCCGACTATATACGATCTTCTATATATCTAATAATATAAGTACGTGGCGCCACCTAGCGGACTGCGACTGAACTGCAAGGGTATATCAACTTCGGCTCCGCCCGAAGTTAGCTTTCCTTTCTTGTTTTAAATATATACACTTATAAAACAGAAAGAAGAAAGTTAACTTTGGGTAGAGCTTAAAGTTGCCTTGCAGTTAAATGTACTTGTATATGGTACGACATATATCGTAAATACCGGATATTGTTCCCCGAAGTTATTGGGAATTTTGTTAGCAGATCAATTTCGTAGAATTCGTAATTTTAAAAAGTCCAAAGCTTCTATCTGCGCAATCTTAAATGTTATGGGACAGCTATAAAATATAGGCGAAAGTTTTCAAAGTCGGAACTTGTAGTACTGTGAGAAAGAAAAGTCAGTGGCTTTAAAAAAACAGAGATAAAATCTGTTCCTTAATCGTCTAAATTATTATCGTCTGAGTGTATCCTCTAGCTGTCATATAAGTGAACGGTCACAGACATACCGTAAATTAAGCGTTATTGAAGATAACAGCTTGTAACGTTTTTAAGTTTTTTGATAATGAAATTTTTAAACATTTTTAATAAGATCCAATTGTGTTCCTTATTTTCTGAATATATCAAATTTGATATATGTTATATGTTTTCAAAATCCTCATAAATGGAAGGTTATACAAACTGCGACTCCGCCCAAACTTAGCTTTCCTTTCTTGTTTTAATTTAAATAGTTTTAATAAAACCAAAAAACCTTCGTTTATTTATTAGTTTTATGTATCTTGATTCAATTTCAGTTGAGTCAGTTGAGTTGTTTTTGAAAAATAATGTCTTTGAAAATAGAGGTTGAATGAGGAGCGTGGTTTTTTCGGTCGAAACTTTTGACTTGTTTAATCATGTGAAAACCATGTAACTACTTAAAATAACATTTTATGCATAAATTTTATGAACCACTGAAATAGGTCATAATCAAATGTGTATCAGGGATGGGATGTCTATCAAGTTTTTTTTTTTACTGAGAAAGACCATGCGCGTATAAAATTGGGTATGTTTGTCATAAAACATTGAACAACATTTGTTCTAACATTTTTTATTTAGTTATTTACTTTTACCATTTTTACTTAAGGTTTTCTTAAAAAATTAAAAAAAGTTTAAATTTACAAAACTGACCATAAAGCTAACTTCACATGCTATACTTTGTTAGAAATATTTGTATACCCTTGCAGAGGGTATATTGATTTTGGTCAAAAGTTTGCATCGCAGTGAAGGAGACGTCTCCGACCCTATAAAGTATATATATTCTTGATCAAGATCACCTCCTGAGTCGATATGAGCATGTCCGTCTGTCTGCCGGTTTCTACGCAAACTAGTCTCTCAGTTTTAAAGTTATCGAGTTGAAACTTTGCACGCGTCCTTCTTTTCCTTGCAGGTAATATATAAGTCGGGATCGGTCGACTATATCCTATAGCTGCCATATAACTGATTGATCGGAAATGCCATAACTTTGGTGTTTTTTAAGTTAGAGGGTTGGGACTTTGTTCCTGTATCTTATGTACAAAATTTCAGAAGGATCGGCCGACTATATCCTGTAGCTGTCATAGAACGATCGGAATTGGCATAACTTTGTTGTTTTTTAAGTTAGAAAGATGAGACTTGGTACAGATTCTATTTTGGACAAAAAATCTGATTTGCCAAATTTCATAAGGATCGGTTGTTAACCCGATAACACTTTGTGAAGAAAAAATAGATAAAATAGGTAAAAATAGATTTTTAAAGCAAAACTTTTTGCGTAATTTCTTGCGACATTCCCCAGCAGACCCCATAGAGAATCTTAATTCGGCCGGAGCCGTTCCCTTTACCTTACAAAACATCTAAGGTGTGCCATTTCCGATCCTTCAGTTATGTGACGGCTATTGGATATAGTCGGCCGATCCTGATGAAATTTGGCGGACCAAATAAGATTGCCCAAAATGGAAAGTTAGGTCAATTCCGATCGTTCAGTTATTTGGCAGCTATAGGATATAGTCGGCCGATACTTATGAAATTCGGCAAATTGGAAATTTTTGGCCTGTGATACCGGTGACAAACATTCATGCAACGCCCAAAATAAATGATATGAAAAAAAATATTCTTATTCGGCAAGTGGAACAAATGACAATAAACTAAATATTTTTAATGTGTAAGTTTTTATACATATAGTGCATTTGAATTAAAATTGTTGAGCGAATCTCCACGTCGGAAAAACCCGAACAACAATTCACTGCCTATGAATTTGTTGGATGCGCCTTCAAATCCATTCCCTTACCTTATGTAGTCGAATTTTCGCAAAAAAGTTTTTCTTTCCTTTCAGTATATAAGTCGGAACGCTCGAGATCGGTCGACTATCGTAGAGCTGCCATATAATTGATTGATCAGAAATGCCACATCTTTGATGTTTTGTATGTTAAAGGTATTTTTTTGTAAATATTGATTCAATAGCAAACCTTTCATAAAGTTCGGCTCATTATATCTGATCCGATATATATCTAATTGTATAAAATTCTACTTAACTGCAAGGGTATATCAACTTCGAAGAAGTTAGCTTTACTTTCATTTTTTTGTTTCAATAATTGAATAACCCGGAATCGTGGAGGATGTTTAAATTTTTAAATTAGAGTAAACTTTTTCGTGGTGGGGGGATTGCAACGGTGTAACTCAGGTGTTACCCAATATTTTTGGTTCAAAATGTATATTTAAGTAGTTTTAGTATATATTTATAAGTCATTTAAATTCGAAAGCCCTATCTATTTCCTGGAGGCAAAAAAAATCTCCAAAACCTTTAAAAACTGGCCGCAACATGCGATGATCCCCTTCAGATATTGCTTTATTTAAAATGTGTCAGGCTTTCAAGAATTCGCCAAATTTTGTATATTTCAGTAAATTATAGGCTCGCTGGTTTAAAGCTAATAGTCGTGAATCTCGGGGTGTGTCACCTACTATTTACTTTTTAAATCGACCAGGATAGATCGATTTTATAATATATTTGCATATTGTTTATGATTTGCTAAAACTAACTAACTAAAAAATGTATCAATGTATCACTTGTTCTTGAAAAGCATTATGGTAAGTGGAGAACAAGTTTCTGGAAAAGTACTTTAGTTTCGTCTTCATCCGAAGTAAGCTTTCCTTTTGTGAAAAAGGTTTGAACTAAGTTGTTAAAAAGTTCGAAAAAAAGAAAAAACATATTTATTGTATGTCAAGGGAATATTAATACTAATTTTTTCATCTAAAAAATATGAGAAATACTTACGTTTTAATACAACTTAATTAAGCTTTATAAATTTTTGGTTTTTAAACCTACAAATTTTGTTTGGGTTATATGAAGAGATTTAAAATGTTGGTGTAAAGGGCACACATACGGTCATATCTGGAAAAATTTAAACCTTGGTTTTTCTTCAATATAAATAATAATAATTTTACCAATTTATACTAAAAAAACTTTTCAGAGCTATATTTTTCTAATTCACAAATATTCTGAAAATATTTAAAAACTTGATAATATTTATTTTTTTATTTTTCCCCCTTTTAAAATAATTAATGCTAAACCATCCTCGAATTACTCAACCATTACTATAATAAACAATATACAATTATTTCATAAAATATAATTACTTAATGGAAATAAAAAACATAATAAATTTATCTATAATGTGTGCATCCAACCACAAACGTTATTAATTTTAAACCAAATTTCGCGTGCAAAACTCAACAACCTCCAGATTTCTGTACCGGTAAGAATTGTATTTGATTTATGTATTGGCATCTAAATAGTGGTTTTTGTATAATTGTCCCTAATCACCCGTCTTGATTCTATTATTTCATATTATTATATTTGTTTATATATCACGCGAGTCAGGCTACATCGACGTAACCCCATGGATCTTTGTTACTTAAAAAAAAATTATATACAAGCGCTTGTAAAAAACTAAAAATTTTTTTATTTATAATTATGTTCGAATACAAATTAAAATTAATTTAAGTTTGTTTTTCTGAAAAAATCGTTTAAAAGTATACTAAATACATATTTGGTCTTAGCCTTAAGAAAAGAGTATATTATCACCTAATCAAGAAAGGAAAGCTGGCGGAGCCGAAGTTTATATACCCTTGAAATTGAGTCGCTGTCCGCTAGGTGGCGCCACAAATCTTATATTATTAGATATATAGCGGATCGTATATAGGCGGCCGATCCTTATAAAATTTGGCAAATCAGATTATTTTGTCCAAAATAGAATCTGTACCAAGTCCCATCTTTCTAACTTAAAAAACAACAAAGTTATGCCAATTCCGATCGTTCTATGACAGCTGTAGGATATAGTCGGCCGATCCTTATGAAATTTACATAATATATGTACATAAGATATGTTGATCAAATATAATATGTGTGGAAAGTCCCAACCCTCTATCTTAAAAAACAACGAAGTTATGGCATTTCCGATCAATCAGTTATATGGCCGCTATAGGATATAGTCGACTTTCCGACTTATGTACTACTTGCAAGAAAAAGAAGGATCTGTGCAAAGTTTCAACTCGATAGCTCTAAAACTGAGAGACTAGTTTGCGTAGAAACCGACAGACAGACGGATATGCTCATATCGACTAAGGAGGTGATCCTGATCAAAAATATATATACAGTAGAACTCCAATTATCCGAATTAATGGGGACCGGGACCCATTCGGATAATCAAATATTCGGATAATCGGATTTTCGTTTTCTTTTCGAAGCCATGGTATAAAAACAATACAGTATTGTACACGCACAAACAAAAGTAAGCCGTAGCGAAAGAGTAGCGTCCTCGAGCAAGGACAATAGCACATTGGCTAATCAAAACCAACAATCGCGGGGGGAAGTCAGTGTAGGCACAACGGCAAGTTAAGACAAGTCAAGTCAAGACTTGTGATTGGGATAATCGGCGATTCGGGTAGTCGGAGTTCGGATAATTGGAGTTCTACTGTACTTTATAGGGTCGGAGATGTCTCCTTCACTGCGTTGCACACTTTTGACCAAAATTATAATACCCTCTGCAATGCTTCAAAAGAAAATGGTGTTTTGTTTCTTACTTTGTATCAGACACAAAAGGAGATGTGTGAGCTTCCCATGTGACTTTAGTTCTCGCGGCAAATTGCACTGAAAATTTTCCAATTTCTTATTGAGTCATTGTACTTCACAGAATCTATGGCCTAGCTAACAAAAACTTCATTGTAATTTTTTGTATGTCTACACTAAGCGGAATTGCTTTTTCTCTTTACATCAGACCTTCAATATCACTGTGGGCGGCAGTCCAAGACGTGACGAACTGCATGCCTTGGCGTGCACGAGGACTGAATGAATTATATACCAAACAAAATGGTATTGTTGTAATATGACAGTTTTGTCCAAAAATTTTCCAAAAGGCGTTTGGTTTGGGAGAAATTAGGGTGAAAGAAAAAAAATTTTTAATCGCTATAATAATCGTCTCCTAAAGACGCGTCGTTTGGTTTCTCAACGGACCCGATCCGAAATTTCGTTAGTTATTATTCAGCAGTTATTCAAGAATAATCGGTTTTTACTTTATTCGATTTTTACTGTTAAAAAAATTTAAAAAAAACGTTAATTAAAAACTGCATAACTTTATAATCAATGAACATATTAAAACTTTCACCATTGAAAAGGTTTTTAAAATATCTTTTTCACTTTCTTTGAGACCAAACGTCTGAATAGTAGACAATAAAAAATAAACTGACAACAAAATTTTTTCAGAAAAAGTTCTTGTTTTTCTATATTGGCTCATTCGATCTTATTTATGTTGCACTTGGAGATAGCCCTAGATATAACGGGAAATGTTTATACCCTTGCAGAGGGTGTTATAATTTTGGTCATAAGTGTGCAACGTAGTGAAGGATACATCTCCGACCCCATAAAATATATATATCTTGGGGCTGTTTCCAACATTTTTATAAAAAAATTGATTCGATGGTGAAATTCTCATAAGAATCTGCAACTATATACGATGCGATATATGTATAATAATATAAGCTGCTACTTAAAAGCAAGGATATATCAACTTTGGATCCGCCCGAAGTTAGCTTTCCTTTCTTGTTTTCTTTTAAACATTTTTTATATAGTGAATCTCTCATAATGATCGGACTCTCATCTGTTTAGTTGTTTGAACAATTTGGTTTCCCACAAACACGAAACAATTTCTGATTTTTAATTGAATTTTGGGAAAATTTTTATTAAAATTTTTAAACTACCGTTCCAAATTCCAAAACCTTTGTAAATCCAAAATACGAATAACAGGTTCACTGAAGCTATCGAATCATACTTTACATCTTCGCGCGTTTCCCACTGCATACGTACAGCCCACCTCCCGTCCAACCGACCGAGGGACGCTGCCGCATAACGGGAATCACAGGGATAGATCCGAGAAAGTTTAAGAGAAGAGGAAGAGTGTTGCACAGATAAGACGTTTAGTATAAAGGATTTAATATTGTTAGTTGAGCAGAGTGACAAGATGTGGTACAGACCATTGTAGTACGAACATAATACCCAAAACGGATCGTGTTGGGTATGTGTCGAAATACAAAGGCAAAGGAGTAGAGGAAGTAAGTTTCTTGTCCTTCTACTAGCTGGCTGTCTACATTACCATAAATAAGATTATTTATTGAATGTAACAATTAACTCTTGTTTATAAAATTTGGAAAATTAATTATAATTAGGAGTTATAATTCAGGGGAAAATAAATGTGACAATAGGTTATAATTTTTACAGATAACACGGAAAGGATCATGATCGCAAAATTAGATCTGGAAATTGGTAACCAAAAGGGTGGGAAGGACCTGGTTGTCCTGTTTGGAACAGAAAAAAGTATCTTTTCCAGTAAAAATTTCGAGTTAACTTCAGCAAGAATGATTTTATGAAGGAGAATGACCCCAGCACAAGTACGATGTACCTGTAATGGTGGTTTAGGTCTAATAACTTTAGCCGACAACGATATGTTGAAAGAAGACCATCTGAGTCCCAGTTTAGATATTTTAAAGAAATTAAACGAAACTACTTTTGCACTGATTCAATACTCCTTTGATGAACCATGTACTGCGGACTCCAAACGCAGGAATAGGATTCCAGGATTGGTCGAACGAAAGAGATATACAACGGTTTAGTGGTGAAGGGTTTAGTGGTGAAATTATTATTATTGTCGCGAAAAGAGGAAGCTCGTGTCAAAGATATAAGCAATCTGATGAAAGAAATCGCAAAAACACGTCCGGATACGGTAAAGTCAGATTATGGTGTGTTAATGATGGTAAGTTGAATAATGGAAGTCTACTATGATAAAAGGGGAGGTAAAGATTTGCATCCCAATTAAGTCCATTAAAAGCGAAAGTCAGGAAGTTTTTTTTGGACAGATTCAATGTGATCTCGGTGTACGCCGTATTGAGGATCCCAGACACACTCAAGAATCGGACGGACTAATGATGTATAAGTTAAAACTTTCCTTTTTTTTTTGAAGTTATATTACTTTATTCTTTTATGGTATTTTTGAAACTGTCAAACTTAAACAAATTCTACCCTGAGCTTACTAAGGCTTTTCGGCAGAGCCGTCGGCAGAGCGGCACCATAGTCCGGTGGCGTGATTCTTTTCCTAAGAACTCTAGAGGATGCGCGTGTGCTGAGTTACGGTTTATTGTAATGTTGAAATTATTGTTAAGCGGATGCCCATGTGCTGAGTTGCCGGTTATTGCAATATTGCGGCTGTTGACATTTTAGTAATGTAATTATTGTCAACTCTTCCCGTCTATATTTTTGCTTGTCCTCAAGCAAATTATCAGAAATATGGGAGATCGTTGAACTTTATTTGAGGTAGATCTTTCCTTGCTGGAGGTACTCCATCCACTACTATCATTATACCCTTGCAGAGGGTATTATAATTTTAGTCAAAAGTGTGCAACGCAGTGAAGGAGACATCTACGACCCTATAAAGTATATATATTCTTGATCAGGATCACCTCCTGACTCGATATGAGCATGTCCGTCTGTCCGTCTGTCTGTCGGTTTCTACGCAAACAGTCTCTCAGTTTTAGAGCTATCGAGTTGAAACTTTGCACAGATCCTTCTTTTTCTTGCAAGTAGTACATAAGTCGGCCATATAACTGCGGCCATATAACTGATTGATCGGAAATGCCATAACTTCGTTGTTTTTTAAGATAGAGGGTTGGGACTTTCCACACATATTATATTTGATCAACATATCTTATGTACATATATTATGTAAATTTCATAAGGATCGGCCGACTATATCCTACAGCTGTCATAGAACGATCGGAATTGGCATAACTTTGTTGTTTTTTAAGTTAGAAAGATGGGACTTGGTACAGATTCTATTTTGGACAAAATAATCTGATTTGCCAAATTTCATAAGGATCGACCGCCTATATACGATCCGCTATATATCTAATAATATAAGATGTGTGGCGCCACCTAGCGGACTGCGACTCAACTGCAAGGGTATATAAACTTCGGCTCCGCCCGAAGTTAGCTTTCCTTTCTTGTTTTTAATTAATTCGGGTTGCCATGGACCAGCGTTGACTTGAAGCGTAACATTCTCTTTCCGTCTGCATAAGATGTAGAGTCCAACGCTGATGATCGTCACCAAAGAAAAGAGAGTAACCAGGCTAATTGTGTTTGGGTTGGCTTGCTTGAGGAGATTTTGTACTCGGCCTATGTTGCCTATATGTAATGCCTCTAAAGCTTTTAGAGACAAAATCTTGAGGCGTTGTTGGTGTCATCTGTAGAATAGGGGTTCCGATCTTGGTTATAGTGTTTTCAAGGTTACTAAATAGTTGCCTGTTGATCAGCATTGTGTCGTTGGATAAATGAATTAAATAAGTGCCTTTAAGACATGTTTCGTTATTATTCCAAGTTATGTTGCCATTAAAATCGTTGAGTATAATAATACCATTGCCGGCGTCTTCTACATCTTCTGTGTAACCCGCTTTGCTGAAGTTACAGTTTGCCCTAATACCCCTAGCTAATTTAGGAATACAATTAGTTAAATTAACAATTTGATTCTTATTAAATATTTTTGTATTTCGAACTTTTTTGTAAGTATTTGGTATTTCATAAAATATATTCAATAAAATATATATTTATTTTTAAATTTGAAATATTCGTTTTTTTTCATATGAATTACGGTATTATTTTTCTTGACCGACTTAATTATAATATTTTCATAATCTATTGATTCGAGTATAGGGATTTTAACAAAGTAGAGCAGTACAGTTTTATTATGCAAAAAGGAAACGTCAGAAAACTCCAACGATTCTTCTATTGTTAGTGGTGGTAGGTTATAATTTTTAAAATTTTACCTAATATGTATGTATAATTTCTTCCTTTATCAATCTTACCTGATTCGGAAAACTGTCCTTCCTGATAGCATTCGTTAAATCATTTGATATCTTTGTGAGTTTATTTATTCTTTCTTCCAACTGCCTTTTTATTATGATTTGCTGATCGTTATTTTTTCTCTAAACATACTCTACACTGCTTAATGATATTAGTTATTTTTTGTCTCATTCTTGGGAAATAAAATTTATCTGCTAACTGTACTTTGTTTTCCTCCACTCCCCTATGAGCTCTATTATGAATTTAAAGAATGTCCTCATCTTGTTCAATTTCTGTTTTTAGGTCCTTTGCCTGTGAGTTTGTCTTTGGATCATTCTGTGTATTTTTTTCTGTGGTTTTAATCGCGTTTATGACGGATGAGTTCTAATATTTTTTTAGAATTGTTAATATATTCTGTTCGGTATAATTTGATCGTTCTGTTATGTGCCTATGAAAGGTTGGGAATGGAATGGTAAACTTGTAGTCGCTTAATTGACTATTGTTTATAAGAAGCTGGTTTTTAAATGCATTAAAGGGGGTTTCTACACTAAGGATGAGGTGTTCACCTAAGATTTTTGCGCTATGTTGCGTTGACGTTACTGAATTAATCGGTCCACTTCTCGATAAAGCATCTGCTACTACATTCATTTTCCCTGGTTTATACAATAATTCATAGTCGTATTCTTCGAGATATGCTTTCTACCTTTTTACTCTAGGATTTCCATTCCAACTACTCAGGGAGTAAGTCAGAGGTTGATGGTCTGTAAAGATTTTTATCTTTGATTTTCTATACAAGTAGTTTCTGAGTGATTTTAGAGCCCAGATGATGGCAAGCATCTCCTGATCCCGCAGATCTTTTATCGTTTTTGGTTGGGGATAATTGGCAATTGCCATGACCTTGTTCGGGTTAGTTTCGATACCTTTTTCAGATATAACAAATCCGAGGAGTTCAACTTGGTTTTTGTAAAACTCGCATTTGTACTTTGTACTTGTACTTTACTTTATGTACTTTAACATTTTATGTTGGCTTCTTGCAAAGTTTGAAAGATGGTTACTAGATTTTAAGTATGAGATTTGAATTCTTTGCTGAAAATTATTATGTCGTTTATGTAGGTGAAACATATCTTACCGATATGTTCCCTTAATAAATCATCAACTGCCCGTTGAAAAATTGCAGGCCCGTTTTTGAGACCGAAGGGAAGTCGTTTAAACTCATATTTTCCGTTGTTAACGGAGAAGGCAGTCTTTGGTATATCGGATGGCTTTAGAGGAATTTGGTGGAATCCACTTTTAAGGTCGAGGACAGAGAATACTTTATTATTTCCTAATTGGGCTCGAATTTCATTTAAAGTTTTTTAAATTCTGTCTTCTGTGATTCTGCCAAATGATTTGTCCGAGGTGTAATACCGTTTACTGAATCACACTTTTCCCCTATTATTTTGACTATTCGATTTTCCCCTTTGCACAAAAAGGGGAAAAAATACGATGCTGCCAACTACAGAGGCATCTCAAAATTGTCAGCGATTCCAAAGTTATTCGAAAAATTAATAACTCCTAATTTGCAACACCTATGTTCATCAATAATTTCTCCATGTCAGAATAGTTTCATTAAGCGTCGCTCAACCACCACTAATTTATTGGAGTTGACATCCTTTGTTTTAGATGGCTTCCAAAAGGGACTTCAAACTGATGTTATTTACACAGACTTTAGTAAAGCATTTGATTCTGTTAATCACTCACTCTTGTTGAGTAAAATAAATCTTTTGGGTTTCTTAACCGACCTCATTACGTGGATCTCCAGCTATTTAAATGGAAGAATACGGAGAGTCTTATTTAAAAATCAATACTCCCGCTTAGTCCGTGCCACATCTGGAGTTCCTCAAGGAAGCCATCTTGGCCCATTACTATTCACTCTTTTTATAAATGACTTGCCCCCATCCTTAACGAACGCGCTGGTATTAATGTACGCAGACGATGTTAAGCTTTGTCTGCAATATAAGTTCCCGTCTGCCCAAAACAGACTCCAGTCCTATCTCGATAATTTTCAAAAATGGTGTTTAGCTAATGACTTAATACTTCATGGATCAAAATGCAACTTATGTCTTTTTATCGTACTATTCCTCACCAGGCTTCATACTATCTCTCTGGGATTGCCTTAGAAAAATTAACTCAGGTTAATGATCTTGGTGTCCTTTTAGATAGAAAACTTAAATTTTCCGACCATATTTCTTCAATGGTTAATAGGCTAAAGGTGTTCTCGGTTTTATTAAAAGATGGGCTAAAGAATTTAACTACCCTTATATTACTAAAAGCTTATTTATATCCTTGGTCCGTCCGATACTGGAGTACGGTTCATGTATCTGGTGTCGCCAATACTGTGTTCATCAAGACCGCATAGAATTCGTACAAAAGAACTTCTTATTATTTGCTCTTAGAGGACCTAACCGGGACGCAAATCTTCACCTTCCTTCGTATAATAGTAGACTCCTACTAATAAACTTACCCTCCTTAACAAATCGTAGAACAATGCTCGGTGTCGTTTTCCTACACAACCTTATTAATGGTGATGTAGATAGCCTTCACTTACTAACACGCTTACAGTTTAACGATCCGAGTAGAAGGATCAAAAACTTTAGTCCTTTATTCTTAAGCCATTGTAGATCGACATATGCACAGCATGATCCCCTTAGGATTTTATGTTCGAACTATAATGGTCTGTATCATATTATTTCTCTTTCATCCTTGTCAAATATGAAAACCTCCATTTTAAATTACCTTCAAGAGCATACTTATTCTTCCTCGTTTTCTTTATAATCCTTCTATTTATACTTATATTTACTAACTCGAATTTATTCCCGCGATTCGAGCCGTTCGTTATGCAGCAGGAGCCCCTTGGTCTCTTGGGCGGGAGGTGGGCTGTACGTATGCAGTGGGAACCGCGCGATACTGTCTTTTTTTATCTATGTATTTATGACTGCGTTTAATTCGCGTATGCTATCTTTGCCCAATATTGCGTCGAAGGTCTTGAGTGTTGGTAACAGGAAACAGGAAAGTAGGCCCTCTTATGATGGGTGATGGGTATGCTTCCGCCTAAAGTTATGGCTCTAAAGGGCCTGTCATTGGGTTTCGGGTCAGTAACTAGGTTCGGTTTAATGTTATTCTTATTAGAGCCTGTATCTATGAGAATTTTGATGGTTTGATACCCCATTTTACATTCGAAATATGGTAGTGTTGAGGACCCTAAAAAATTGAGTACTGTGTTATTGCATTGTTCTGTGTCTTCGTAATACTCTTTTGTGTACTGTTCTGCTTGTTCCACGTATTCTTCCTGGCTTTGATCTTCTGTTGAATCAGTCATGTTAACTCCTCTTGTTCTGTTAGAAAGACTTCCTCTCCATAAATGTTGAAATGCCTTTGGCGTTTTCCCGTTTGATCTATTGAAAAAGAAGGTATTTTCCCTGCCTCGAAGCTCGGCCTATTCATGAAGTTGACATTTTTTCTTGGAATACTGCGATCAATATCCATGGGTTCGGGCTTGGTGGGGTTTTGATTTAATGAAAATGTTCCAATTTAATGAAAATTTTAAATTTATTTTTATTTTCCCCAAATTTTTCCAAAACTATAACTATTTTAAAACTTGGTACGTTTTCAAAACTACTAAATAATATTTCCGATTTGGCTGAATTTTGTTTTGTAGTTATTATAAAAAAGGAATTGGTAAGATTTTAATTTTGAGGGTGAACGGGGCAAATTTAGACACAAAATAGGTTTTCTTGGGAATTATGGGAGTCTAAGTGCCGAATCGAATAGCTCTATCTAAAAATTCCGAGCATTCGAAAATTCTGCAATTCAATATGGGAATTAGAATAAAACAAGAAAGGAAAACTAACTTCGGGCGGAGCCGAAGTTGATATACCCTTGCAGTTCAGTCGCAGTCCGCTAGGTGGCGCCACGAATCTTATATTATTAGATATATAGCGGATCGTATATAGTCGGCCGATCCTTATAAAAATTGGCAGATCAGATTGTTTTTCCCAAAATAGAATCTGTACCAAGTCCCATCTTTTTAACTTAAAAAACACCAAAGTTATGCCAATTTCGATCGTTCTATGACAGCTAGTCGGCCGATCCTTATGAAATTTTGTAAAAAAGATATTTTGGTCAAACATAGCATGTGTGGAAAGTCCCAACCCACTAACTTAAAAAACACCAAAGTTATGGCATTTCCGATCAATCAGTTATATGGCAGCTATAGGATATAGTCGACCGATCCCGGCCGTTCCGACTTATGTACTGCCTACAAAGGAAAGAAGGATGTGTGCAAAGTTTCAACTCGATAGCTCCAAAACTGAGAGACTAGTTTGCTTAGAAACAGACGGACCGACGGACAGACGGACAGACGGACAAACGGACATGCTCATATCGACTCAGGAGGTGATCCTGATCAAGAATAAGTTGGAGGGTTTATAAGTTTTTTAAGTTGGAGGGTTGAGACTTTTCACACATGTTATGTTTGACCAAAATATCTTGTGTACAAAATTTCATAAGGATCGGCCGACTATATCCTATAGCTGTCATAGAACGATCGAAATTGGCATAACTTTGTTGTTTTTTAAGTTAGAAAGATGGGATTTGGTACAGATTCTATTTTGGGAAAAACAGTCTGATTTGTCGAATTTCATAAGGATCGGCCAACTATATCCTATAGCTGTCATATAACTGATTGATCGGAAATGCTATAACTTCGTTGTTTTTCAAGTTAGAAGCATGGGAGTTTCAATGGATTCCTCTTTTGGCAAAATAATTCGATATGCCAAATTTCATAAGGATCGGCCGACTATATACGATCCGCTATATATCTAATAATATAAGATGCGTGGCGCCACCTAGCGGACTGCAACTCAACTGCAAGGGTAAATAAACTTCGGCTCCGCCCGAAGTTAGCTTTCCTTTCTTGTTTGTCGGATAAGATTGCCCAAAATGCAATCTGTACTAAGTCCCATCTTTCTAACTTAAAAAACACCAAAGTTCAATTCCGATCGTTCTACGACAGCTATAGGATGTAGTCGACCGATCCTTATGAATTTTGATATGATATTTTGACCAAATATAACTGTTGAATTGTATAAATATAATATTTAATATTAATATTTAAGCTAGTGTAAATAAGATATTCCGTATAGAATATAATATTAGAATAAGCTATTGTGAATCAGACCTTATCGATATCGATTGCAATTAAGCTTCACTTCACTTTACTGATAAGCCTTGGATTAACTAGATTTACTATCCTTAATAAAAACGATCATCAAAACTCTAATCTCAACATGGTAGCAGAACAAGGTTAATTAAATGAAAACACGAAAAGGAAAAGTGAATAGCTTTGGTATAAAATAAAAATAAACAAAAATATAAAATAAAATTGCAAACTCATATGCATCTACAGCAAAGTGGCACGTGGAACGAACTTATTCAAACGAAAAAAAAAAAAAAAACAAGAAAGAAAAAAACTTTGGGCGGAGCCGAAGTTGATATACCCTTGCACTTGTGCCATTTTCGATCGTTCAGTTATATGGCGGCTATTGGATATAGTTGGTCGATCCGTATGAAATTTGACAAATCGGATTATTTTGCCCAAAATGGAATCTGTACCATCTTTCTATCTTAAAAAACAGCAAAGTTATGGAATTTCCAATCAATCAGTAATATGGCAGATATAGGATATAGTCGAGCTCAAGCTCGATAGAGGTGGAGAAACATCGATGAAAACATCGATGCATCGATGTTTTAAAATTTTCTAGAAACATCGATGTTTTTTTGCCACCATCGATGTTTTTGTCACATCACAAATTTTTTTTTATTGATCCCTGCTTCAAAAAAGACGATTTTGAATCACCCTACAATGCTGAGCAAGCGGCTAAAGCTTTGGAGCGGGAACTCCATAGTATAATCGAGAAATCTCCAATGGAAAAATCCACACCGCCGATGGAGCCTACACCACCAGTTGAACACGGCCCCTCCAAGGTTTTTTCATTCCTTGATTCTAAATTAAACGCGAAGATAAATTCACCGCGAGCCGACGCTGTGATCCTCAAATCAAGATATTTTTTCTTAATTAATCGTACCAAAATGTGAATATGATGATCTCTTAGGATTCGGATGATCTTTTGTTTTTATTAAATTGCGAATAAAGCCTTTGTTTCTTTGTTTTAATTTGAAAAATATTAGCCTTTCACTTGCGCTATATTCTGTACTAATAAAAAACAAAAAAACTTTTTTTTTTTCAAAACATCGATGTTTCACTCGATGTTCTTTTTGAAAACATCGAAAACATCGATGTTTGCGAACATCGATGTTTCTCCACCTCTAAAGCTCGAGCCACAAGCTCAAAAAAAATATTCTCCATCAAATATACACATCCATGTACATGCGTATGTACATATGTATGTGTACGTAACAGCAAGCTACACAAAATTGGTAGCTGCATTTATTGGACTATATCTTGAGTAAACGAATTTGCCAGATATAAGCGATATATCAAAAGTTGCGTCATCTCAAAAGCTATCTCCACGTGCAAATTTTGAAAAATAATTTTTTTTTATAGATATAGTCCTTTTTTATAGTCCTCAAGATATAGTCCTTTTTCCAAAAAAATTTATTTTAGGTGAATTTTTTTTGAGTACATTTAACACGTTTAGTCTTAAAGAAAGTGATATAGATAGTTGAAAAACCTTTTCAACGGTGTAATNTAATATCTATATAATAAATATAATAAGTTTTAATATCTTTTTTGATTATAAATTTATGAATTTTGTAATTCACAAAGTTTTTTTTTAATTTTTTAACGTAAGCTTAAGGTATTTCAAAAAGTTGTAAACAATAGTTGCTCATATGATAGTAAAAAACATCTCCAATTTTTTTCCGGATTGCCAAGAAAAGAATAGTGCAAACAGACAACCAGAAAAACACACTGTCTTTATTTTGAAAAAGTTGTAAAAATCGATATTTTTTGAATAACTTCTGAAAGGAATGTCGGATCGGGTTTGAGGTACCAATCGACGCGTATTTAGGAGTAGAATCCGAATATTCTATCTGGGGACTAAAATGTGTCCACCTTAGCCCCACCTTAGTGATTCCAAAATTTTTTTCGTTTCACCCTAATTTCTCCCAAACCAAATAACTTTTGGAAAATTTTTGGACAAAAATTATCTAATTAAAACAATACCCTTTAATTTGTATACAATTCATTCATCCAATCAGCCTACAGAAAATTTTTAATTCTTCGGCTATATATAGAGTCTCCTCGCGCACGCCAAGGAATGCAGGTCGCCCCCTCGTGGACTGCCGTCTACAGTGATGATACTTAACTGCAAGAGTATTTCAACTTCGGCTACGCCCCGAAGCTAGTTTTACTTTCTTGTTCATTTTTATAATCTAGGCTGTTTAAAAATTTCCACCCGTTTAATACTTTCGGAGATATATATTTTAAAAGAAGCTGTGCTCTTTAAGCTAGCTCTATTGTCTCTTAAAACTTTATTTCTACATTTTGATTTTAAAAGTGATATATACGATTTATCGAACTACTAAACCGATCTTGATCTAGACATGTCATTGAAATACATTAAATTAGTAATTAAGGGGGCATGCGCAGTTGGAGCGCCAAAAAAAATACATTTTACCGAATTTTTTTCTTGTAAACTATTGAATTTTTTTTTAAATATCGATTTTTATACCCTTGCAGAGGGTATTATAATTTTGGTCAAAAGTGTGCAACGCAGTGAAGGAGACATCTCCGACCCTATAAAGTATATATATTCTTGATCAGGATCACCTCCTGAGTCTATATAAGCATGTCCGTCTGTCCGTCTGTCTGTTTCTACGCAAACTAGTCTCTCAGTTTTAGAGCTATCGAGTTGAAACTTTGCACACATCCTTCTTTTGTTTGCAGGCAGTGTATAAGTCGGAACGGCCGGGATCGGTCGACTATATCCTATAGCTGCCATATAACTGATTGATCGGAAATGCCATAACTTTGGTGTTTTTCAAGTTAGAGGGTTGGGACTTTCCACACATGTTATATTTGGCCCAAATATCTTCTGTAAAAAATTTTATAAGGATCGGCCGACTTTATCTTATATCTGTCATAGAACGATCGGAATTGGCATAACTTTGTTGTTTGGTGTCTTTTAAGCTAGAATGATGGGACTTTCTACGGATTCCATTTTGGGCAATCTTATTTGTTCTGCCAAATTTCATCAGGATCGGCCAACTATATCCTATAGCGGCCATATGACTGAACGATCGGAAATGGCACAACCCTAACTGCAAGGGTATATCAACGTCGGCTCCGCCCGAAGTTAGCTTTGCTTTCTTGTTACTATGTGAAATTACACTGTTTTAACTTAAATTTGAAAAAAAAAGTATAAAATATTGAGCAGTCGTGAGTGACCAAGACTGTGGAAATCTGGATCGTCTGAAATCAAAAAATGAAACGGATTTACATTTATTGAAAGTTTATCTAGTACTTAATCGATGGATATTAAAAAAAACAAGAAAGGAAAGCTAACTTCGGGCGGAGCCGAAGTTGATATACCCTTGCAGTTCAGTCGCAGTCCGCTAGGTGGCGCCACGCATCTTATATTATTAGATATATAGCGGATCGTATATAGTCGGCCGATCCTTATGAAAATTGGCAGATCAGATTGTTTTTCCCAAAATAGAATCTGTACCAAATCCCATCTTTCTAACTTAAAAAACACCAAAGTTATGCCAATTTCGATCGTTCTATGACAGCTATAGGATATAGTCGGCCGATCCTTATGAAATTTTGTACATAAGATATTTTGGTCAAACATAACATGTGTGTAAAGTCCCAACCCTCTAACTTAAACAACACCAAAGTTATGGCATTTCCGATCAATCAGTTATATGGCAGCTATAGGATATAGTCGACCGATCCCGGCCGTTCCGACTTATGTACTGCCTGCAAAGGAAAGAAGGATGTGTGCAAAGTTTCAACTCGATAGCTTTAAAACTGAGAGACTAGTTTGCGTAGAAACAGACAGACAGACAGACAGACGGACAGACGGACAGACGGACAGACGGACAGACGGACATGCTCATATCGACTCAGGAGGTGATCCTGATCAAGAATATATATACTTTATAGGGTCGGAGATGTCTCCTTCACTGCGTTGCACACTTTTGACCAAAATTATAATACCCTCTGCAAGGGTATAAATATATTCGACAAAATGGTGACCTATCAAAGTTGAACAATCGTTTTTCGTTAAAAAAAGCGGTAGTTTTTCAGCTGTAAAAAAAAAATAGTTAGGCATAAAAAAATCAATCCTTCGATTAATTACAAGATTATTATGTATTAAAAAAGCATGCTAAATTTCAAAACAATCGGGTCACTAGTTTTCGAGTAAGAGTGGTCACCGACTTCAAAAACGTAGTTTTGAGAAAAACGAGTTTAATGTTTCAACTCACTTACATAAACCGGACGCCCCTACCTTTAAACATGTGTATCTCAATTAATTTTCACCGGATCATTTCAAAATTTTGTGAACACATTTCTAAAAAAAAGTTTAGCATAAAAAAATCAATACTTCGATTAAGTACTAGATTATTATGTATTAAAAAAGCATGCTTATTTTCAAGAAAATTGGGTCACTAGTTTTCGAGTAAGTGTGGTCACCGGTTTATGTAA
Organism: Drosophila pandora; assembly: GCA_021223865.1. Classification (NCBI taxonomy): domain Eukaryota; kingdom Metazoa; phylum Arthropoda; class Insecta; order Diptera; family Drosophilidae; genus Drosophila; species Drosophila pandora. The sequence goes on along the minus strand of JAJJHT010016151.1, from coordinate 489,344 downwards.
TAGTGAGTTGAAACATTAAACACGTTTTTCTCAAAACTACGCTTTTGAAGTCGGTGACCACTCTTACTCGAAAACTAGTGACCCGATTGTCTTGAAATTGGAATAATAATCTAGTACTAATCGAAGGATTTTAAATTACAATTTTATGAATTAATTATTATGCTTCTTGAATTAATGAACTTGCTTGTCCGGCTTAAATTCAAGCTTCTCGTAGAATACAAGTATTGTATTCGTGTGAATGTATTTAACTGGGAGAAGGAATCATCTCCGACCCCATAAAGTGTTTACAGATATTCTTGATTAACATGAACAGCGGTCGATGTCGTCATGTCCGTCTATCTATCCGTCTGTCTGTATGAACTAGTGGATCTAAGAGTTTAAAAGATATAGAGCTATAAGATTTAAAAACGAATACGACAAAAAATACGAATTTTTGTTACAAAGACTAACAAAAAACACGTATACGTATAAATTATTTATAAATTTATACGTATATAAATATAAAAAATAGGTCCCAAGCTTTTATTGACTAAACCATGAAAGGTATGACATTTCTGATTAATCAGTTATACATATGGCGGACATGTAGGACATATCCAATAGAAAAGAAGGAGTAGTAGTATTAAACAGACGTACTGATCAAGAATATATATACTTTTTAGATTCGGAGACGCCACTGCACACATTTAATAAAAGTTATAATCCTTAGTTCAAGTTAAATGAATTTTGGTTAGGCACATACTCTGCATAAATTTATATGTTTATGAATATTAAGTTATTTTAATCCACCAGCTAGTAGTAATAATTTGAATTTTAAATTCAATGAAACCAGATTATTTAAACTGCTCAGAATGTAACCCCTAGACTAACGCGGGCCACAACGACATCCGTGTGTTTAATCTACGATAAATATGGGAACTAAAAATGTTTTTTATATAAACCCTAAATAAATAAGTCGTAATTCCAATTTAAAAGTCAAATTATTTTTTTAGGAAAATTCTGTTAGTATGTTTTGATGTTGAGGTTTAAACAAGGTTTTTTTAAAGGCTCTGAGGAATAGAATAAAATCTTACAAATTTTAGTTTATACCAAATTTTGCTTATTATTTTCTTATTGTGATAGCACCAAAAAAAAATCACACACATAAATAGAATAGTATATAAATTTTTAATTTCAAAATTATTAGAGAATTATACAAATTAGTTTACATTATTGGGTCGCTAATTGCATTGTTTGTATGAAAAGTAATTTATTAATTTTTATTATTTAAAGCCAGCGG
>JAJJHT010016151.1:441189-488031 GCA_021223865.1 Drosophila pandora | reverse complement strand
TGTAATTAAAATTTTAATAAAATTAAATATAAATAAATATTATGAAATAACAAAGCTGTTTCATTTCAAATTTATAATTTTTTTGAATGAAGTTACAAATGTTGAGCAAATTTTATAGAATTAAAAAAAAAATCTAGTTAATTGGTTATGGGTTCAAAGTATTTTATTAAGTTTTTGCATTTTATAACAAAATAATATATAAAAGGTAAAAAAGGCGTGTTACCATTTTGAGTAGTTTTAAGATTATGACAATATTCGTATTTTGTACTAAAATAATAATAAAGAAATAAAAAAACGTTTTTCAAAAGTATAAAATTCTCCAAGATACATTTGGGTTCTAAATGGGTCTGTATGGGTATTCAGACGATCTATTAATTTCTAGTAAAATAGTTATATAATGAAATAACATAATCTTTAACCTTTATAACGGACATAACTGTTAAATTACCAAATTCACTCGGCAAAATGTATCAGCATAAAGATCAATACTTATCATCATTTTGAACTACTTAAATAAACAAAGCCAACAACAACAACAAAAAGTATGTTTTTATATAATGTATACTATACTATCATTTAATACGTGATGTACGTACATACGTACATAATGATAAACCCTTTTATTATTTTGTACTTGGTTAAAACCAAGTTTAATTCCTGCACCCAAACAAATATTATATTTTAAAACATATTTGCGCTTTGCTCCGAAAAAACTTATCAATTTAGTTTTAGCGGGTAACAAAATATAATTATATTTATTTTTGGCTTATATTTTATTAATATTTGATCCGTAAAAAATGAATATATAACGGGTAAATATAAAATGACCTTGTTTATCAAGCCATATTTATGCTAATGAATATATGTAAATCCTATTATACTGTAACACAAAATAAAAACCATGAAAGATAGATACATAATAATTTGTACGTAGACGTTTCAAATAAATAGAAGCATTTTAATTATAAATGGTCTAGTAAAGCATATAATAAACCATATTTTTTATGGAATGGAAACTTGTTATGGAATATTTATACCCTTGCAGAGGGTATTATAATTATGGTCAAAAATGTGCAAGGCAGTGAAGGAGACATTTCCGACCCTGATCAAGATCACCTCCTGAGTCGATATAAGCATGTCCGTCTGTCTGTCTGTTTCTACGCAAACTAGTCTCTCAGTTTTCGAGTTATCGAGCTGAAACATGAACTTGCTCCTTTTGTTTGCAACTATATCCTGTAGCTGTCATATAACTGATTGATCGGAAGTGCAATAACTTTGGTGTTTTTTAAGAAAAATGGTTGGAACTTTCCATACAAATATAACGGCCCAAACATCTTATCTACAAAATTTCATAAGGACCGGCCGACTGTATCCTATAGCTGTCATAGAACGATCGAAATTGGCATACATTTTTTTAAGTTAGGAAGACTTAAAACAGGTTCCATTTTGGAGAATGTAATCCGATGTGCCAAATTTCATAAGGATCGGCCGACTATATCCTACAGTCTGACTATATGCTGCTACTTAACTGCAACTGCTTTCCTTACTTGTTTTCTTTAAATTTTCTTTGACCAAGTTGTCTTTAAAATACATACATTTTTTTCTCCCATACAAAAATATCAGCTAAAAAGCTAAAAAGTATGCTATGAAAATGTAACTCAAAACCTGTTGCCCCGCTTACCGCCCCGCCTCTTTTTTGTCCCTAGGGGTGTCCCAGGGTGGTAGCACTAGCATGGGTGGGTCGACCCTCCAAAGTTAGTGGGCAAGCGAGTCCAATCGGGCACGCTAAATGAGTCAAAACAGGTTTTTCCTACACGTTAAAACGAGGGACATCAGAATTCATTTTAGAGGTATGGTTTCTTGAGTAAAGTTTCTTATTTTGATCCCTAGAATCCAAAAATTATATGTGCCTAAGCGATTTTTGAATCGTCCCACCCTAATGTTTATAAATAAATTAGTTCAAATCGTCAAACTAGTAGATCTAGGTATTTCTACCAGTTTTTCCAACGTTTTACAACGATTTAACGAAGAAAATATCAAAAATACCACTACTTTCACCTCCTCAGTGGGGGAAAAAAATTTATTGTAGATTCATACTTTTCGCACTCAGAAATTAATGATAATTTTTTATTTTTTTTACTCAAAAATTAAACTCAAGTCAAGTTGAAATCTTCCTATGTAAAGATAGGTAGTTTTTCAGCTGTAAAAAAAAAGGTTTGCATAAAAAAATCAATCGTTCGATTAAGTACTAGATTATTATTCCAATTTCAAGACAATCGGGTCACTAGTTTTCGAGTAAGAGTGGTCACCGACTTCAAAAACGTAGTTTTGAGAAAAACGTGTTTAAAGTTTCAACTCACTATTAGATAAACCGGACGCCTCTACCTTTAAACATGTGTATCTCAATGAATTTTCACCGGATCATTTCAAAATTTTGTGAACACATTTCTAAATATATACACTTTAAGAAAATGCAAAAAAAAATTCGATGTTTTGAAAGTTACAAGTGCGCATGCCTTCTTAAATTTGTATAGCCTTGCAGAGCTAATTAACAATTTTGTTCAAAAGTGTGCAAAAGCAGTGAAGGATACATCTCAAACCATAGACATAATATATACCGGGGACCGTTATCATTATAAGTTTTATTTTAAAAATCACAAAATAATTATTATTTTCTGAGCGGAATAATGAAATAAAAAATAATCATTATTTGGGATTTTTAAAACAATAAATCCCTTTTTAATGAATCTCTCCCGCAAACAGTACTCGATCCAAATAAACGTCTCTACACGTCCAAATTCCAAATGTTGAGAAAACTTTTAACATTTGAGGACTTTATCGATAGACACCTCAAATCCTCAACTAAATTAATGAAGAAATATTGGGAGGTAATCCAGCTCACAACGTCTTCACAAAATGATTATTTTTTATTTTTATTTTTTCGCTTAGAAAATAATGATTATTTTTTGATTTGTAAAATTAAATTATAGCAATAATCATTATTAACGGTCCCTGATATATACATATTGATGATCAGCCTCCCAAGTTGATATAAGCATCTAACTTTGCACGCACTATATAAGTCGAAACGGTTTTACAAAATTTACATAAAAATCGAACGACTATATCGTATAGCTGCCATATAACTGGTTGATCGGAAGTGCCATAACTTAGTTTAGAAGGATGAGATCTTCTGTGTGTCCTATTTTCGTTTAACTAATCCAATCTAAAAAATCATAATGATCGGCCCACTATATACTATAGCTGCCATTTACTTGAACGATCGGAAATGGCACCTACTCCTGACTCATGGAGTTAAGAAATAAAGATAGTAGACGATAATGCTGATTTCTTTGCTCGTACACTGTGATGCTCACATCAATGTTAAGATTTTAAGATTCCAAAGATGTAAAATAGGTTTAAAATAGAATTATCCCTTTTTCACATCGGCCTGTCATTCTGCAGTGGTTCCCGCGGTCATAAGCTTTAATTTTAAAGCGGGTTCCACTATCGTGCCTGGCAATATGCCGTGAAACCCACATAGGTAACAAGTTTCGGATGTTAAGATACATATATAATTAAATGTATATATATCTTATTTTTGTATTTATTTTGACAAATCAGTCAGCTATGCTTGAATCGTCGCGCGAGAATCGCGTGATAAAAATATCTCAAAGTTGTCCGTTCGTGGAACCTGCCGCTTTTGTTTTTGTGAGTTGTCTCATCTATTGTCTGTATAACCTTTGCCTGAACCTATATTTTACTATAGTATACTATACTATAGCATCAATAAGTAGATACAATTTTTAAATAATATATGTAACAAGATACAAGCTACCAGATTTTTACCAGATACCAGCTAGCGCCGAAAAGTCTGATTGGGTTTAACGAAATAAAACGCCACTGTCAAATACAAGTTTTTTTGTACAAAAATCAGTCTGTAAGCTATATCTTTTATGATGAATTTTTTATGAATTTTTTTTTAATTATAAAACTCACGAAAATCCATTTTTTCCATCCATCAAAATTTTGCCACTCCCATATCCGCTTCAAAAAATGGCACTCTTTTGTAGAGGAAGTTCTGAAAATTTTTCTCAAAACAAAAAAAAATAAACTACATTTTATTTTAAAAATTTGTTAACATTCTAATAACATTTATACAAAAAAGGGTAATAGAGTGAATAAGAAGTATACCGAATAGGTAAAAAATTCGATAATTGTTGTCCCTATAAAAAATTGATTTATAAAAAAACCCTGAGAAAAGAAGCGGAGAGTTAATTAGAAAAGTAATGGTGATCATATAGCCGATAATCTCGATCTAACTTTACTGTTTTTATTTAATTTGTTAGTCCCGCTTGACTTGTATTTCCCGTCATTATTAAGTTGTACTTAACTATGAAGATTTCATAACTTTAAAATATATGATATATATGTATTATATAATTTCTTTAGATTTTTTATTTGAAAAAAGAGCCGTATCTTTCCAAATCTGAGTACAGATTGCTCGAGCATGATTTGATAACTATTTATTTATGCACGGATTTAATTTTTTGGCGTTATACAATTTTCATTGCGTTATTATCACTTAACAGCTTAATTGTGCGATAGTAACGAATTTATATATTATTGTATAACTTAACTGTATGAATTAATTCAATTGATTGTTATTTATATTTTATTTATGTTTATGTTCGTTTTTCTTTTTGTTTTTGTCTAATTTTATTTGTTTCAGTTGCGTGTGATTCGTGCTTTTCGCTCGACATTGGAAGATCTAAACGAACGACGTTCCATGCACAGCTTGCATAGCTTACGTAGTGCTAGAACGGAATTGCACGGTCGATTAGCAAGTGGCCATTTTGTACAAAATTCTAAGATATTGAGCCCCAATCACAACACCCAGCAGAAAAACCACCCGCAGGGTCTAACTAGTGGGTCAATTTCTATGCTTCCGCTGGACATATCTTATATTGACGACGATTCACAACAACCGCGGTCTTTGCACAATGGAATTGTAACCCAAGTCACATCAATATCCAGAAATTTAAGTTGCCCTACCTCTGCATTAAACCCAAGATTATCTGATGTTGCGGACATTCTAAAACATAAAATGCGTAATAACTTTGAAGAATCACATTTAGATGAGCAGCATGAGACTAGAATTTAATAAGTTTAAACAGCTGTAAATAATAAAATATATCAGCTATTATAGCTAACAAATAGAGCTTGTATATTTAAACCATATTTAAATCACCCTAGCCTTTTACTTAACTGTCTAAATAAACCAGCATCAGTACTTTTTATTAATTTTAATCAAGTCTTTTTGTCAATACAGTTTTTAGGTTAATGACATAAAGGATATACATACGCTTTATTACTAAAGTCTTATAAAAATAAAAATATAAATGCAAAATGCATTTTGAATTTATTTACTTTATTTTCCATAGCATTAACCAGCTTCCACGAATTTTATTGATTATGTATTATGATGATTGAGAATATATTTTGTAAAAATAAAAAAATGTATGTTGAGCATGCAATTTATGTTGTTCTTTTATAACTTGCTAAAATTTTATTTTTCATTACTAATCTGAATGCAAAAATTTTTTTATAATATATTTATTTTACTAAAGTGACTAATTACTAAATAAAAATTAATTTAAAAAAATGTATATGTGTTCAGGCAAGGCAAAAAAACAAATAATAATATATAGAATTAAACGCATTAAATTAATTACGTAAATGGTAGAATGAAATATTATTGTTTCTTGTATTTTTTTTTATAAATTTACACAGCTACACAGATAATTAAAAATCTGCTTTAAAAAATTGTTATTATTGGGGGATAATTGGAGTTATTAATATTTCCTATCAGTTAAAACTATAAGTTACAACTTTCTTGGATAAATGGTAAAAAATAATAATTAATAAATATTTGTTTGGAGTGTAAATACAAGAAAATTATATTTAGAAATGTAAAGTTTCTTAGGACTTGTGCCAGCATCAAATATCATAATTATTACTAATTAATTCTCTCAATGCAACTAGTCGCAGCGGTCCACTAATTTCCCGTTATCAACTGTTCCATATTCTTTGATTCTCCCAGATTCGCAAGCGTTTTGTTGTTCTTTTGTAGCGCATGCACTTTGGGAGCTTTGGTAGAGCTTCTGCGCAAGCTCTTAGGTTTTAGGCACTTGTATATTCGGCTTTGTTTGGATCGGCCGCTGCAGTTGTTTTGGGGTTAAATTGACCCATAATAAATTGGATTGAAATTGAGTTGTGGAATTTCGATTAATTCGGCCGCTATCAAAACGCTTATAGCTCAACAAAGTTATTTTACAGAAGCCCTAGCTCTTACGGTATGTGCTTCGCTACGTATAAAGTAAAAAATTTATTTAAACAAAATATATTTGAATAACTGCGAGTTAGTTTCAACTTATTCTAATGCTCTAATACGGATAGGAAATATATATTTTTTTTATTTTGCGCATGAATACAAAACGCCTGGGGGTATCGCCTCTGAATAAGGCAACAAAAAGTTGGCCATTTTAAAAAACAGGATTCCTCCAAATTCACACCACAAACGTAAGGATCTTATTAATAGATATCGCAAATTATAAACGCACAGGATATTTTATTTTTTTAAGCTCAAATGGCATTTTAGATTTAATCATTGGGATTTGAGGATCGTATTTTCAATAAAATTTGGCAACCACTTTTTCACTGCCACTGTCACAGAGACATCGAAGGCAACTGCATAGCAAACGAATTGGCTCGCATAGGCACCACCACACCGCTCCAGGGTAAACTGAAGGGTACCGGTGTACCTATAACCCCAAACAAACTCCAACTCAGGTTGGCCCGCCAACTCTGGCCAAAAATCTCAAAGAAAAGAACATCCCAATTATTTAGGATGGACAGAACCCGTATCAGCACGGCTATAAGAGTCATTGCGGGCCATTGGCTCTTCCCACAACGAATACCGAAGATGTAAGAATGAAGAACCTGTGGAGCATCTTCTATGCCACTGCCCAGCCCTGCAGTCACTCAGACAACAACACCTAGGTGATTGGTTCAGTAAGCTCAGTAACATCTGGTTCAGCTCAGTTGTTACTGAGCAACTGAACATCTCGACGATGTCAGGAACAGATCAAAACTTAATAGAAAAATTTATCAAAGCCACAGGGTGGGGAAACAGCTAGACCATAAGTCCTTTCTGCGAATAAGGGAAACTAGATAAGGCCCATGGAATTACAAGGGACCAAATACGGTCTAAGTGTGGTGGTTGCCCCAATAGCAGGGAACCACCAACCGTCTAACCTAACCTAACCCAACCTTTTTACTGGCAATCTGGTGCTATAGTGTGGAACGAAAGATATGCGTTTAAAAATCGCTATAAAAAACAACAAGTGAATGGCTGCCTCGGCTGGCTTTACAGAAGCCCATTCGGTGCTTGGACGAAGATGACCATTTTTTACCAAAATATCGTGTTTTCTGATGAGGCCCATTTCCACCACGGTGGTTACTTTAATAAGCAAAACTGTCGCATTTGGCATTTTTCTTTGAAAACGTCGAAGGAGCCGCCGTAACCGTTAATGGTGTCCGCTATCCCGGCATGTTGGAAGACTTTTTCTTTCCCCGAATGGAAGAGGAAGACATAGACGACATATGGTTCCAGCTGGGCGGCGCTACGTACTACACAGCCAGCCGAGGCAGCCATATGAACGAAGTGGTGTTTTATACATAAACCGCAATATATAATTCATTTAGATCGGTTGCCTAAAGAAAATTTTTAATTCTTCGGCTCTATAAAGAGTTTCCTCGCGCACGCCAAGGCACGCAGGTCGTCACCTCGTGGGCTTCCGTCCATAGTGCTATCCGATAAAAAAAAAATTTTGAAAAATATGTATACTCGTTTTTTAAGGGGGCAGGATGGTTTCAGAGGCTGAAAAAAAAAACAAATTGTTGCGATTTTTTTTTTCAATTCTGAGTGAATATAATTATTCAATTTGATCTTTTTTTTTGGGGAAAAGCGTTATAACTTTAACAATTTTCATAATTTTTTAATGAAATTGGTCCCATTTTATTCAATATTAATGAGATATTAGTATTGATATGTGGCAGAATGTCAGAATTTTTGTCAGAAGAAAGGAATCTCTAATTCTTATACAATTTTGTTCTTTTTGTTTAAAAAAATCGAAGATATATTTTTTTTCAAAAGCTACAACCTTAAACTATTGAAAAACACCGGCAATTTTGAAATCGGTTTAAAAAAACTCGTTCAGGAATTTTTAAGCGCAAAAAGGTCCCGAAAAACGGTTTTTTAACCATAAATCAAGATTTTGAGGGTGTTAGAAATATTTCTTGCATGGTTTTGTGATATACTCGACCAGATGAACAATTCCGACTATGTCACTTTAAAAGTTCATTCACTTTTGTTTTTTTTTGTAGCACTGTGTTATTTATCCCGTAACGGGCAGTTGGCCGGAAGTCGCTTCAAAAAATTTTTATCTTGCGATGCGTAAAGTCTGGCCTTACAGTGTTATCGGTAATAAAAAATTTAATTGATTTACTTAAAATATTAGTTTCTTGTGCGGATGAACAAAACCATTTTGAAAAATATGCGATTTTGAATTTTTGGCGGTGTTGTAAAGTAGGAGGTACCATTTTTACATAAAAATCAGCCCATTATTGCCCGTGAAAATGGTAAAAAAAATTTAAAAAAAAAGCGTTCGTTCATCCGCAAGTTACGTTATGCGTCTAAAGTTTTAAATGCAAATGAAAGTATATGGGTAGAAAGTAACTAGAAAATCGGTATCTCAGTTTTAGTCCGATCGACAAAAAACTTTCACAGGATATTCCTCGAGTCTCAAACTCGATTATAAAACGAAATTTTTTGGGGGCCGCCCTATATTAAATTTTGATCGATTAATATTTGGTGGATCATATTTTACACTAATATAATTAACAAACCAGCAGGTTTTAATAAATTTAAAAATTCGAGCTTAGACTGAAATGTAAGTTTTATCACAATTGGGACGAATTGATGTATCCTCCAATGTATTCTCACATATTATAATCAATTTGATAATGATAATGCGCATCTTGCACGCTTTCCATGACCGCCGTGCAAGATGCGCAGCTACAGGGTCACTAGATCTGCGTTATAGTCTTAATACTGCTACATCATGTGATTATGCGTTCGCAGACTGACATTTGCTCTTCTAGTTCGTGACTATATTTTATCATTTGAAAAAACCTCTTGACGAGGTAAAATACAGGTAAAGAACCTGCATGCCAAGCTCAAAATATCTGTGACGATTTTGGTGACGAAAAAATGCTATATATGTGTGCAAAATTGCACATAAAAAATATTCTTATTCGGCACGTGCCAGATATAGAATTAGTAGATTTTTTGTGTATATTATGAATATTATGAATATTAAAGTAACTCTCCTCTTCTCTAATTAAAAATGTGCCCAAAATTCTATAAAAAAACCAAAATTTTATCGTAGTTGTGGGATAATGTTTTTAATGATAGCTCCAATTTAATGAAAATTTTAAATTTCTTTTTATTTCCCCCAGATTTTTTCAAAACTTTATAACTTTTCTAAAACTTTTTGGTACGATTGAATATAACATATTTGATTTAAAAATTAATACTAAATAATATATCCGATGTGGCTGAATTTTGTTTTGTAGTCATTTTATAAAAAGCATTGGTAAGATTTTAATTTTGGGGGTGAACGGGGCGTGGCAAAAATTTGACACAAACTAGATTTGCTGGGAATCATGGGTCTTATCGAATCGGATAGCTTTATCTAAAAAAAATTCGAGCGTTCAAAAATACTGCAATTCAATATAGGAATCAGAATAAAAATATATTTAATGTATATAAATCCTCTAAAAATCCGCCAAATTATCGATTTTATTTATTTAAATAAAGTAAAATTTGAATGGATTTACTGCATGTTTTCAAGTTTATTGCTCACATACATGCACATGTTAAAAAAAAATTCCCCATCAAATACACACATCCTGCATGGATGTGTTATGGACACATTTATGTATGTATGGCTACGTAAAACCAAGACGCTTCAAAGGTGGCTGCACTAAATTGGTAGGTCCACTTATAGGACTATATCTTTAGTTGACGAATTTTGCCAGATATAAGCGATATATCAAAAGTTGCGGCTATATTCACGTGCAACATAAATAAGATCGAAGGATATGATATCGGATGCATGCAGAAAATTTTTAATTCTTCTGCTATATATAGAGTCTCCTCGCCCACGCCAAGAAACGAAGTTCGTCACCTCGTGGACTGCCATCCACAGTGATAATATAGTAGAGGAGCTCAATAGGGGATTTCGGGAGTTATAATAGCGAGGCAAATTGAGTTACAGGGGGTACCTAGTACCCGTGAAACTGAATCCAGCAAAAATAGACTTCCTATATATGTTTTTTAAGTAACTGATTTCTTTTATTTTATAAGATATCCTAAATTATTGGCCCGACATATCATTTTTATGCAACGCGATGCCACCTCAAAGAATATTAAACCCCAGGAATTTTTTCATAAATTGCACAAGTACAGGATTTTTGCACTTACATTTTTTTACCACAATAAATGTTTTTATTTTTAGTAAAATTTAGAAATTTCGGTGGAACTTAATAAAATTGATAGAGCTAGACTTAAAATTTAAATTGATTAGAGCACGGGCTGCTGAAAATCACAGCGCAGCTTCGTGTTCTACTGTTTTACTACACCCGGTACTTTAAGAGTATTAGTGTTTATTGTAGTCGTGTAAAGGTTAAAAAAAAAGATTTTTATCATTCACAAAAGAGTATAAATAAGATTTTGAAAAAGTTTTGATGCCGATCTATTACAATGCTTACAAACCAAATTCAGCTTAGTTACTGTACTTTGAAAGCTTAAATAAAGTTTGGGTAGAAAAGACGAGTCCCGGGTATCATATAGTCGAGAAAATCCACTGTAGCCTCTCTATCTTGTTAGAACTATTGTTAGAACTGTTTAGAGTTTTCATTCCGCTTCCCTTCTGGGTTTGATTGTTTGAGTTCAATTAACAACAAAACATACATGCAAGCGAATTTTTTTTTTTTAATACTTTTTTTCGGTGCTTTGGGTGGAAAGATGAATACCAGGTATCGTATAGTCCGGAAACTCGACTATAGGTGTATTTTCTTGTTTGAGCCATTAATAAAATACTCAAATTTCTTTGGATCCTTCTTAGATGCTGAATAGGCGCGAGCAACGCCTAATTCTACAGTTATTGTGCAGTTGCATGTTTAACCGATAACTTGCCCGTAAAGAACACGCTTTTACGATAAGACCGTCTGCTGTGGCAGAATTTCGATTACAAAAATTAGGACATAAAACTGAATAGCAAAAAAAGAAAGGGGTTTTCCGGTTTGGAAAAATATCCCCGCAATGGAAGTAAAATTACGGAAAAGGGTGATTAGTGAAAACTAATTCGACGTTGTATTTTGGGGTGTGGGCAGGTAGGTTTAATCTGTGCGATGTAATTATAAGAAGTAAACTAAAGCTTCTACATCGAGTCTACGTCGATAGCAGCGCTTTAAAAACCGAAGCATACTTGCCGATCGGAAGATTGTTAGATGGCTGTTTTCTTAGCGGATAGCATGCCGTCAGCAACGTAGAAAAAATTGGTAAGCTTTAGGTTAGGTTAGGGCGGTGATGCTTGGGGGACATAGAAGACCCCCCCGCTTCCAATTGAGCCGCTAGGGCTTCCTGTGCTACCGCAAGGGTTTCACCGAAGTGCTATATACCTAGACTTCCTGTGGCGGTCCACGGTCCCAACCTGCTTTTTTTTTTAGGCAACCAGTCCACTTGAGAAATTTCTGACAGATCGTTAAGGTCCGAGAGTTCTGCGGACCCGAAGTATTTGAGTCTGCTGCGACCGAGCGCCGTGCAGTGGCATAGGAGGTGTGTGACCGATTCTACCTCCTCTTCATCCCTGCAGCTCCTGCAATAGTCATTGTGGGGCACTGCAAGCCTGGCCGCGTTTTTGCCAGTGTCCAGTAATTGCCCCAATCGCTAGGCTGCAGTCTGGTCTGCTAAGAGCAATAAGTCTCGCCGATCTTTTCTGAGAGCGTGTCGGCCAGATCAGACGTGAGGTTCTACAGGTCTGGATATTACTCCATTTCCTATTGGCTGCCAGGTCAAAAAACTCCCTACACTTTAGCCTGCAAGTAGCCAAGGGAATGCCTACAAGTTCTTTCTCCGGTAAGAGAGGGTTGGTAGTTCCTGCCCTAGCTAGTTCATCTGCGGCGCAGTTTCCCTCGTGATCCCTGTGACCGGGAACCCAAATGAGGTAGATGTCATGCTGTTCAGCCATCTCGTTGAGATCTGCGACAATCATTGACTGTCCTGGAGTTGGACGAGAATCCGTCAAGTGCCTTGAGCGTTGCCTGACTATCTGAGAAGATGCATATTGTACCCCGATTGTCCCTTATTGCTGGGGTTTCCAGTGCTTCCCTAATGGCTACTACTTCAGCCTGGAAAACCCTGCAGTGGTCAGGGAGTCAGAAGGACTCCTTTACGCTCAAATGCTCACAAAAGTAACCGCCTCCCACCTGGCCGTTGAGTTTTGATCCATCTGTGTAGATATGAAGGGAGCCCTTAGGTCCCGGTGTCCGGGGATTCCATTCCTCCCTCGAGGGGGTGATGATTTTGTAATTAAAGGTGGGTTGGTCGACGGGCACGCAGTATTCCGTACCCCCCTCAGGCATGAAGTGATGCAGGTCCATTCTGGTGTGACCAAAACTATTCTTGCTCCATAGATTCGCCTCTCGCAGTCTTATTGCCGCCAGAGAGGCTATCTTTACCCCCATCAGTTCTACCGGTAGTAAGTCAAGGATGAGATCTTGGGCATCGCTAGGCGTAGTGCGTAGACTGCCTGTTATACAGACTTCCGCCATGCGCTGCGTCTTCCTGAACCTATCCCTGCACAAGGAGTTGTCCAGGGCATGCCACCAGACCACAACTCCATAAAATAAGATTGGTCTGATGATCGCTGTGTCTAACCATCAGACTATCTTGGGGCACTTTCCCCATTTCAGGCCTACCGCCTTGCGGCAGGTATAGAGTGCTATTGCAGCTTTCTTAGTGCTATCTGCGGTGTTCAGCTTCCAGTCCAGTTTCCTGTCTAGTGTGATGCCTAGGTACTTCGCACTACCACTAAGAACTAGTGTTTCCCCTAAGAGCTTCGGAAGCCTTACATTTGGTATTTTGTACTTTCTGGTAAACAGCACGAGCTCTGTCTTGAATGGATTGACTCCCAGCCCGTCCCTTTGCGCCTAGGCCGAAAGAACTTCGAGCTTCCCTGTCATTAGGTCGCATAACGTTGTGGCAACAATTGCGTCCGCGTACGCAATGATCTTACAGCCGCCACCCTCTAAGGATCGCCGTTGGCTTTTAACCGCCACGTTCCAGAGTAGTGGTGAGAGAACACCTTCTTGCGGGGTGCCCCTCTTGACATTGCTTCGAATAGTCGAACCTCCAAGAGTAGCATCGACACTCCTGTTGACCAGGATCTGCCGTATTAGGTTAACTGATCGGTCGTCTATTCCAAGTCCCGTCACTGCATCAATTATTGAGCACGGCAAGATGTTGTTGAAGGCCCCTTCTATGTCTAGAAAAGCAACAAGTGCGTATTCCTTAAAGTTGATCGCTCGCTCGGCTCGATCATAGTGATATCGTGCAGGGCCGTTTCTGTTGATCGGCCCCTTTTGTAAGCATGCTGAGAGCATGAGATGTCACTTGGGTTAATTTTTAGTTGGAGATGGAGACTTAAGAGTCTTTCCATAGTCTTAAGGAGGAAGGAAGACAGACTTATAGGTCTGAAGTCCTTAGGGGTGCAGTGGTATGGTTTGCCCGCTTTGGGTATGAATACAACCTTCGTGCACAGCCACGCCTTTTGGTACCATACCAGTAGTGAACACTGTACTGAAGATTTGTCTGATCCATTTCCTTAGGTTAATACCGGCCCTAGATAACTGAGCCGGCATTACTCCGTCTGGGCCCGGAGATTTGAAGGATTTAAGCCTTTCTATTGCCCATTTAAGATTTCTGTCACTAAGTAGGTAGTTGATGGAGCCCTGATGGCCCTGGCTACGCATCACCTGGGTTGTTCTTTCCGATGAGCGACCCGGGAAGTGTGCCTTGATAAGGGTCTTCAGGGATTCCTGGCTTGAGGTTGTTCACCGCCCATTCGTGTTCCTAATATAACCTACGATGAAGGCTGCAGTAGAGAGAATCTTTCTTAGGCGGGCGGTCTCTGATGTCTCCTGGATATTGGTGCAGGAATTGGCCCTGGCAACCCTCTTTGCAATTCGCAATTCTTTGTTATACGGCCTGAGTTCAGCTTTATAGGCCTCTCACGCCTCGTCTGTGTTGGTACAGTGCGCGTGGTTAAAGGCCCTACGCGCATTTTTCTTGAAGGGGGCTAACGACGAGATCCACCATGGAGGCTTCTTCGATCTGCTGCTAGCTATTCTTTTCTTGGGGCAGGCCCTGTGGTAAGCTTTTGCGCTCGACGCAGTAAGCTTATCTACCATGGCGTTGAGCCCCTCGTGAGTCTCGATGGTCTCTGAAGGTGGTTCACCTAGGGATCTATCTAGTATCTTTTTATAGAGCTCCAGTTTGCCTTCCTAGGATTTCGAACTGCTTGCTTGGTGAAGTTTTCAAAATTTACGGCTATCTCAATGTAGCGGTGGTCTGAAAAGGAGTGTTTGTCTAGGACTTTCCAGCTGGTGATTGCATCAGCCAGGGAATGCGAGAATAATGTAATGTCAAGAACCTCTCTCCTGTTCTTGACGACGAAGGTGGGTTCTGAGCCTCTGTTACCCACTAGAAGCTTAGAGCTGAGGATAAAATCGAAGATTGACTCACCCCTCTCATTTGTGTCATTGTTTCCCCACTGACTGTGATGAGCGTTGGCATCGCATCCTATCAGTAGGTCGATTTTCTTCCTATCGCTGTCTTCCACAAGCCGCCTGAGTAGCAAGTGCGTTGGAGGTCCTAAGTGGCCTTGACCCATACACGCCGAGCATATTCTTATCGATGCGGCTACATGATCTTCATTGCTGAAATTTGGTAGCAAGAAAGTATTAAGGCTCTTTTTTGCGAGTATGCATGCTCGCTTTTTACCTGTTAAATCGGCTGTGCACAGCCTGAAATCCGAGGCACCCAAGCCGAGAATCCTGTCTCCATGGATCCAGGGTTCTTGGATGAGGGCCACATCAGCTCCACTCTTTGCGAGATGGAGCAGGAGGGCGGCGGATGCCACCTTACTGCAGGAGGTTTATCTGCAAGAATGTCAGGGACATCCTTTAGATTTTCCACCACAGTAACCTCAGCCTCGGTGTCCGAGCCTAGCAGTGAGTCCTTCTCCATACCGACGCCTCCAAGAGCCCTTGTCAAGTCACTCTCCTCTGAGGTGTACCCTTTCCTTCTGGGCGGACCGCTTCGCTCGGTTCCCCCAAGTCTAACTCTTGTGCGTCTATCTCCAAGTCGATGCCTCCAGGCTTACTCTTCGCATCCGACTTGTAGATCCTCACCGCAACGTGCTCGAACCCGTACTTAATACGGCTACCAGCACCCTCCAGGATCCTCGCAGTCTCCTCATTTAAAGTGAGGACAACCTGCCTTCTTAGCCCCACTGCTTCCTCCACCTTAGCGACTCTCCAGTCCGCCGTAGGGAGTGTGGGATTGCACATTTTAAGCATGGCCAGTATGGTTGCAGGGTCCGCCGGCTTCTCTGTCAGCCATACGCGGGCCCTCGGTTTGCTGGGGATCTTGTCCCAGTCCACCGCCTCCAGACTGGCTCCTGGGTAAACCTCTCCAAGCGACGCAATCTTGCGCTTGTAGAGGCCTACAGACCTCGCATCTTGGCACGCTATCGCTTTGATGCTACCCTGGTACCACCCTGCGTCTTCGCAGTCCGGTGGAGGTCCTCAGCCCTTGAGCATCTTCTCCATGAAGAGCCCATGCAGCTCATTCACCACCCTCCGCCAAAGCTCCTTAGGGATCAGGCCATCTTTGGAGCCGTTGTCAACCACCCCAATGATGGTCCTACCCTTTGTAACCTCGGCCAAGGATCTGTTGCTCTGCTGCGCCTGCACCTTTTTCTTCTTCTCTAGGGGCGCTCCACCGTCAGTCGACCTCTGCCCCTTCGCACTTTGTGCGCTATCTTTGGCAGAGTCGCCTACTCCTGCCGGCTTCTTCGGATCGAATCTCACTTCCGCTTTTACTGGCTGAAAGTCAGGCAGGATTATCTCAGCCTGGTCGGGGTTGAATTCCGCCGATGGGTTTGCCCTCATTAGAATGAAGGCCGCTCTCCTCATATCCTTATAGGAGCCCTTCCGCTGCAATGGGCCAGCAATCGCCGGACCGGGGCCTTCCTTAGGGATACCGCCGGTGCGAGAGAAGCTCGACCCTGGGATCTTGCCCCCACACCGTTCGGTGGTCCCCTAGTGGGCCCCGTTTTGGGGGTTGGTGCCTTGTCCCTCAGTGGGGAGCTTCGCCATCCCAGCGTCTCTTTGGCCTCTTTCTGCCTTGGAGATTGATGATCTATGGATCTTTTCCACTATTTTTGTTTGTGTTGTTGCTTGAATTCATATTTGGACCCACGAGTAGGCGGGAAGGGGTTCGTCCATCATGACATAGCCCGCTTATCATGATAAGCCTGATTAAAACTGAGGGGTCGGCCGGTCCCCCAGAGTCCGCATATTAACGTCCGTGCACCCCCCGGACATGCATCCCTCGGCATATGCTGTTCTACCTTGGTTTGGGGTGATTTGTGGAAGGGAGTGTTCTTCTCCCCGCCCGACTACGATTCGCCAGCGTCCTCGGCAGAGACATGACCTTACCTGGACCTGTTACCAGCCGCCCTCACGTGGAGTGTATAGTCGCACTACCAGCGGTGTACACAGTTACGGCACATGAAATCATGCGTTTCTCCCCCTGTAGTACCCGTTGGCTGACGGCCTTAAAGGTAGGCTTTACTTTTAGATCAGGTTTCTTGTCCTTCTCACCTTTGGCGTTAGTGTTCGTTCAGTCTTTAATAAATGTCATTTATGCAAGGGCATTCTTGACGTCTTCAGCATCCACGACTATGGCATATGCAATTCGCTTAAGTCTTTGAAGGTGTCTCCCATTGCTCTGATTGCATTGATCACATATTATGATGTTTGAATTTACATTTTTTGGTGGCATAAGTCAGATATACTTCGCATGTACCCTTTTGTGCTACCACTCAAGCACAAGATCCGCGAAGATCCATCCCTTCTTAACTGAAAGTGGGATTCGGGTCCTGATAACACCTTACTATGGTTACGACATAGATTTCATGGATGACATAGGTTTTGTGATTGCTTAATTTCTTACTTCAAAATTTTTCTTTGATTTTGAATATTTTTCTTTATTTTATTTTTGTGTAGCTAATTCTATAGTATTCTACAGTAAGTCGCAGATATTTTATGCTGCTTAGTACTCCAAAATCGCTTAATAAATGCGTCGGGCATGTTTAGCCTTCTTTTATAAGTTTAAGGTAGCTATGATCGTCGAATGATTGGTAAGTATTCGTGCACCGAACAGGAGATGAGTCCTAATGCTAGGCATTGATAAAGTTGGCGCTGAACGACTCTCCAGCTGGTGTCTGATTCCACCATTGGGTCTGAAAAGATGCAAATGTTTTACGCTTCTTTTTTGTACTTTTCCGTAGTTCTATTTTCTACTAAGTTAAAAAATATTAATATGAAAAATATAACGATTTTTCCATAATAATTCCGGCCTCAACGGCAGAGCAAAAGGGGATGCTTGTACATACATTTTCGCCGAAACTTTATTGAAGCAGCCCCATGCGGCGGTTCCAGGGTGTGTTTTAGAAAAAGAATTCTAAGTTTAATGTGCTTTATGGTGGAGCTAACCCAACAAATAATAAACGGCTATTTTCTAAAGCTGACATACCGTTTACTTCTCGAAAATGAAACTGCCTTGGTATTTTTTAAAGATGCTTACTTGATTTGATAGTTAAATTCTCACAAAAAATATAATCGCTTTGGGGTGGGTTCAGAAAGGGGATTTTTGCAAACCAAAACTGCTTGACTATGGAGAAGAAAATGTCGATTGCTAAAAATTTGTAATCGATAATCATTAATTAACAGCTGTAAATTGTTTGGGATATTTTTTTCGGAGTGCGGACGCCGCCAGGCATTGTGTTGCGTAAGCTGTTCGAGGTCGCGGGCAGTGGTCACATCTTAATAACGAACTTTTTATTTAAATTAAATGAATTAAATCCTATTTTTCTATTTATTGTTTGGTTTTTTATGATCGCAAACTACAAAAAGCCAATCTGCAACCGAATATGTTTCTGAAATGCTATGAATATGCAACTTAGCTTTACAGCCAGAACCATGGGTTGCTCTACTTATCGGACTATATCTTTGGTAAGCTACTTTTTCCAGATATAATCGATATATGAAAAGTTGCGTAAACTCAAAGGCTATCTCCTCATTTAATATAATTAGGATAGTTAGAGCCAATTTTGAAAAAAAATGTTAACGGGTTTTTTAGTTTTTAGTTTAAGAAATACACTATTCTTTTTCCTTAAGATTTAGACATTTGCTTTAAAAAAAAGTGAAAAAGATTTTAAAAAAACTTTTCTAACGAAATATCGCATGTGAAGTTAGCTTCATTTGTTGTAAAGTTATGCGTTTTTAATTATACCCTTGCAGAGGGTATTATAATTTTGGTCCGTATACCGTACCGTATAATATAAGATGCGTGGCACCACCTAGCGGACTGCAACTCAACTGCAAGGGTATATAAACTTCGGCTTCGCTCGAAGTTAGCTTTCCTTTTTTGTTAAATTTATTTTTAGTATTTTTATTTTATTTATTTTAAGATTCGTATTTCCTGAATATTTTTTGAACAAAATCGGCATCGGGATGGTTGAGGTACCAATCGACGCGTATTTTGGATCTGAATCTGTGTATATACAAATATTTTTTATTATATAGCGCAAGGTTTTAATCCTAGTTCCTTTAAAAACACGTCCAGCCTTGTGTTCCACTCCCTGCCACTCTGTTTAAGTTGAGTCTTCAGACTTTGTTGGGGCGGAGATCACTCATGCATACACTGGTGCAAAAACAATTTGTGCTCAACTGATAGAGATACTGATGAATATCGGACGAATATCGTACCTGCAACGCTATCAGCTTTTTGATAGCGGCCGAACAAAACAAATCCAATTTCGATTCGATTCTAATATTAATTAAATATAACCCTCTAAGACGTAAGCCTGCCTGAAGGCACGTATTACGTTTATAAACTAACGTAAAATAAACTAATAGCTTTTTAATCGTTTAAATAATTTTTGGCGATTGATAAAAAGCATATTCAATTATAAATCTCAGCTTTAAAGATTTCCGAAGCTCTTAACGGAACTTATGTTTAGGAATACACAAAGCATATGTTTTTTCGCGCGTAAAATTTGGTCTGCGGTATGTTGTGTGTTGCTGTTCAAATAGTAGCAAATGTATAAAACCTATCCAGCTCATAATTTTTTTCTTGAGAGGTAAGTTTATTTAGTTTTAAAATTAAGTTGAAGATTTGCAAATATATAAAAAGCATGCGTTGTGCCTTGAGGCCCGTTTGGGAATCCAAGACAACTTTTGTTGCTAGCTGTCCACCTTTTGTTGCTAGCTTTTCCACCTATGTGGGCTTAAAGCCATTCGAAAAGACAAACCCTCGTGAAGAAACTGCAAAGGCAGAAAGCCTTTCCCGTTCAATTGATTTCAATTGATTGTCTCCAAATTGTGCATGAGTATAATGTTCACATGGGCGTCCCATGAGATCGGGCGGCCTAATGGGTAGCTATCATATCAGAGCAAAAACTAGGGATGCCGCAACACATATTTTGTATCACCTAATGGATATTATACCTAAACCATTTCCCACATTGGTTGGACCGAAACAGTGGAAAAAGAAGTTGCAAGCACTGTAAAACTTCAAAAACGCAATGCATAATGCAGCGAATAAAAACTGTTTTGTAGAATACCATAAGAAAGAATAAAATAAATATTCATTACTTGAAAATGTTTTTTTTCCACTCAAAGCCCCAAGCGTGCCTTCAGGCCACCTTCCCTTTTCTCACCTTACAGGTGAACCGAAGATTCAACGATAATATTAAGCACATATTTGAGCTTTAAAGCATTCATTTAGTTTAAAAAAATTATTTGAATAAATTTTTTCTATTATTTTGGAAAGTAATCTTAGAGGGTTAAACCCAAAACAAATGCAGCGGCCGATCTAATCAATGCCGAATGTACAACTGCATGAACTAGCTTGCGCAGAAGCTCGGCCAAAGCTCCCAAAGTTTACGCACTACAAAAGAACCACAAGGCGCATGCGAATCTGGGAGAATCAAAAAATATGGAACTGCTAATAACGGGCAATTAGTGGACCGCTGCGGCTAGGTACACTGAGATAACTAATTAGTAATAATTACATTATTTGATTCTGGCACAAGCTGGCACTTTTGCTACCAACTTGGACTTGAAGAGCTGTACTTTACCATCTTTGACCGCCTTAACTCCGAAGACCCACTTGCTGTCAATGGCCTTCTTTCCCTTTGGTAAGTCCTGAAGCTCCAATGTGTGGTTTGCCTTGAGGGCATCTATCTCCCTCTGCATCGATACTACCCACTGGGCTGCAGTGGCCTTCGATACTCAGACTGCACTGCTTCTGCAAATATTCCGGGTATGGACTTCGTTTGCTTTTAAAGCATGCAGCGTGTTATACTGTTGACTGTTTTATTGTTGACTGTTATACTGTTGACAGTTATACTGTTTTCGTGGCCATCCTGGTTTACCTGTCCTAATTTTCTTTGGACGCCCGGGGACCCGAACGCGCTGTTTGCCGCCGTTACCTGTACTCTCCGATGAGTCTAAGCAATCCGATGACTCAACATACTTCTCTCGAGTATCTTGATCCCCTTCAGCCGCTTCCTTCTTGTCATCCTCCTCGGGAGGAGGGCGGTGCGAACCACTTTCCATTCATTCATAAAAAATTGCTATCTCCCCATGGTCATAGGATTCACCTATAGTTTCCTCCAAGAAAACTAAGTCTCTGCTTTCAATCACCTTGTTGAATGCGATGCACAGTACCCTATAAGCTTTAGATTTTTCTAAGTATCCTATCAACAGGCACTCGATCCCCTTCGCTATGCGTTTTTTCTGCAGCGCGATCGCCTTGCATCTAAAAATCCTCAGGTGTGATACTGAAGTCTTTTTACCCGACCAAAGCATTTCGAATTGAATGACCAAAGGGTCGCTAACCGCTGAATAGACAATTATGATCCTATCCATTTCCATTAGGATGCGGCTTGCGCGCTCGGCAAACCCGTTGCGGTGTATAGGTACTCTTAACTGCCATTTTATCCCTTTTCGAGTGCCACCTCTAAGGTGTTCACGCCCGTTATTAGCGAAAAAAAAAAAAACCTGTCACCCACGAGTAATATTTTTACTCTGTGCTTTCTCAGTGTCTGAAACAAAGTATTTACCAAACACATGTATGTGGTCGCTCCACCACATTGATTTGTTCAATATTTTGAACTCATTAAGATTTGCTGGCATTGTAAATGAGAGTTCATTTCTTGGAGTGTTCACTTTGGGTTCTTTGCCTTTTTCTTTACACTGTACGATTAGATGATCTTTGCTTCCGCGCCTGAAACATTTTCGCTTCTTTTAACTATTGTTCTTTCGGGGGTAACGGTTTCCTTGCTTAACGCCCGGATATCGAATGCCAGTTGAACGCAAATTTCGGCATGGTCAGAACTCGCACGTTGTCTCTCTCCCTCTTCACCGTAACTGTTCACGCGTTTCAATCGCGACGACGAAATTTTCCAAATTTTTTTTCTAAACATAATTGTCAAGATATTTTCCGGGATATCAATTTTCACCTCCTTTAGTTTTTCTACGATCTCTGTACACGCATTTACAAGTTCTTAAAGTCCCGACGTTTCCGTTAAGCTCAACCGGAGTAAACGTTTGAAAAGAGTCAACTTGCTAGTGGGTCACGTCATTGGTAGAAGCCGTCTAGCTTGTCCCAAGCTTCTTTTGACGTGCCACAATGTTTTATTTGGCTTATCTGTGATGCCTTTACACCTAGACTTTCATGTTCGAGGTAGGTACTGGTATTATAAACACTAGTACAGAAAACTCTAGTGATTTGGTGAACTGCCCTTCGTCAAACCCTTTATATGGTTTGATGATGGTTTGAATCGGGGCCGTTAAGAGGGGGGTCAGCCGGGCAATTGCCCCATGGCCCGGAGAGTTCCGGGGGTCCGGCAAGGGAAAAAAATGAGTTTTTGAATGAAAATATAACATTGATGAGAAATTGGGGTAAAAGTATTGATTAAATTGATTGAATAGATGAGAAAAAATGCACAAATTGATTTTGAATTTTGTGTCTCAGGTAGTCCTAATGGGGGAATATGAAGAGGGGCCTGTGAAATCCCACGTACCGGAGCCCGGTTCGTCTCTCGACTACCCTGCTTACTATCTCTGAACTTATTTATCGTACTTTGAAAATGGAAGTGCTGTACTAGGAATTCACATAAATTTATTATTTATTATCTTTTATTATCTTTATAATCTTTTTTAAATAAGCTATTTAGCGCTAAGGGAGCAAAAATGGTCTTCCCCCTAATACTTGGGTGGTCGTAGTAGCATCTAAGATTATACAACTAAGGTTGTGTCAAAATTATATTTATTTCAATAAAAATCACAAAAATAAAAAAAATTAGAAATTTCATCTTTGTGACTTCAGTTCGTAGTGGTTTCCACTGTTAAAATCCACATGAATGCGGTTCCCTCGGCATATTGCCAGGCCGCATAGTTGAACCTTCTTTAAATATTAAAGCGTAGAGCGACAGGGGGTTCCACGACCAAAGCCTCACGCTGTAAGAGAAAAGAAATCAGAAACATTGTCTACTATCTTTACTCCTGAACTTCATGGGTTGATCCAGTCACTATAAAATCGGCCCCAATTCAAAATCAAATAAAAAAACCTCTTGACGAGCTAAAATAATAGTGGCGAACCCGAATGCCACGTCTACAATATCTGATATCAATTTTGGTGACGAAAAAATGCTAAATATGTATAAAAAATTACACATATGTATTCTTACCCGGCGCGTGTTAATATGGTTTATTTTTATTGCCAAACATTTTTTCCAAATTTTAAAAGAAAAACAAGAAAGGAAATCAAACGGAGCCAGAGTTTATATTCGCGCGGTTCCCACTGCATACGTACAGCCCACCTCCTGTCCAACCGACCGAGGGCCGCTGCCGCGTATCGTACGGCTCGAATCGCGGGAATAGATCCGAGATAGTTAAAGCGAGGAGTAGGAAAAAGATATCCCGAGGAACAGTGTTGCAAAGATAATGCGTTTAGTATAAGCGATTTAAGATTGTTAGTAGAGCAAAGTGACAAGATGTGGTAGAGACGATTGTAGTCCGGACATAATACCCTGAACGGATCGTGTTTGGCATATGTCGAACTACAATGGCTGAGGAGTAGAGTATAGAACTACAATGGCTGACGAAAGTTTCTGGTCCTTCTACTAGGAATGTTAAAATTTAAGCGTGTTAGTAAATGCTGGCTGTCTATATTTCCATAAATAAGATTATATAGAAACACCCAGCATCGTTCTACGGTTTGTTAATGAGTTGATTAGTAAAAGTCTACTACGATAAGAGGGGAGGTAAAGATTTGCATTCCAATTAAGTCCCCTAAGAGCAAAGGTAAGGAAGTTTTTTTGTATAGATTCAATGTGATCTTAGTGTACTCCATATTGAGGACTCCAGACACACGATACTCAAGAATCGGACGGACCAGTTATGTATATAACGTTTAAGTTATCCATCTTTTAATAAAACCAAGCACACCCATAGCTTTATTAACCATGGTAGATATATGGTCGGTAAATTTAAGTCTCAAATCTAATAGGACACCTAGATCGTTAACCTGAGTTAATCGTTCTAAGGCGTTCCCATAGAGAAAGTACATAGCCTGGTGAGGACTAGATCGGTAAAAAGACATAAGTTTACATTTCGATCCATTAAGCTTTAGGTTATTTGCTAAACACCAATTTTGAAGTTTATCCAAATCGGATTGAAGTCTAGACTGAGCGCTAGTGAATTTATACTGAAAGCATATCTTAACATCATCAACGTACATAGGTACAAGTGAATTAGTTAAGGCAAGGGGCAAGTCTTTAATAAACAGTGTAAAAAGTAGGGGTCCAAGATGGCTTCCTTGGGGCACCCCCGATGTTGCGCGGACTAAACGCGAGGTAACATCTTTAAAGAAAACACGTTGGGTTCTCCCAGATAAGTATCTCGAAATCCAGATAAGCAGATCAGTTGGGAATCCCAAAAGACTGAGTTTACTTATAAGAAGCGAATGGTAACAGAGTCAAATGCTTTACTGAAGTCAGTGTAAATGACGTCTGTTTGAAAGCCATTCCGAAAGCCATCCGATAAAAGATGTTAGCTCCAATAAGTTGGTAGTGGTGGAGCGGCGCTTCATGAAGCCATGCTGGCACGGAGTTATTATTGAACTACATAGGTGTTGCAAATGTGGAGTGATAAGTTTTTCAAAAAGCTTTGGAATTGCTGACAATTTAGAGATGCCTCTATAATTAGAAGCGTCGGATTTTTTCCCTTTTTTATGCAGCGGAATAATGAAAGATTCCTTTCACATAAGGGGAAAGATCGAAGCTTCCAGCAATAGATTAAAAAGTTTAACGTGCGGTTTGCACAGAGCCTCGGCGCAGTTCTTCAGAACACAGCCTGGTACTCCATCAGGGCCTGGTAAATACACGGTCTTGACCTTAAGAAGAACCGATAACACACCACATTGATCGAAAGTTGAACCAAATATAAGGTTGGCTGATTTGATATTATAAGTGTAAGGCTGAGCTGAACTGCTGCTTGGGGAATACGTAGTTTGAAAAAAACTGTGCAAAGAGATCGGCCATTGCCTGATCAGTGTTCCCATAAGAGTTCTCAAACGTAAGCAGTGGGGGAAAAGATAGAGATAGATAATTTTTGGGTATTTTTAAAGTCTACTCATACTAGTTCTTAAATTTACAAGGTGCCTTGTATACAAGGCGGATTCATTGAAGCGGACGGATATTCCCACGGCACCCAAGCGTCGAAAAATAAGTTTATAGTGAAATAAAATTTTTGCAATGCGATGTTTATATTCCACATGCCAGTAAATCAGACCAATCAAATTCCGAAATTAACTTATTTAAATTCATAAAGTCAGCCTTATGGAAGAAACGAACTTTATGGGATTTAAGTGTAGACTTAAGGTCAATTAAGAAATTGTTTTCGATTGAAAGCTCAAGAGTGGGATGATATGGAACCTCAGGGTTAGAAATTGGCAAAGTTCTGGAAAGAGTAATTCCATCAGGATCAGAAACGAAACACAAGTCCAACAGCCGACCTAAAGAATTTCTAACGTGGTTAATTTGCCCCGAGTGACATGTCGAACATGCTCTCAGGGAAGTTATGGTGGGAGTTAAGCTGTAAAGACGGTGAATTATCAACATTTGACCACATAAGTTCTGGGATATTAAAGTCACCCAGAGCTATCAGCTGGTCACCATCAGACAGACGATCGAAAACCAAACGAATAGCGGACAAATGTTGCCAGTATGTTGGCGGTTCGGACGAAGGTGGTATGTAAGAACAGGTAACATACAAAGATTGATCGGACAAAGTGATTTTGATGCAAAGGAATTCAATGTCACCAAACTCTTGCGATTTCACCTCTTCAGAAGCGAGTTTGGAGTCTACAGAGATTAAAACTCCTCCTCCAACCAAGTTTCTGTAAATACAATAATGTGAGATGCAAAGAAAGAACTATCAGGATACAGTTTAGGAAATTTACTACGTAACCCTCTAATATTCTGATTGGTAAGTGTTAGAGAAGACATTAGTTTTTTTAAACTGAGGATGAGGTGGAAGGTTGGTCAGTGGCCGTAACATGTGGGAGTTTTACACCCACAGGTTTGGTTTTTTTTGTTTTTCCCCGTACTTGGCTGATGTTCTTGGACGAAAATATTCTGTGGCCAAAAGCTGGCGGAGCATATCGACTTGAACATCTGCAAGGGCACCCGTATTTTGAAAGATGACGTGTGCCTGGTGTATGAATATTTAAATTTTGTAATATTTTAATTAAATACCCTTATATATACCCTAATATATACCCTTGCAGTTAAGTAGCAGCATATATTATATAAATATATCGGATCGTATATAGCAGGCCGATCCTTAAAGGAATTTCACAATTCAAATCAATTTTCTAATAAAAATGTTGGAAACAGCCCCAAGCATCTTTAAAAATAGCAAGGCTGTGCCATTTCCAGTCGTTCACTTATATGGCAGCTAAAAGATATAATCCGCCGATCCTTATCCCCTGCCTAAAATTGGCAGATCGAATTACATTGCCCAAAATGGAATCCGTAGAAATTCCCATCATTCAAGCTTACAAATCCACAAAGTTAAGCCAATTCCGATCGTTCAGTTATATGACAGCTATAGGATATAGTCGGCCGATCCTTATGAAATTTGACAGAGCGTTTTAGGTTGCCCAATATAGAGTCGGTAAAAGTTTCTCTCTAGCTTAAAAAGGAACAAAGTAATGCCAATTCCGCCGTTCTATAGGATATAGTCTGCCGATCCTTATGGACTTTTGTACCTAAGATATTTTTGCCAAACGTAACATGTGGGAAAAGTCCCAACCTAGTCCCAACCAAGTTCTATTTATATACTTTACTATACTTTATAGGGTCGGAGATGTCTCCTACACTGCGTTTCACCCTTTTGACAAAAATTGTAGTACCCTCTGCAAGGGTATAAAAAGGCAAAAGCGATTTTTGCCCTATTCGGAAACTTTTTTCGGACAAAAATTTGAGAAACATCTTCATTTGGGAAATTCTTTGAAAATCGTTTTTTCTGAATAATTTTTATAATTTTTAATAATTTGTAACGCGTATTTTCGAGCAATTTGTGTGTATATAAATATATTTTGTCTGGTGACACCAATGTCCCCCCTATTTCCAATTTAGTGAATCAAAAGTGTTTTACATCTACGCAAATTTCTCCAAAGCCAAAGTACTTTTGGAAAATGTTTGGACAAAATCCATCTAATGAAAACAATACCTTCATGTGGTATACCACTCATTCAGATTGAACGCACACAGAAAATGTTTAATTCTTCAGCAATATATGGTATCATATAAAAAATCTCTTGACGAGGTAAAATACCGGTGATGAACCTGCATGCGAAACCCAAAATATCTGTTATCAATTTGTTGAACGAAAATATGCTATATAGGTGTACAAAATTGCATATAAAAAATATTCTTACTCGGCACGTGCCTGAGTTTTTTTTGATTTTCTTGCACGGGCCGAACAAGAATATTTTTTATAAGCAATTTTTTACACCTATATAGCACCGGTAATAGAGGTTTCTTTTATATTATATCATTTTTCTTTTTTATATATAGATATTCAATTATTTAAAATAGAACACGTAATATATAGAATATTAAAGTAACCCCTGGACAGGCGATTCACACAGTTAGCAATACTTTAAATGTAAGTGTTGATATTTTGGTCAACAGCCAGATAAAGTGGTAGTCGGTTATTAAGAATGAAAAGGAATTTAAGTGCAGTATATTAAATTGTTGATAATATGATCGCGTCCCTTACATTGGACTTTCGTGCTTTACGTTTGAGTTAGAACTGAACTTGAACAGAAAAGAACTTAATACATATTGGAACAGAGTTGCCAAGTTGCTGCTTTGATACAAATATATGCGTATATTACAACATGCCCCCTCAAAGTAGCAATTTATAACTTTAATTATTCAACTTAATTAAATACGGTGATGCCCAATGATGATATGCAGTCACGATGTTTGCTGCTGCTTATTCCCTTCGTCAGGACGTTTCGAGAATTTCGATGTCGCCACTCTTATGTTTTTCCTGGATGAAGTGGTGGCGCACGTCGATATGCTTTGTGCGGGGATGAAAACCAAAGCCTTTAACCAGTTTTTGCGCGCTTTGGTTGCCATTGTAGATGCGTATAGGTCTGCCTTTTCTGCCGATCCTCTCCAGAAGACTCTTTAGGTATAAAGCCTCCTTTACTGCCTCGGACATGGCTAAGTACTCGGACTCAGTACTGGATAGAGCCACAGTCCGCTGTTTTCGCGCCTCTCAGCTTATGGTAGCGTCGGCAAGTATAAACGCTTGCCCCGAATATGAGCGCCGATCTGTCATGTTGGCGCCCCAGTCTGCATCGACTGGGAGATGCTGTAGAGAAGACCTAGCTCCTTTGTTCCGTTTAGGTAGCGCAGTACACGTTTTGCCGCTCTCCAGTGTTCTTCATTGTAGCTAGAGTTGAACTGGCTCAAAAAATTCACTGCATATGCAATATCTGGACGAGTTGTCACTGCAAGAAACATTAAATTACCAATTAAACTCTGGTAAGGATACCTTTTCATCTCGTTCTCGTCGAATGCCTCTGGTCGCTTCAGGTTGCTTTTTGCTTCAATTGGTGTCAATGCAGGTTTGCATTCTGTCATACCAAATCTCTTCAATATGGTATCGATGTACTTCGCTTGTGAGATGAATACGCAATGTTTTTGTAGATCTTGTTGGAATTTGATTCCCAAACACATCTTCACTCGGCCGATATCTTTCATCTGGAACTCTGCGCTGAGATGCGATTTGATTTGCTGCAGCCATTTTGGATTATTTGAAGTTAATAGCAAATCATCCACGTAAATCGTCACCAGTAGAATTTTCTTCTCCTACTTTTTTATAAACATGCATGGGTCCTGCTCGGTAGGCTCAAGTCCAATTTCCTTGAGTTTTGCAGTCAGCTTCTGATACCAACGTAAGCCTGACTGTCGCAATCCATAAAGGGCCTTCTTGATTAAGCAGACTGGATTTTTCATCCGCTTTACTGCCTGAATCTGCCTGATTGGAACCAATTGGAACTCTTGATGCCAATTTTTCCATAAATTTGTTGAAACCTTCTGGGATGTTCATGTACACGTCTTCCTCCAGTTCACCGTTTAGGTATGCCGTTACTACGTCCATTTGGTGGATCTCCATATCAGACTGTGCCGCTAAGGCTGCCAATAGTCTAACTGATGTGAATCGTGCAACGGGGGAGTACGATTCATAGAAATCTTCGCCAGGTTGCGTAGCCCTTTGCCACTAGCCTCACCTTCTTCTTACCCTTGGATGTGCCATCGTCTTTGGTTCGGAAAACCATTTTGTTGTTAATTATTTGTCGGTTGCTTGGACGTTCAACAACTTGCCAAGTGTTGTTGAGAACCTGCGCCAAAAATTCGTCTTCAGCTGCCCTTATCCAGCCGATCCCATCTGTTGAGCTTTTTGCATCGTCGATTGTCGTTGGATCGTCTGCGTCCATCGCAAATGCCATCTCACACTCCTCGAACGTTTCTTGGGAGGATGAGCCCATGCTGTCTTCTTGACTGGTATATTTTGCGTGGTCTTCCACGCTGGCCGGCCCTCACTGATCTGGGACGCCCTTTACCAAAACGTTGGGGCTGGGGTTGATCTTCAGATTCTTCATCGCTGGATGACCCACTTTCTTACTGCAGTTGTAGCTCAATGCCTGCTATTCCTGTGCCTATGTCCACTTGTAGCTCGTCTTCGTAAAACTCTTGGTAGTCGCTTTTGAATCCTGCTGTGCTCAAAAACTTGACGTCACTACTGGTGATTATTGAGCGTGCTCCTGGAACATACAATCGGTAGGCTTTCGATTCTTCAGCGTAGCCAACCAATATGCATTCTTGTGACCGAGACTCAAACTTGTCTTTGTTTGTGCCTTTCACCAATGCATATGCTTTTGTGCTGAATATTCTCAGATATAGCACCGTTGGGACTTTTCCAGTCCAGTATGTATATGGTATGTCACCGCATATTCCTTTCGTCGAACATCTGTTTCGGATGTAACAGGCGGTGTTGACTGCCTCTGCCCAAAGCATAGGGGGTGCACCCGACTGTTTCATCATGCACCTGGCCATCTCGATGAGAGTGCGATTCTGCCTCTCCGCTATGCCGTTCTGCTGCGGTGTGTGCGGCACTGATAGCCGCCGACCAATCCCGTGCTTCTCCAGAAAATCGTCGAAGGCTCTGTTGCGATATTCTAGTCCATTATCGCTCTGCAATGTTTTTATTGTTCTGCCTGTGAAACTCTCAACAAATGATTTATAAGTCTGAAAAGCTTCAAATACTTCATTTTTATATATATATATATAAATATATTATTACAGTATATATTTTACAGTAAGGGGAGTAGTCATCAGTAAACGTGGCAATATACTTGTAGCCACTTATGGACTCCGTTCGCACGGGGCCGCATACATAACTGTGTACAATTTCTAATAGGTCTTTGGTTCTCTTTTCTTTTGCGCTGGGGTAACTTTTTGCGGTTAGTTTTTCACTTAAGCAAATTTCACATTCTGAGAGTTTTTCTTCGCGATTTAATTTTATACCGTGGACTTTCTCTTTTATGGCCATGCCTTTTAAGTCATTTTCGTTTAAGTGTCCCATACGATAATGCCACAAATCGATTTCTTTAACGTTAGAATTCACCACATTGTTCGCCTGTTGTTTTTCGGTATTCAAATAATATAAGTTTCCATACCGTTTCGCGCTTAACCACCCTTTATTATTTTTCATAATATATTGCCTCATTTTTTCGGAAATGTACCTCGTACCCTTTATCGGTCATTTTGAAACTGACAATAAATTTTGGCGCAAATCAGACACATGAAGCTCTTCCTTAAGAATTATTTTTTTCTGTTTGTTTCTGACTTCGATATTAATGTCGCCAATACCGTTTACCCTAGTTGTATTATTATTTGCCAAATGCAAAGTCTTTTCGACCTTTGTTACAGTCTCAAACATATTTCTGTTTGAACTCATATGTGCCGTACAACCGCTATCTAGGCACCACATTTCGTTTTGCATTTCCACTGAATAACCATATTCGCAAATATTTAGCGCTTCTTTCTTATTTTCCGTTTTACTCGCGCGACTCTCGTTATTTTCATTTTTCTGTCTATTCTTGCAATTTCTTGCTAAGTTATAGGCTTATTTCAGTTATAGCAAGTTCTCGTTTCTTTCTTCTCTACTTTGCCTTTTCGGCGGTTAGCGTATAATGCGTTTTGTTCTTCACAATCACTTTTTGTCTTTCGCGCATCTGCCTCTTCTAATATTATTATGACAGACTTCTGGCCCTGGCAAATCGTCTCTTGTTTCCATGGCACACCTGAATGTTTCCTAAGAACCCGGCAGATTATATAAGAGAAGGATAACAAGCAAATCGTCGCCTATTGCTACGTTGATTTCTTTTAACTTTTTCACTGCGTCGAAAAATTCGTTGACATGTTGCCTCATGTCGTTACCTTCTTGCATTCTCGATAATGCCACACGTTTCAGCAGACTCGCTTTTCGCGCTGGTCCCGTTGATTGAAACGTTTCTTGTAACCGTATCCAGCAATCTCTGGATGTCGCGCAACTTTCAATTATATTTAATTCCGATGTACTAATCGAGAGTAATATATGCGCGCGCGCCTTTTCATCTTGCATTTTCCATGCATCCCGATCTTCATTTTTTTTTGGACAAATGTTTGTACCATCTACGTACTGCCATAGTTCGCTTTTCACGAGCACTGCACGCATTTTCAATTTCCATGTGTCATAATTCTCCGCGCTTAGCGGTTCAATTTTTATAAAAGCACTCGCCATTTTTCATAGCTTGCCTATTTCACAATTTACACTTTTTCTCAGAACTCTTCGTTCAGCATTTCATCATCTTGACTATCGCGATCTGGGCCCATAACCTGTTGATATTTTGGTCAACAGCCAGATATTGGAAAAATATAAGATAAAGTGGTAGTCGGTTATTAAGAATGAAAAGGAATATAAAGTGCAGTTTATTAAATTGTTGATAATATGATCGCGTCCCTTACATTGGACTTTCGTGCTTTACGTTTGAGTTAGAACTGAACTTGAACAGAAAAGAACTTAATACATATTGGAACAGAGTTGCCAAGTTGCTGCTTTGATACAAATATATGCGTATATCACAACAGTAAGGTTAAACACCAAAACTCTTTTTATTTACTCCTGAAACCAAATTATTTAAACAAATATACAGATAAGAAAATAAATTACCAAAAAAAAAACAAGAAAGAAAAGCTAACTTTAATCTGAAGCTTTTATTATTATTATATAATATATATCGGATCGTATATAGTTGTCCGATCCTTATAAGAATTTCACCATTAAAAAATTTTTTTAATAAAAATATTGGAAACAGCCACACGCATCTTTAAAAATAGCAAGGTTGTGCCATTTCCGATCGTTCAGTTATATGGCAGGTATAGGATACGGTCGGCCGTTCCTTATGAAGAATCGGGTAAGATTGTCTGTATCAAGATTCCGAACGTTCTACGGCATCTATAGGATACATTCGGCCGATCCTTATGAATTTTGTACATAAGATATTTTTATACCCTTGCAGAGGGTCTTATAATTTTGGTCAAAAGTGTGCAACGCAGTGAAGGAGACATCTCCGACCCTATAAAATATATATATTCTTGATCAAGATCACCTCCTGAGTCGAAAAAAAAAAACAAAATAAGCATGTCCGTCTGTCCGTCTGTTCGTCTGACCGTCTGTCCGTCTGTCTGTTTCTACGCAAACTAGTCTCTCAGTTTTAGAGCTATCGAGTTCAAACTTTGCACACTTCCTTCTTTTGTTTGCAGGCAGTATATAAGTCGGAACGGCCGGGATCGGTCGACTATATCCTATAGCTGCCATATAACTGATCGATCGGAAATGCCATAACTTTGGTGTTTTTTAAGTTAGAGTATGTTTGACCAAAATATCTTATGTACAAAATTTCATAAGGATCGGCCGACTATATCCTATAGCTGTCATAGAACGATCGAAATTGGCATAACTTTGGTGTTTTTTAAGTTAGAAAGATGGGATTTGGTACAGATTCTATTTTGGGGAAAACAATCTGCCAATTTTCATAAGGATCGGCCGACTATAAACGATCCGCTATATATCTAATAAAATAAGATGGGTGGCGCCACCTAGCGGACTGCGACTGAACTGCAAGGGTATATCAACTTCGGCTCCGCCCGAAGTTAGCTTTCCTTTCTTGTTACCAAATATAACATGCGTGGAAAGTCCCAACCCTCTATCTTAAAAAAAAACCAAAGTTATGCAATTTCTAATCAATCAGTTATATGGCAGCTATAGGATATAGTCGACCGATAGACAAATAAAGTAAAAGTTGTAAGATTTCACTCCATATTTTCAAGTTTATTGCACACATACATGCACAAGCTCAAAAAAATATTCTCCATCAAATATACACATCCATGTGCATACGTATGTACATATGTATGTGTACGTAACAGCAAGCTGCACAAAATTGGTAGCTGCACTTATAGGACTATATCTTGAGTACACGAATTTTGCCAGATATTAGCCATATATCAAAAGTTGCGTCATCTCTAGGGCTATCTCCACGTCCAAATATGGATAAGATCGAATGAGCCAATTTTGAAAAATAATTTTTTTTCTTAAACAAAAATTTATTTTTAGTGTATTTTTTGTTCAACTATTAAGACATTTTGTCGCAAAGAAAGTGAAATAGATATTTAAAAAACCTTTTCAACGGTTTAAATCACGATCCCGATCCTTCAGTTATATGGCGTCTATGAGATATAGTCGGCCGATCCTTGAAATTTGGCAGATGGGATTATTTTGTAAAAAGGGAAACCTTAGAAAGTCCCATCATTCTAGCTCGAAAAACACCAAAGTTATGCCAATTCCGATCGTTCAGTTATATGGCTATAGAATATGGTCGGCCGATCTATTTGAAATTCGGCAAATCGGATTATTTTGCCCAAAGTGAAATCTGTACCAAGTCCCATCTTTCTAACTTTTAAATTACCAAAGTTATGCAAATTCCAATCGTTCCAATATAGGATATAATCGGCCGATCCTTAAGAATTTAGTGGATAATATATTTTGGCCAAATATAACATGTGTAGAAAGTCCCAACCATTTAACTTAAGAAACAACAAAGTTATGTCATTTACGATCAATCATTTATAAGGCAGCTATAGGATATAGTTGACCGATCCCGGCCGTTCCAATTTATATACTGCCTGCAAAGGAAAGAAGGATGTGTGCAAAGTTTCAACTCGATAGCTTTAAAACTGAGTGACTAGTTTGCGTAGAAACAAGCAGACTGACAGACGGACATGCTTATATCGACTCAGAAGGTGATCCTGATCAAGAATATTTATACTTTATAGGGTCGGAGATATCTCCTTCACTGCGTTGCACACTTTTCACCAAAATTTTAGTACCCTCTGCAAGGGTATAAAAAGGAGTTTTAAGGGGACAAATTATTGAATATAAAATATTTTTGAGAATGTTTTATGTATCAATTAAGAGTACTTAAGCTTAAGAATTATTTGAAGATAGTTTTCTAATTTGGTCTACAAGTTTACAAATATAATTTCGAAACAAGGACCCCAAAACAAATGCAGCGGCCGATCCAAACAATGCCGAATATACAAGTGCATAAACTAAGAGCATGCGCAGAAGATCCACCAAAGCTCCCAAAGTGCATGCGCTACAAAAGAACAACAAAGCGCTTGCGAATCTGGGAGAATCAAAGAATATGAAACAGCTGATAACGAGCAATTAGTGGACCGTTGCGGCTAGTTACACTGAGAGAATTAATTAGTAACAATTACGCTATTCGATGCTGGCACAAGTCCCAACATATACTTTTTATTGGTATAACAATTACACAGGCCGACAATTTCTCATTTTTTTTTTCCTCCACAAAAAGTTTCAACTGCTCCTAACCTTTAGGCTCCCCTGAACCAAAGTCCAGAACAACGATAGGTTCCATCACCCACAGTTTCGGGGAAAAATCACAGATGCCCAAAACTTTTAAACTTTTGATGAGTATTCCAAAGATACGGTAACTGCTAGATGCCATTTTTTAATTTGATTAGGTACACATATATTTCAAAAATTTTATGTACTAAAAACAATGATGGTTAACGCAATTACACGGCCTACAAAATTCAATATATTTTAAAATTTGATAAATTTCTTTTCCTAAGTGTACCGCGGAAACTGTGGGTGATGGATCCCATGTTTGTTCTGGACTTTGATTTAGGGGACCCTAAAGGATGTGGAGCAGGTAAATTTATGAGTGGAGATTTATTGCTGTTGGCCTGTGTTTTTTTATTTGTATACCCATGCCTGTCTGCGACCCTCCGAAGTAGATATCTCCCACTCTATACAGTATATATATTCTTGATCATAATCACCTCCTGAGTCGATAAAACATTTCCGTCTGTGAATCGACTTTTTGCAAACATCCCTCTTTCACTTACAATATATGTAAGTATTTATGTCAAAAAGGCCGGGATCAGTCAAATCTGTCTTTTAGCTACCATATAAGTGAACTGTGGGAAACGCTTGGTATTTTTGAGAATGTAAGGATGCGACTTTCCTTTGAATCCATTTTTTAAGCAACAGGTTCGTTTGAGCAACTTTTCATAAGCATTAGCCGACAATATTCTACATAATTGAATTACCATATAACTGCCGTTATATTGACTATAAACTTCGGCTCTACCTGAAGTGTTTGTTTTACATTGATACGCACCTATTGAAAATCATTTTATTTTATTTCATCTATTAATATTTTAAGTTAAATTTTCTAAAACTGACACTTATTAAAAATATTTACACCAATTTCATCGTAGATATATCTGTGTTTCTCTTCTTCTCTTAATTTTTCTATTTTACTTTCTATCTTTCTCTCCCTCTCTTTCTCTTCATCAATAAAGGTAATAGGCGGCGAATTGCAAGAACGCTTGATACCGGTCCCATATAGCAAGAGCAACACTGATCAAGCTGTAAGCTTTCTCTATTATATTAAACTTATTGTTATTATTATGTGAAAATTGGAGTTAATAATTTAATATTATTATTATGTTAAAAATTACCTTGAATAACACGAGTATATATATCAGTTAATGCACGTTTAAAATATAATTATAATAATTAGGTTAATATATAAGGTAATTTAGTATGAACATAAAAAAGAATATCCGTGATCTTTGACATTCACTGTATTAAAATATAATAGTTGCTTATAAAGCCGTAGAAATTTTAATATAACATAACTTTTTTTTTGATTTACGGCTGATTTTTTATGCAAATATTTAATACTATGTCGTAGTAAATATTAAGGGGGCAGGATGGTTTCAGAGGCTGAAAAATAGCAGATTTTTGCGATTTTTTTTGTTATGTCAGAGTAAATATATCAATTCAATTTTTTTACACGATTAATGACTATATTTGGAGAGTATCTAGGAATTTTTATTTTAAAGAAATAATTATAATTTATCCCGTGACGGGCATTCGGCCGGAGTCGCTTCCAAAAATTGGTCTCTTGCGGTGCGTAAAGTCTGGCCTTACAGTGTTATCGGAAATAAAAAAATTGAATTGATTTACTTAAAATATTAGTTTCTTGTGCGGATGAACGAAACCATTTTGAAAAATATGCTATTTTGAATTTTTGGCGCGGTTTGAAAGTCGGAGGTACCATTTTTACGTAAAAATCCGCCCATTATTGCCCATAAAAATGGTAAAAAACATGAAACTTTCACAGGATATTCCTAAGATAAAGTTCTATTATATAAAAAATTTCTGAAAAAAAAATTTTTTTGAAGTCTCAAACCATCCTGCCCCCTTAAAAATAAAGGTTTTAAGCAAGAAATTGGCATCGGTCATCGGTCGACTGTAATCTGTCATATAACTGGATTATCCAATTTACCGTACCTCGTCTGGTTTTTCTTTTGCTAATTTAATCTTTTTTTATTGAATCTTATCCTAAATATAACAGTAAACTAAGACTGTATTCTGGTTGCGCGTCCCTCAAGTCCTTTCCTTCTGTTCTGCGATCACTTCTTTGACTGGTAGAATGTTTAAGTCGCGATGTATGTTTTCGTTTGAAGGTGATTGCATTGCCCCGGTGATTGTTCTCAAGATCTTCGACTGAGCTCGGTGGACTATGTCAATATTTCTATTGTTGGCATTCCTCCATAACTGGGAGCCGTACATCCTTATAGGTTTTAGTACCAAGTTATACAGCAGGACTGTATAACTGTGAGAGTGGAGTGTTGTTTAACGTAAGCAGCGTGCAGTATTGCCTGTTCAGGGTGAACGTCACATGCTTGCATTTTTGTTCGTTCACTTTAATTCGCCATTCTGATAGCGATGATTTTTACATCGACCAGATGTGAAGCTAGCTGCGCAATGCTTGCACCGGGCAATTTAAGCGGCTAGTCGTGGTGTTAGTCGCTGCCTTGAGGAACTCCAGCTCCTATAGTGAAATCATCAGTTGCAGCAGTTGCAACACCTCAAAGCAAATTTTCTGTCGTAAAAGTCGTAAAGCCGGCTTTCTATCCCAGTTAAGGATATTAAAAACTGACTTTGCACTATATCCCTTCTGAGATGTGTAAAAGTTCTTTTTATTCTCTGTGAGATATTTTGATAATACTCTTTAATTATCTTCCTGAATTTTGACTTTGCAAAGGGAATTATATGGAAGTTTTCCATGCCAATAACTCAATAATGTTGACAAGAACATTGAAACTTTTTTCTCGTATAGCGTATAGCGTATAGGCGGACCCTTGCCATCCTTTTCTCGACTTCAGAAAATTCGGCCTCCTCAACCGGGTCTGCTAAGATTTTAAATCGGTTCGAGTTCATGTGCGTTATTATTGAAAATATTGCCACGGGTTATTTTGCTTTGCGAATTTAGGGGGCTCAGCTTCCTTTTTACAGTCTGCACAGCCGGCTTAACATATTCATTGTTTTTGTTCTGATTTTTGGGCAGCGAAGCGGCAGACGTATTTGCGCTGCTAGCTGATGATTTCGTTAAGCACGCTGTCGATACAGTTGCAGTTTTATGCCTGTATGTACTAGTTACTGCTGATGAGCGTAGGTCATTGCATACCTGCGTTGGTATTGCATACCAGCGCTCTTCGGCTGCAGAGACATCGATGGTGAGGGCGCAATAACGCGCTTTCTCGCTCGCTACGTTTAAGATTTCGGTCGAGTTCGGGGTAATTGACCGCGCTTGATTAGAGCTTGCATTTACTTGCTTTAACGGAGAAGTACGCGTTGTTCCTTTGTACTGACAGCCGTCTCTCGTCTTGCTCTCGTTGACGTTGTGTGCGAACGTTGTTTTGACTCATTGTAATCGAAGTTAAGTGAATTAGAGTTTTAATTGATAGATTTTATATTAATTGATTGACTTGTCAATATAAACATTCGCGATTTCTTCGCAGAAAGCTTCTTTTTGCGTTATTGTAGATTTGTTAAACCAGTCACTGCACTTTTAGGTGAAATACACGTGACGATCAACAATTTAAGAGGGTTATTCCGTGTGGCATGCTCAAAAAATAGATTTTTTTTATAAATTGAATTTTTAACATGTTTAATATAAGGTGGTAAAGTGATTTTCGAAAGTTCGAATTAGTTTTTTTTAAGCCGTATTTTAGATACTTTCGTCCATCGTATTTCAAAAACAGCTTCACCGAATAATTCAATATCTGGTCTATCGAATGAACTAGAATATAAATTTGCAAAATACTATTTTTAGAGCAGAACAAAAAAAAATTCGAACATTTTTTATTCAAATGTCTACCATTTGTATAATTTTTGAGTATATTTATTTGATTCTAATTTTTCCATGCATTTAAGTATCTAACGCCGCTAATTTTTTTGCTGTTAATATTTTTAAGTTTACTGTTCATTCGTGGATGTCTGCCACCGCATTCTCAACATTTTTTACTCGCCCAAAATTGCTTTATTTGTTTTCCATAGTTTTATTTTTCCATTCCAAACGCCTAGCGTATTCTTCAACAACGTAATCCTTCAAATTTCGTGAATATTCTTAGGAAACATGCACGTCTCGGTTCAGTTTTTTCTCAATATTGATTGTACGCTAACAATTCTGGTTGTACGCTACATTTCTGATAGTCATATTTCTACATAGACAAGATTTTCTGTGGGTATGTTTCTGTGGGACATCTAGAGCAAGTAAGTAAGTCGTCTGGGAAGTTGATGTACCCTACCGTCTGGAATGTTGATATCTCTAGAATATATAGTGCGGGCATCAAGCAGCAATCTTGTGGTCGTCGGACAAAGCAGGAATACATTTCTATTGTTATGTTTATGTTTTTTTGTTCAGGATTTATCCTGCTTAGCAATCATTTTCTGACAGGATTTGGTTGAAACATATTTTAAAGATTTTTGTCGTCCCTAGCCCAGCTGCCTGAGGTTTCTAATAGACACAACAATTTTTGGTTAGATCTCACCTGCTGATATGCAGAATTCACCTCCATAATGGTGTAGCAGCTGTAGTTGGTGACGTGGTTGCCTCTGCATTTGCTGCATTTTTTTGCTGCTAGTTCATCTCTAATGGCAGGACAGGTTTGGATCCACATCTCCACAGGCGACTCAAATTTTCCATATTCCGTATTCCTGATAATACCATTGTTTGTTGTAGATTGTATACATAATACTATGTTTTTGTTAATGCGCCGGGTTTGTTAAATGCCGGGTTCGAGTCCCACTTTGAACATTGATTGTGGTATTTTGTTTTTTTTCATTATGTTCAAACAAAGTTTAACTTTGAATCCTTTTCATTTATTCCTTCAATAATTTCATTGATGGGGACTGTTGGTTCGATTCTTTTGATGACCATCTATTGTCCTTTTTTGCTTTTTAGTTGTAAAGGGTAGTTCTATAATAGTTGACGTGGTTCGTCACAAAGCGGTACTTTTGAGCGGCTTTTATTTGTGTTATATTTTTCTTTCATTTATGTTGCCCCATTTTATTGAAGTGACGTTGATTCATGCCAATTTTTATAACTTTGCAGAGGGTATTATAATTTTGGTCAAAACTGTATATATAGTATTTATATTCTTGATCAGGATCACCTCCTGAGTCGATATAAGCATGTCCGCCTGTCCGTCTGTCTGTTTCTACGAAAACTAGTCTCTCAGTTTTAAAGCTATCGACTTGAAACTGTAACGAACAGTCATGGTGCGAGAATCCAGCACTGACAGATTCGGGTGGGACGGGAGGTGCACGCTGTTGCCGGCCTAGACCTCGTCGGATAGTGGGTGGGTCCCTCTGAAACTCCGCTCTCTCCCCGCAAGATCCTTGCTGTCCATCATAGAATCTCGAATTTAATCGAACGCGTGCCTCGCCTGTCGAACAGCGCAGGCTTACCAATCTCTCTCTGAAAACTTTCGGGCCGCAAGCGGCCCAATGTGGCACCCCAGGAACGATCAGGTGACAGCATGGCGGCTGCAAATCAGACTCGGCTGTATCCTCTTAGAACATTATAAACATTTTATTATTTCTAATCCACATTATATTCCCTTGACTCCTAATCTTACAATCTGAACCTAACGGCTAAACTTCATTCAATATCTCTTAAATCTAGGGCATATGTACTAAATTACGACAAAACTTCAATTATCAAACGTTAGGGAATCTTAAATCTACGATTGCGAAAAAAAATATAAAGAAAAGTGGGTTGTCTTCACACTCGCTAACAAGCATTCCCGTGTGAGAAAGTTCGCGCGAGGGACGTGGGACGGAATCGGGGTTCCGGACCCTGAGCTTGGGAGTGATATGTTGGCTTATTTGCTTGATCTGATTTAAACTACCGCTGTAGATTCAACGCGTGGATCATGCCCGAGCTTGGGATTGTCCAAAGGATGCAGACGGCAACGAATGACTCTACTTCAGGGAAATTTAACTATATTTCTCACTCACCACTTCATCCAGTTGTTGCGATGATGAAAGCGCTTTCTTCATGCCACCTGTAGGGGAGTGGTACAAAATTTAAGGGTCGCCAGATGCTTCCCTATGTTCTTAAAACTAACAAAGAAAGAATCCCTGCGTCGTCGCCTGCTCTTGGATCTGCCTTTTCCTTCGGAGCAATCGCCGAACGCGAGTGACCTGCGGGCAGCAACAGTCTACGGCAATTATGACCACGAAGTCTCCTTTCTCCTTTATAGCTCCGCCAGCTCCTTGCCCCCGGGTTCGGGCGCGCTTGCGCCTGCTTTTTCTTGAAACACCTCTTTCAGAGCACGCGGTTGTTCGAAGTCCTTTCCGAGGGTGAGGTCAAATCCGCCTCCGTCGGCTGGGATCGCCT
The DNA here is from genome assembly GCA_021223865.1 of Drosophila pandora. NCBI lineage: Eukaryota > Metazoa > Arthropoda > Insecta > Diptera > Drosophilidae > Drosophila > Drosophila pandora. The sequence continues at coordinate 446,567 of JAJJHT010016151.1, read as the reverse complement.
CCTAGGTTCCTTCTTTTCCCTCCTTCTGTTGCTCCTGCGCCAATACTAATACGGCGCAACTCCCGCCGCGCTTATGCCGGACGCGTGCGTCCCTCCTTCTTCTCGCTTCCGCTGGGGCCCACGGAGACAGCTACTCCAAGTTTCACTGCCCGTGGGGCACACCAATACGCCCACTCAGCCTTGATATTCGCCGAGTTCCTATACAAAACCCCATTGAATTTTCCACCTAACCTCACTAACCAAGCTACACTCACCTAAGCGGGTTATTTCCGAGCTCTGCCACTAAAGCCGTCTCGGCTAGCACCCAATCGACGCTTTCCGCTGCGGATCGCCGTAACTCCAGATTCGGAGTCCGTATTCCCGGGTCCGTGCTCCTCCGAGTCCACTTCGCACCGTTGTTGTCTTTCTTTTCTTAATCTCGGCCCCGAATACCTTCGGTGTCGCCGGTTCACGTGGGAAAGAACGCAAGCTTCACGCCGCCATTTGGACCTACCTCATACCCGTTCGATCGTACATGATCCCCCCTGTCGCTGGGCTGCCAACTCCTGTAACTTTACCCCTATCGATATTTTTCGGCGTTGCCACCTCTACCATCTCTGCCTACCTCTGTTACAAAACTTTGCACACATCCTTCTTTTTCTTGCAGACAGTATATAAGTCGGAACGGCCGGAATCGGTCGACTATATCCTATAGCTGCCATATAATGGATGGATCGGTAATGCCACTTTTTTTTTTGTAATTCGAAAAATGGGACTTGGTGCAGATTCCATTTTGGGCAAAGTAATCCTATCTGCCAAATTTCATAAGGATCGACCGACTATATCCTATAGCTGCCATGCGGAATTCGCATAACTTTGTTGTTTTTTTTAGCATATAACGATCAAGCCCTGTCTGTGTTGTGCCACTGAGCTAGGGATCGAGCCCAATGGTATTTGCTGCCCAATGGTATTTTTATTTTGTTTGGTATTTTAAGATTGTGTACACTATATAACCGAGCTTAAGAAAACTTGGGATGTACATAGTTGCTGAAGCATATGAATGGGACACCGGTGACGTCAGGGAACGGGCACTGCACACTCCATGACTCCCTTTGCATTGGTATCCTTCGCAATCTTGTCTCTCAGTTTTAAAGCTATTGACTTCAAACTTTGCACACGTCCTGCCAAATTTTATCCTATGTACAGTGCGTAGGACGCCGACCGCTGTTTTAAGTCATTAAGATGAACCAGCATTTTTAATCTACGAGTTTGCGTTATATTCTATTAGTCATATTATTACATAAGAGCTTATTATACAAAATTAAAAAATTATTGCACAAGAACAAATATGACACGCCCGATTAAATGAATTTTTTATGTCAAACCTTGTATACTCGTGTTCGTACTATTAAAATAATATGATTAACATACTCACATTAAAAAAAACATTCGATTTGAATGTTATCAATATCTGATAAACTCAAGTATAACCATGCTAAATTGTTTTGTAGGCCAAGTAGCTTTTCCATCCACAAATGAAAGGGAATTTCGTTTCTACGACGCTCGAGTAAATTCCGATTAAGCATCATTGCTTAATCCCTTAGTATAAGCATAGAGTTTCAGAATAGCATAACCATTGCCCGGATCAATAAATTTAAGTCATTTATTCTCCCATATATTCCCCCACATATATTTCCCCATTATTATAAAAAAAAGCATCTCTTCCAAAGCAATAACCGAGCCTAACAAAAGGCTTGAAAGATTAAAACTTGTAATCTTTTGCTTGGGACCTGTAAATCCCAGAGATTATATGAGGTAAACCTAAAAGAACTTTCTAGTAGACTCCTATAATACCAAAGATGTTCAAGATGACCTCGAGTACCGCGAGCTTAGAAAAGTTTCTTGGAAATTTAGAACCATACAACATTGTTTTAAGTTAAATAAAATATATCCTACATATAAAGAAAGAATTTAAGAGAAGAGTACCGGGAAATATATAGAGGCGAGATACTAAACCATAGCCGTCTTTACTTGTTTTTGTTCGTTCTGAGTTCCTGCATACTCATGTAAAAAAATACCAGAGAAAAATGGATTTTTACCTAACTCGCTCTCTATTGATGTTTTTTTCAAGTACTATAAACTTAAGTGTACCGGTAGAACCTTGTGCCAGTGAAACCTTTTGTACTATTGTTGGTTTTTTTTTTTTTTTTTATTAATTGTGCGTAGATGTTGCATATGTATTAATGAAATTAACTCCGACCTTATAAAGTATATTCGTGATCATTACGACGACATAAAAAGAATAAAACTGTCTGTTTCAATGCTTAGCAGTTGAGATTTTGCACAGAGCCCCAAATTGCTTCTAAACAGACCAAGTTTGGATCAGGATCATTAATATTTTCGGATTGGACAATTGCATCGTCGGGTCATATGTATTCACTTGTATTTTATATCTTAAGAGACAGTGCACGCATATATAAATTGATTTTAAAAAGTCCTTCCGAATCTATCGACTATAATCTAGACAGAAAAAAAAGAAAAAAGTAATTATACCCTTGCAGAGGGTATTATAATTTTGGTCCAAAGTGTGCAACGCAGTGAAGGAGACATATCCGACCCTATAAAGTATATAGATTCTTGATCAGGATCACCTCCTGAGTCGATATGAGCATGTCCGTCTGTCTGTTTCTACGCAAACTAGTCTCTCAGTTTTAAAGCTATCGAGTTGAAACTTTGCACACATCCTTCTTTCCTTTGCTGGCAGTATATAAATCGGAACGTCCGGGATCGGTCGACTATATCCTATAGCTGCCATATAACTGATTGATCAGAAATGCCATAACTTTGGTGTTTTTAAAGTTAGAAAGATGGGATTTGGTACAGATTCTATTTTGGGAAAAACAATCTGATTTTTCGAATTTTATAAGGATCGGCCGACTATATCCCATAGCTTTTATATAACTGATTGATCGGAAATGCTATAACTTCGTTGTTTTTCAAGTTAGAAGGATGGGACTTTCTGTGCATTCTTATTTGAGACAACTTATATGGATTCCTTTTTTGTCAAAATAATTCGATATGCCAAATTTCATAAGGATCGGCCAACTATATACGATCCGCTATATACCTAATAATATAAGATGCGTGGCGCCACCTAGCGGACTGCGACTGAACTGCAAGGGTATATCAACGTTGGCTCCGCCCGAAGTTAGGTTGATGGTCGCTGCTGGGCTCGAACTTGTGTTTCATATTAAACTCATTTTACAACGCATTCTCAACATTGTAATACATACGGGAAGATAAGCTTTGTTAAGCACAGCGCTTAACGAATTACTAGAATTGCGTTTGCTAGGTGTTAGGTCCCTCGACCTCGAGAGATTGATGCTCAACAGAACTCTCACAAGCTTAGCAAACTCTCATAAACTTAAAAATAAATAATTTTGCTGACGGTTTTAGCTTTTCTATATCGTTTTAGTTAGAGTTAACAAATATAACCTAAAGGTAAAACCTTAGATAAAATGTAAAGATACAAAAATATTAAAATAGTTACTTACTACTAAATATCATTAGGTATGTATGTATTTATACTTAACGAATAGAAACACAACTAAAATTCGCTCTTTGTTTATGTTTAATTATGTTATGTTACTACTAATACATTTGTTTCATAATACACTTATTAAAAGTATATTTTTATTCAGTTTTTATTCCTGCATGCTAATTAATATGAATGTGCTAAGACTTTTAATTTACATAAAATTCAAATTACAAAAAATAACGTGTATAGCCCAATTCATTTCGACAATTAATGTGCTCTACTGGTTTAATTTGGTTTAGGATCTTAATTACCAAGTTAAAAAATCCAAAATACACTCTTTATATTTGTATCTAAGAAAACATAATAGGAATATGTATGTGTACTTGCATTTAACGGTGTAACCCCAGATTGAATTCATTCATACATTGTCGTAATTGTCCCTAATGTTATTGTTATTGGTGTTTTCTTTATTTTGTGCTTAGATTCGGGTGGTGAACGCATTCCGCCAAGGTCTGGATGCCCGCTACGGTGACCACACCAATACGTCATTAGCAGAGGTGTTACGCAAGCAAAATTCGATGAGCAAGCGACTTTCGGAAACATCGTCTATTGAGTATGCCGATAATATACCCGATGAGTTGACCATACCTGAAATTGATGTCGAACGATTATCATCGCACAGTCACACAGAAACGGCTGTTTAAATTTTATTGTTATTTATTTTCATATAACGGGATACATTCTCAAGGATCCATTTAAAAAGCTTTTGTGAAAAATATAATGAAATTACATGTGTTAGAAAACATAATTTGCATCCAAAAGGTAGAATCTATATTAAATTATTTAAAGGATGATAAGCACAATACGTAAGAGTTAAATCTTACCTTTTTAAAACTTGTTTTTAAATTTTCATAATAAATTACATAGGCTTTATGAACTATTCATGTAAAATAGTCAAGTTTTTAAGTTTTTAATAATCTTGGAAATTCAATTGAGTAAACTTTCACAATAAAAAAGTCGAAATGCAAATGGATTTAACGGTCCCACATTCATATTAAAACATTATTGTCAATAAAAATATTCAATAATTAAAATTTGTTTCTGATTTGTCTTATATGTATAGTTATTTCTTATGTAAGTGAGTTTGTAATTTCTCTTAATCAACTGGATTGCTTAAACAATCCCATCCAATGCCCGATACCGATAAATTTCTGCAAATGGGTTAAAAGGGTGATGAGTTACAGTAAATTCGTTGTTGCCAATCGATAAATCAAAGCAAATCCAGCAAATACTTTATCGGCTTTGGCAGCAGCCGCCACTTAGCTTTGTAAATGAGCTTTGTATATATACATAAATTTGTTATAATTTCCAATTGTCTAAGGCGCGCCTTTCCTAATCTCATTGCCATCTCACCATAAATTGGTCCATCTTTGTATGATTCAATTTCAACTGTATGCAAAAAACATTATTACGTATTAATTAACGGTAACTTGCTGGCTTAACAGAAACTTAATTTCTAAAACTGACGCTCATATTACTATGCTAATAGTCATCCAAGCAATGACGAAACCCCATCCGTATATTAAAGTAGCAGTGTGAGGTCATTATTTGCACAGTTACGCAATTTCAATCCTGAGAAAATTCAAATTCAAATTCCAGTGATCTCTGTAAGGACATAGGTATACTTAGTTACACACTAGTGGGTACTAAAGAAATTCGGAGAAAAATGCGACCATACAGACTTAGTCCAGACAGACTGGTCCTACTGGTGGTTCTACTGATGGTCCTTCTGAAGGGGAGCGAGCAACACTCTAAGTAAGAGAGATGATACTGTGTAAAGAACGGATTAGCTTTGTATTTA
>JAJJHT010016151.1:418100-431819 GCA_021223865.1 Drosophila pandora | reverse complement strand
ATAAAAAATTTAAATAAAAGCCAGGCTATCGATCTGGACAAAATATAAAAAAAAACAAAAAAGAAATTTTTATATATATATAACAAAAAAAAAAATAACAACGCTCAATGCCAAATTCTGATATATTAAATATACACCCATGATATATTAAAAACGATTTCATATGTTCTTGAATAATCTTATTTTTATGTACAATGAAAATAAAATGAAATAAAAATAAATAAAATAAAGAAAATTGAAAAGAAAATAATTCCAGTATGAGTACACAACGAGCCATAAACAAAACATATGAAAAGGACCCATATTTCAATGAAAGAGTCAAGCATTTAGTATCAACAACCCCAGTTAGTGTGTATGAGTTAGAAATACTTTATATAGAACTGCCACGTTTCACCATTGTTTCACTGCACCGCAACCCAAAAAGGAATAGTATTAACAACAATTCCGGGTGTGCTAGTGAAATCAAGAATAGACGAGCATCCAATTTTAGGTAGAACGATTGTTATGATGGTTTCTAAAAGATAATCCATACCCATAATATAATGGAATGGAAGGAATTATCGAAAGAACTATCAAGCATTAAAGCAGAATTCGACAAATCGCATAAGTCACTAACACAGAATAGACCGATACAAAAAACAACGGTCAATAAACACGTAGAAATATTAGTTAAATGCTTTAATGAAGCTCGAATATTAATATATGAACACAGAGAAAAGTTAAATCCAGATCACTGGTCCTGAGTATCAAAGTTTTTGATCAGACTAAGATCTAATCTAACATCGGTTAAAGAAAGGTCCAAGCTTGATATTCCAATACCTACTATTCTCAATATTTCAATAACAATTGAAGCTGGTGACAAACCAGAATCAAAAGAAGTTATTGACCAACAAAAAATAGAAGAAAGCGATATTAACAACCTTACGATTCCGGCAGTCCTTATTCAATCTGAATTATCAGAACAGAACTTGACCGACTCTGAATTTAACGACAGCATTATAGAATTAAAACCAACCACAATGGCAGACGAGAGCATTGCCCAAAGAGCATACATTAGAGACATATCGAATGCCATCCATGAATTTAACGGACAAAAGTTACACCTTCAAAGATTTATAACAGCTTTGACGTTAGTTAACCTAACGAAAGGCACATTCGAAAATTTGGCTGTAGAAGTAATTAAATGCAAAATAATTGGATCAACTTTATACAGAGTCCAAAATGAAAGAACTATAGAAGCAATAATCAGAAAGCTACAAGACACTGTAGTCGGAGAAACCTCTGACATAATTATAGCCAAAATGGCGAAAACAACCCAGAAAAGGAAAACCGCGGAAAAATTCACGACGGAAATAGACCTCTTAAGAAAACTCCTAGAAGCTTCGTACATTGACGAAGGTCTATCGGCCGAACACGCTGTCAAAATCCAGTACCAGTACCAATAATAATAATAATAACAAAATAACAATATTAGGATAGCCCAAACGAATTCGGAAAACTCCCAAACACCTTTAGATACACTTCAGTAAAAAACAACAAAATTCACACTATGAATCTCAGTCAAAGTACATTCGTTAGTTTCATAAACGCATCAACAGGGAAAAAATTAGTTTTTCTACTAGATACAGGTGCAGAAATATCCATATTAAAGGAAAATTCTGATAATTTTCAAAACATTCAAGATAATCATATCATAAACATAAAGGGTATAAGCCAAGAGGATACCAAATCAAAAGGCATAACTTCTATTGAAATTCAGACTTCTAAGTACATCATCCCACATGATTTCCATAAAGTAAATGTGCAATTCGCTATTCCTCGTGATGGGATACTGGGAATAGATTTTATTTATTTTTTTTTTGCGCGGTTTCCACTGCATACGTACAGCCCACCTCCCGTCCAACCGACCGAGGGACGCTGCCGCGTAACGTACGGCTCGAATCGCGGGAATAGATGCGAGATAGATAAGCGAAGATTAGGAGAAAGATATTACGAGGAAGAGTGTTGCACAGATAAGGCGGTTAATATAAGCGATTTAAGATTGTTAGTAGAGCAAAGTGACAAGATGTGGTAGAGACCATTGTAGTCCGAACATAATACCCTGAACGGATCGTGTTGGGCATATGTCGAACTACAATGGCTGAGGAGTAGAGGACTAAAGTTTCTGGTCCTTCTACTAGGAATGTTAAAATTTAAGCGTGTTAGTAAATGCTGGCTGTCTATATTTCCATAAATAAGATTATATAGAAACATGACACCCAGCATCGTTCTACGATTTGTTAATGATGGTAAGTTGATTAGTAAAAGTCTACTATGATAAGAGGGGAGGTAAAGATTTGCATCCAATTTAAGTCCCCTAAGAGCATAAGTAAGAAAGTTTTTTTGTACAGATTCAATGTGATCTTGGTGTACTCCATATTGAGGACTCCAGACACACGATCCATACTCAAGAATCGGACGTACCAGTGATGTATATAACGTTTTAGTTATGTATGGGTCATTAAATTCTTTTGACCACCTTTTAATAAAACCAAGCACACCCATAGCTTTATTAACCATGGTAGATACATGGTCGGTAAATTTAAGTTTCAAATCTAATAGGACACCTAGATCGTTAACCTGAGTTAATCGTTCTAAGGCGTTCCCATAGAGAAAGTACATAGCCTGGTGAGGACTAGATCGGTAAAAAGACATAAGTTTACATTTCGATCCATTAAGCTTTAGGTTATTTGCTAAACACCAATTTTGAAGTTTATCCAAATCGGATTGAAGTTTAGACTAGGCGCTAGTGAATTTATACTGAAGGCATAGCTTAACGTCATCAGCGTACATAAGTACAAGTGAATTAGTTAAGGCAAGGGGCAAGTCGTTAATAAACAGAGTAAAAAGTAGGGGTCCAAGATGACTTCCTTGGGGCACCCCCGATGTGGCGCGGACTAAACGCGAGGTAACATCTTTAAAGAAAACACGTTGGGTTCTCCCTGATAAGTAGCTCGAAATCCACATAAGAAGATCAGTTGGGAATCCCAAAAGACTGAGTTTACTTATAAGAAGCGAATGGTTAACAGAGTCAAATGCTTTACTGAAGTCAGTGTATATGACGTCTGTTTGTAAGCCTTTCCGGAAGCCGTCCGTGATAAAAGATGTTAGCTCCAATAAGTTGGTAGTGGTGGAGCGGCGCTTCATGAAGCCATGCTGGCACGGAGTTATTATTGAACTACATAGGTGTTGCAAATGTGGAGTGATAAGTTTGTCAAAAAGCTTTGGAATTGCTGACAATTTTGAGATGCCTCTATAATTAGCAGCGGTTTGCACAGTGCCTCGGCGCAGTACTTCAGAACACAGCCTGGTACTCCATCAGGGCCTGGCGAATACACGGGCTTAACCTAAAGAAGATCCGATAACACACCACTTTGATCGAAAGATGGGCAAAATATAAGGTTGGCTGATTGGATATTATAAGTGTAAGGCTGAGCTAAACTGCTGCTAGGTGAATAGGTAGTTTGAAAAAAATGGGCAAAGAGATCGGCCATTGCCTGATCGGTGTTCGCATAAGAGTTCTCAAACGAAAGCAGTGGGGGAAAAGATACATGTTTACGCTTAGTGTTTACAAAGTTCTAAAACTGCTTCGGATCCTGAGTAAACTGAATCCTGCAGCGGCGAATATAACTCCTATAACATTCTGCGTTATGCACGGTGAAATTGGACCGAGCTACTAAGTATCTTGAATAACTAACTGTACAGCCAGATAATCTATGTTTGTTTAAGAGTCTACTCATACTATTCTTTAAATTTATAAGGTGCCTTGTATACCAAGGCGGATTCGTTGAAGCGGACGGATATTTCCACGGCACGCAAGCGTCGAAAAATATGTTAAAAGTGTAATAAATTTTTTTTAATGCGATGTTTATATCCTCGCATGCCAGTAAATCCGACCAATCAAATTCCAAAATTAACTTTTTTATTTTATAAAGTCAGCCTAACGAAAAAACCAACTTTCTGAGATTTAACTGTAGACTTAAGGTCAAAAAAGTAATTATTTTCGATTGAAACCTCAAGAGTGGGATGATATGGATCCTCAGGGTTAGAAAGGGGCAAAGTTCTGGAAAGAGTAATTCCATCAGGATCAGAAACGAAACATAAGTCCAACAGCCGACCTAAAGAATTTCTAACGTGGTTAATTTGCCCGAGTGACATGTCGAACATGCCCTCAGGGAAGTCATGGTGGGAGTTAAGCTGTAATGACGGTGAATTATCAACATTTGACCACATAAGTTCTGGGATATTAAAGTCACCCAGAGCTATCAGCTGGTCACCATCAGACAGACGATCGAAAACCAAACGAATAGCGGACAAATGTTGCCACTATGTTGGCGGTTCGGACGAAGGTGGTATTCGTATTCGTACAGGTAACATACAAAGATTGATCGGACAAAGTGATTTTGATGCAAAGAAATTCAATGTCAGCAAACTCTTGTGATTTTACCTCTTCAGAAGCGAATTTGGAGTCTACAGAAATTAGCACTCCTTCTCCCCTTCGCAAAGTTCTATCACATCTAAAAGTGGCGTACCTACTAGGAAAAACTTCGGAGCTTAAGATCTCCGGCTTTAACCAAGTTTCTGTAAATACAATAATGTGGGATGCAAAAAAAGAACTATCAGAATACAGTTTGGGAAGTTTACTACGTAACCCTCTTGTATTCTGATAGGTAAGTGTTAATGAAGACATTAGTTTTTTGAGATTGAGGAAGATGAGGTGGAAGGTTGATCAGTGGCCTTAACATGTGGGAGTTTTACACCCACAGGTTTGGTTATCTTTTTTTTCACCGTACTTGGCTGATGTTCTTGGACGAAAATGTTCTCTGGCAAAAGCTGGCGGAACAGATCGTCTTGAACATCTGCAAAGGCACACGTATTTTGAAAGATGACGTGTGCCTGGTGTAAGAATATTTGAATTTTGTAATATCCACCACCTTTATGTCGGCTTTTGCTTTGGCTTTGATGTAAGCCGAGATATCAATCTCCGAAGTATCAGGGGCAAGCCGGGAAACAAAAATGTGTTTCGATGGTGGGATCACCTGCAAGGGTTTTGGTGCCGCCGTAACTAATACTGCGACATCAGTGCGTACCGGGGGTCCGGACGGTTTATTACCCTGTTTGGTGACTGTTACAGGAGTTTGAATTATTGGGTCTGGGATCACTTGAAGCGATGCCACAGAGGACAAATCGGACAATTGCTCATTGAGTCCGAGACATTCGGAAGCCGAATTTTTCTCAGGTCCGGCCCTTGGGGTGGCCAGAGATATAAGCGGCTGCATAGTTGTCGGCTGAGCAGGCTGAAGATTATTCGACCCGAGCACATCACTAAAAGCGGATTTCTTACGCTTTGGAGACTCATTTAGTAGTTGAAGACTACTAAACTGTGTATCAAGCGCACAGAGTTGGTCATTGATTTTTCGAAAACCACTAATCAACTCCTTGAAACCGCTTTTAGTCTGCCTCATGAACGACCTCATTTCGTCCTGAACAGCACGACAACCGTCACAGCAAAAGTGGAGTCCAGACCTACGCGAGATTGCATCCGACACTGAGGCCGTGAACCCGGCACACTTAGCGTGTAAAACGTTTTCACAGAGCCAGCAATGGATGGTAGGCTGGGAAGACGAGATTGTCTTATTGCAAGACTTTAATGCACAGACCAATTTAAAATCCATAATTATTAAAAATTTAAATAATTAATTTATTAAAAATTATTTAAAATTAAATAATTAATTTATTAAAAATTATAAAAAATTAAATAATTAATTTATTAAAAATTATTAAAAAAATTAATAATTAATTTAAAAATATTATTTTATTTTATTAATGAGGAACCTTGAACCACTGTACCAAGGAAACGAGAAGGGGAGATTAAAGAGAGCAGTTAGTGCAAGTTAGTAAGATTAAAAGAAATAGAGATAAGAATCTCTATTGAGCGAGAGTAGAAGCAAAAGAATAGCAACAACACCGTAGGAGATAAAGAAGCAGAGCAGGGCTATGTTTGGAAAGTAAATTAAATAAATTATTATTTTACCTCCAAATATATTACTGCACACGCAAAGCGATACGGATCTAAAAAATTGCAATTTGTTTTTATATCTGTAAAGAAATAAACACCGATTGTTTATAGAAAGCTTATTGCAAATTTTACAAATATATCTGTAAAGAAATAAACACCGATTGTTTATAGAAAGCTTATTGCAAATTTTACAAAAACGTAGTGCGCACAAAAAAAAACACGTCCGTCCGCTTTAAGATAAAGAGAGGAAACGATCAAAAGGTACAATTGTCAATTAGACTTGAGCCTTTGAAGACTGGCTTGTAATTAGACCAAATAATCTCAAATATCCAATTTATGTTCGGATAACATACAGTTCTGGCAACAACTCCCTAATTCTGCCAGCAAGATCCCAAGTCATCCGAAAAATTAAGATAAATTCCGAAGAAAACAGTGTATTAATTCCGAATCAAGGGATTCATAAAGGTATATATATAGCAAATAGAGCATAGACTACTAAATACCACAAATATAGATCAGGTAGTTAATATTAAAAATATTCATCATGAACCACTTTCAAACTACGATGTAGTAAAAACAGATCCAGAAAACCGTAAAAAAACTGTATTATCCCAACTTACAAAAACCTTCCCACCTCAATTCAATGATCAACTTACAAAATTATGCACCCAATATAGTGATGTATTCGGACTAGAAACCGAAGCGATCACTACAAATAATTTCTATAAACAAAAACTGAGATTAAGACGAAATTCAAAGACAAGTCCAAAAACTCTGTAGAATAGTAGAACCCTCTGTATCACCTTATAATAGCCCACTTTTGCTAGTACCAAAAAAGTCACTCCCAAATTCAGAAAATAAAAAATGGCGATTATTAATTGATTATCGTCAAATTAATAAAAAACTCTTCTAAACAAAAACTCTTCTTCTGAAGTCTAAAAAAAATCTGATAAATTTCCATTCCTTAGAATCGATGACATTTTAGATCAACTAGGTAGAGCAAAGTATTTCTCATGGCTCGACTTAATGTCCGGTTTTCACCAAACTGAACTCGAAAAAAATTCACTAGATATAACATCCTTTTCAACGAACAATGGTCCATATCGTTTCACGCTATTACCATTCGGTTTAAAAATAGCGCCAAACTCCTTTCAGAGAATGATGACTATAGCTTTCTCTGGATTGGAACCTTCGCAAGCATTTCTTTACATGGATGACTTAATAGTCATAGGTTGCTCCGAAAACCACATACTCAAGAACCTAACTGATGTTTTCGAGAAATGTAGGAAACACAACCTAAAGTAACATCCCGAAAAATGTTCATTTTTCATGCATGAAGTCACCTTCCTACAAACAAAACGACAAAAAATACGACGTCATTCAAAATTACCCAGTCCCACATGATGTGGACAGCGCTAGAAGATTCGTTGCATTTTGCAATTATTACAGACGTTTCATAAAGAATTTTGCAGAATACTCCCGTCACATAACAAGATTATGTAGGAAAAATGTAAAATTCGAATGGACAACAGAATGTCAAAACGCTTTCGAACATCTAAAATCAGCATTAATAAACCCAACTCTGTTGCAATACCCAGATTTTAGCAAAGAATTTTGCATAGTTACAGATGTTAGCAAATACGCTTGTGGAGCAGTACTAACTCAAAATAAAAATGGATTACAGCTTCCAGTTGCATACGCATCAAGATCCTTTACGAAAGGTGAAAGCAACAAGAGCACTACAGAACAAGAATTGGCAGCTATTAATTGGGCAATAACATACTTCAGACCATATATTTATGGTAGACACTTCACTGTCAAAACAGACCACAGAGCACTTCCCTTTTTATTTTCAATGATAAATCCCAGTTCCAAACTAATACGAATGAGACTTGAATTAGAGGAATATAATTTTACAGTAGAGTATCTAAAGGGTAAAGATAATTATGTTGCCGATGCGCTGTCTAGAATAACAATCACCGACTTGTAAAACATACATTCAAACATTAAAAGAAACCAAAGTAGACAAAAATCCTGCGCAGGAAAAGAAAAATTGGATTGCATAAGCAATCCATAGAAAAAGCTTCAAAGCCCAACGTATATGAAGTCATCAATAATGATGAAGTACGTAAAGTAGTGACCTTGCATGTAAATAACAATATGTGTTTATTTAAGCACGGAAGGAAAATTACAGCAAGATATAATGTTAGCGATTTGTATACTAATGGAACCCTTGACTTAGGTCAATTCTTTGACCAAAGTCAAAGCTTTGCGCTTTAAGAGTAGCGCTACTCAACCCGGTGACCCTAATAAAAAATAAGAAAGAAAAATAAGCTATATTGTCTATATTTCATGATGATCCAATACAAGGTGGTCACACAGGCATTACTAAAACCTTGGCCAAGGTCCAGAGACACTATTACTGGAAAAATATGTCCAAAGACATAAAAGAGTACATAAAGAAATATCCTAAATGCCAAAAGTCTAAAACAACTAAACACACTAAGACCCCATTAACTATAACTGAAACTCCACAAAGAGCTTTCGATAGAGTAATTGTGGATACGGTTGGTCCACTACCAAAATCAAACAATGGAAACGAGTACGCAGTAACACTCATATGCGATTTAACCAAATACCTGGTAGCTATACCAATACCAAATAAAAGTGCAAATACAGTAGCAAAAGATATATTTGAAGATTTTATTCTAAAGTACGGTCCAATGAAGACGTTCATTACGGACATGGGAACGGAATATAAAAATTCAATTACACGGTGCGACAGTGAAAAAACACTTGTGAAACGAGATAGTGTAGGTTGTTAATCTGGTCGAAGAGAACTCAAAAATATTTTTTTTATATTTTTGGAACCCTCCAATTTTTTTTTATTTAAAAAAAACCGTTTTTCGGGACTTTTTTGCTCTTAAAAATTCCTGAACGCGTTTTTTTCAACCGATTTCAAAATTTTCGGTGTTTTTCAATAGATAAATGTTTTAGCTTTTGAAAAAAAAATATATCTTCGATTTTGTTGAACAAAAAGGACAAAATTTTTACACCTGAAACTGAAGTTTTCGATTTTTATTCGTGTTTTTCGGATTTTGATGCCAGTTTTTCGGTAAAACTTACTAAAATTTTGTCATTTTTGCCACATATCAATGTTGTCTCATTCATTCTGAATAAAACGAGACAAATTTCATCAAAAAATTATGAAAATTGGTGAAGTTATAACGCTTTTCCCAAAAAAAGTCAATTCAACCTTGCGTGCGCTCCGGAGTACCTGTGTGTATAAGTCAGGAATATGATCTTCTTCTTATAGTGCTCCCATGGTTTTATTGACTTTTTTGGGAAAAGCGTTATAACTTCAAGAATTTGTATTATTTTTTAATGAAATTTGTCTCGTTCTATTCAGTATTATTGAGACAATATTAATATGTGGCATAAATGACAAACTTTTTGTCAGAAGAAAGCAATATACTCTTATGTTTATACACATTCGATGCGCCCGCTAGGTTGAGTTGACTTTTTTTGGGAAAAGCGTTATAACTTCACCAATTTTCATAATTTTTTGATGAAATTTGTCTCGTTTTATTCAGAATGAATGAGACAACATTGATATGTATCAAAAATGGCCGAATTTTTGTAAGTTGTACCGAAAAACTGGCATCAAAATCCGAAAAACACGAATAAAAGTCGAAAACTTTAGTTTCAGGTGTAAAAATTTTGTCCTTTTTGTTCAACAAAATCGAAGATATATTTTTTTTTCAAAAGCTACAACATTTAACTATAGAAAAACACTAAAAATTTTGAAATCGGTTGAAAAAAACGCGTTCAGGAATTTTTAAGCGCAAAAAAGTCCCGAAAAACGGTTTTTTTTTAAATAAAAAAAAATTGGAGGGTTCCAAAAATATAAAAAAAATATTTTTGAGTTCTCTTCGACCAGATTAACAACCTACACTATCTCGTTTCCCAAGTGTATTTCGTTTTTTTTTTTTGTCGCACAGTGTTATTGAAGGTCTATGTAAAAATATATAAAATATTCTTGTTCGGCACGTGACTGATTTTTTTTTGTTTTTCTTGCACGTGCCGAACAAGAATATTTTTATATGCAATTTTGTACACCTATATAGCATATTTTCGTCACTAAAATTGATATCAGATATTTTGGGTTTCGCATGCAGGTTCGTCACCAGTACTTTACCTCGTCAAGAGGTTTTTTATATGATATCAGTTGTTTTTTTTTGTACATATTGATCTATTATTATTTAAAATAGAACACATATATAGAACAAATTATATAGAATATACATATGTATATACATATATAGAAGTAACCTCTGGTCAGGCAATTCACACAGTTAGCAATACTATAATTGTAGGGATACACACCAGAACTTTTTTTTTTTAACTCCATAGATTTTGACATTCAAGAAGGTGGAATAATTAAAAACCTTTCCATAGACGTAAACAATTTTTCGATAGCTACAGTGGTTCTGAAGTTATATATATTTTTTATTTACAAAGGTTTTGAAATTTGGTTAGTTTAAAAATTGTAAGTAAAAAGTTGCCCAAAAATGTATTTAAAATCCAAAATTGTTTCGTAGTTGTGGGAAACCAAATTGTTTTAACAAATTAACAGATGAGAGGCCTATCCTTATGAGAGTTTTACTATATAATAAATAATAATAAGAAAGGAAAGCTAACTTTGGGCGGAGCCGAAGTTGATATACCCTGGCAGTTGTGCCATTTTCGATCGTTTGGTTATATGGCGGCTATTGGAAATAGTTGGCCGATCCCTATGAAATTTGCAAATCAGATTATTTTGCCCAAAATGGAATTTGTACCAAGTCCCATCTTTCTAACTTAAAAAACATCAAAGTTATGCCAATTCCGATCGTTCTATGACAGCTATAATATAGTCGGCCGATCCTTATGAAATTTTGTACATAATATACTTTGGTCAAGTATAACATACATATGTTGAAAGTCCCAACCCTCCAACTTAAAAAACACCAATGTTATGACATTTCCGATGGATCAGTTATATGGCAGCTATAGAATATAGTCGGCCGATCCTTATCAAAATTTGTCAGATCGGAAAATTTTCCCAAAGTGGGATCCAAAGAAAGTCCCATCTTTCTTACTTATAAAAAAAAACAAAGCTATGGCATATCCGATCAATCATATAATAACATGTATTACATCTAAAATAAATGCGCAAATTAAAAAATAAAAGTTTTTCCATTTTTTCCATCTGGTTTCGAGTCCTAGTTGAGTCAATGTTTATGTTTTTATGTTATGTACTTTTTAAGCCCTTTTTTATTTGGATTTTATTTTTAAATAAATAAACTTAAATCTGAAAAGATTTACTCCATATTTTTTAGGTATTGACCAAATGTATGCAGACTCCAAAAAGGAAAGTTGCCAATCAAATACACACACATGTATAAGTAAATGCAAGCTTCACAGGAGGCTGCATAAAATGGGTAGCTGCACTTACAGGACTATATCTTGAGTTAACGGATTTTGCCAGATATGAGCGATATATGAAAAGTTGCGTCATCTCAAAAGCTATCTCCACGTGCAATATAAAAAGGATCAGTCGAGCAAATTTTTAAAAATAATTTTTTTTCTTTAAAAAAAAGTTTATTTTCAGTGTATTTTTTTTTTGTGTACTATATAGACGTTTGGTCTCAAAGAAAGTGAAATAGATATTTAAAAAACCCTTTCAATAGTGTAAAGCTTTAATATCTTTCTTAATTATAAAGTTATAAATTTTTTAATTAACAAAGTTTTTTTAATTTTTTGACGAAAGCTTAAGGTATTTCAAAAAGTTGTAGAACAATAGTTGCTCATATGATAGTAACAAACATTTTACAATTTTTTTCAGGATTGTTACGAAAAAAATAGTGCAAACAGACAAACCGACAAACCGACAACTGGCTTCATTTTGAAGAAGAAGAAAAAATTGAATTTTTAAAATAACTTCTGAATGTAATGTCGGATCGGGTCGATTGAGATACCAATCGCGTATTTAGCTCTAGAATGCGAATATATAAAAATATTCTATCTGGGGACTAAAATGTGTCCACCAGCCCCACTTTAGTAATAAAAAATTTTTTTACTTTCACCCTAATTTCTCCCAAACCAAATAACTTTTGGAATATGTTTCGACAAATATTATCTAATTGAAACAATACCTTTCGATTGGTATATCATTCATTTAGATCGGTTGCCTACCGGAAATTTTTAATTCTTCGGCTATATATAGAGTTTCCTCGCGCACGCCTAGGCATGCAGGTCGTCACCTCGTGGACTTCCGTCCACAGTGATTTACGACAAATATACAGGCCCTTATAAGGAAGAACATATAGGAGATAGGGATAATATAACTATATCAAATAATAAAAAGAAAAAACAAATAGTACATAAAGATAGATTAAAACTTTTTATTTAATAATCAATCAAAATTTCATAAATATATCACGTATGACCATACATAAAAACAAAAAAAAAGGAAAGAAAAATGATCAAAAAAAAAAAAGGGAAAAATTAGCATACCGAAAATAACACCACAAAAAAAATCTTATTGTTAACATCATTTATTAAATTTTATACAATCTATGTTAGAAAATAACTTCATTAAATTACGTTATTTTTCAAAAGGAGGGAGATGTAATATGCACATATATGCACAATTAATATCTTATATATATATATCGACCACCCACTGTACCAAGAGTACTTAAAGGGTACACACTGTAACACTTTGTCGTGTTTACGTTATCCAAGGTTTCGGTCATAAACCTAAGTGCACCGAAATATGAATCGGCCGGTTAAACTTTTGCTGTACGCCGAAAAGTGGATATGTCCGCATATACGTAACACGAGTGGACCTTATGCATGTCGACATACCTCCGCTTAAGCGAACATAACATAAATATATATTTATATATAAATATTTAAGAATACATAACCGTCTCTCCGCTGCCGCTTCGGGCAGCGCAGCTACGAGACTTAGACCTCCTTTAACTCCTAAGTAAATTGGTAAAATCGAAAACTCCCATAAGCTCGGAGCGGCAACAACAGCTGCTCCGAACATAATCTAAGTCTAAAATAAAAAAAGATTAAACTAAACCTCAACCATCTTTTACAAATAAATTGGGAACGCATCTACATACAGAAACAAACTACAACTACATGGAGAACCTTCGATAAAAATAATACAATAGTAAGTTATTTGGTAATATACTATGGTGGCCAAAAATATTTTGACATAGCGATGCTTCATTTTCTTTTTCAATTATTTCTTTATTTAAAGGAAAACAATTATTGATTTAATTTCAAATAGATATTAGTAATGTTTTAATACAAAAATAACAGTTTTAGGTTTTTTATAAATGTATTTTGTATTTATTTTTTAATTTAAACTAAAATAAACTAAATTCGATAGGTGGCATAAGTATTTTGACATAGCTTTGTTTCACAATTAAATATAACAGAGTGCAACAGTGATTCTGAACCTTTATAGTGAAATAGTAGGAATTGTTTAACTGTTCGAGTATTACACAAAACCGTGTATAAAAAATTGTTTAACACCCTAAAAATCTTGATTTATTTTAACAAAACCAGTTTTCGGGACTTTTTTGCGCTTAAAAATTCCT
>JAJJHT010016151.1:391698-417929 GCA_021223865.1 Drosophila pandora | reverse complement strand
GCTCGCAATGTTGAATTGACTTTTTTTGGAATAACCGTTATAACTTCAACAATTTTCATAGTTTTTTAATGAAATTTGTCTCTTTTTATTCAGTATTAATGAGACAACATTGATAAGTGGCATTCATGACAGAAATTTTGTAAGTTGTACCGAAAAACTGGCGTCAAAATCCGAAAAACACGATCAAAAGGCGAAAATTTCAGTTTCAGGTGTACAAATTTTGTCCTTTTTGCCTAAAAAAATCGAAGATATATTTTTTTTTCAAAAGTTACAACCTTTAACTATTGAAAAACATCGGCAATTTTGAAATCGGTTTAAAAAAACGAGTTTAGGAATTTTTAAGCGCAAAAAAGTCCCGAAAACTGGTTTTGTTAAAATAAATCAAGATTTTTAGGGTGTTAAACAATTTTTTATACACGGTTTTGTGTAATACTCGAACAGTTAAACAATTCCTACTATTTCACTATAAAGGTTCAGAATCACTGTTGCACTCTGTTATACATATTTAATTGTGAAACAAAGCTATGTCAAAATACTTATGCCACCTATCGAATTTAGTTTATTTTAGTTTAAATTAAAAAATAAATACAAAATACATTTATAAAAAACCTAAAACTGTTATTTTGGTATTAAAACATTACTAATATCTATTTGAAATTAAATCAATAATTGTTTTCCTTTAAATAAAGAAATAATTGAAAAAGAAAATGAAGCATCGCTATGTCAAAATATTTTTGGCCACCATAGTAATTCACAATGTCATCTTTGTAAGGGCATAGGTATACCTACCATACTGTACATGTATTGATAAAAGTTGACGGAGGCTGTGCACCAAAAGCGCGTGCACTATAAATGACAAAAAAGTGCATGCGAAACTAAGAGACAGACAGAGAAGATTAAATGCCGCTGCAGCTAAACAAATTATCAATATTATAATCGGCTTATCTGGTGGCTGCTTAGCCCAACAGAGGAAAAAAAAAGTAATATCATTGGTCAAGCAACATTCGAAATTTTTTATCGAAGGCGCTGGTAGCACACATTAGAAAAATGCGACCATACAGACTTTGTCTAAATGAAAGCCGTTAATGTCAGATCAAATAGCTTGGCTTACTAGCTACTATTACAGTTTTGTTGGTCTGGAGACATACTTTCGTCAGTGTACAAGTGATAACTTTTAACTGATAAGGCCCATCTGACAAGAATAGTTTTGATTGTAGTGTAGATCACGAAGAAATTCGGTGGAAAATCATCACAGATGTACAGCGAACCCTCAGTTTTTTATAGAATTGAATTCTGACACTATCCGTATCAGATATAGGGCAATTCTTTTGTAAAAAAATAATAATTACAAGCTATTGTATGTTTAGGCATCATAGAAATTTAAAGCGCCATTTATTGTAAATGCTGTAAAATATTTTTTTTTTTAAATGTAAATTGCAAAAAATTCTCTACCTCATAAAAATAAAGTGGTTACATAATATATATCGTTGGTAGGTTTTTTTTAAATAATTAACAGAGCGTTATACCGTCCACTACCGGTGAAGTTGGACTCGCGGGAGTAATGGTAGGTCCCGGAGTCGTAGTCAAAACCTATTGAAGTCCTGACCAATATTATCCTGTATTACCCTATGGGCCGCTCTGAGTTATGCGCGTATCGCTGAGGTCAGAATGAGAAGTGGCTTCGGGTATGTGTAGATTGTGTTTTAGTTTGATGTTCCTCTGGTGGTTCTTCTGAAGGGACCAACACTCTCCTGAGATTACGAATACAATGGGTCCTACTGGTGGTCCTTCTGACGGGAGCAACTCTTTAAGTAAGAAAGATGATACTGGGTAAATAACCGATTAACTCTATATTGATTACTGTCTTTATTATGGACCAAGTGATCTTTTATAGGATCAGACACTTACATATGTTGTGTCTTAATGCCTTATGGCTTAAATATGGTTAGCAGGTCAATGTTAATGAAACTACGCACAGTAAGGTCAATGTTAAAGACATGCTAGGTAAACTAGTAAACTGGGTCTGGGTTTCTGCTGAGTTCGCTGGTTTTGCTCGCCCCGTCAGTCGGTCATTCTTACCGTTGATATTGCTGATTTCGATTTCTGAGCTGGATTATTAGGGCTTGTCAGTAGGTTGCAACATATCACTACTGGTTATTAACTTTAAAAAATATATTTAAACTTAATTTGATTTTATTTGGATCCCGATCTTATATCTAACAAGGCATTGTATCTTAACTTAAGCTAGATTTCAACAGCTCAGGCTTGAGCTAATTCTTTTCCTTGTTGCTTCGGGATCTTCCCGAAGTATCTTACGAACTGAATTCCGAAGAGAATCTCCCGAATGGGATTGCTGTGATCAGCATAGAAAATGTGGGTACCAAAACGGATGCTCACGCAGTGGCGTGATTCTAGCGGATGTTTAGTCTAATGTTGTTATTGCCGGGGAATTTGTTTATTTCCTTTCTCAAGCTTGGTCCGCCGATAGGGTGCTAGATGCGAGTGTGGGAATGCTTACATTATAAAAGCTCAAAAGAGCTTGGTGGCAAGTGACCAAATAATTGTTTATAATATTAATATAAAATATGGCTTAAACTTTTAGTTAATTCTCCCCCTTCTAAGATGAATCGTCCCGATTCATTACATTTTTGCGGTGAGGGAGGTGATTTTATTATTAAGATCGGCAAATGTTATTTCAATACTTCTTTCAGTTTCAGAATTTGTTTTTAGCATTTTAAGTATGATTTTACGTGATTTATATATGGCAAAAAGAATAAGTATTATAATAAATAATATTAGTTTAAGGGATATTTTTGTATTTTCTATTTTTACAAACGGGTTTATAATGCTTATGTTGTCTAAACTTAGTTCGGAATCATTGGAAAATATGTAATCTGATATTATAAAATTATTGTATTTACATTGTGATATGTAATCTAACATTTTATGTTTTTCATTGATATTTGGTATTTTAAATTATTGATAAATATGCTTTCGTTAAATAAAATAAAAAATGCGCCATTTAGTTTTGTTTCGTTTACAGTATTTTCTCCAGTGAGGAGAATAGCGCCTTCGTCAAAATTTTCAAATTGCTCATTTTTTTCTCGCATTTTTGAACAGTTTGCTTTTTTTTCATTCAAGAGATTTATAAAACACGAGCTCTCGTTTGAGAGTTTACAATAGTTATTTAATATCTCTTTTTTAAAGTTTGTTATTTTATAAAATTTTTCATTACAGTATGCTGTCTTATCGTCTTTTATTAATTTTTCATTATTTTGGGCAATTGCCCTTGATGTGTAAAAGCTACAGATATTGTTTATAATTTGATATTTTATATATATTATAAGTAGGCCTGGGTTTTTTATTATTTTAAGGCGGAGATGTCTAACAGATCTGATAGTACAACTGGTTTATTTTCGTGTCTAAATATTTCTTTAATGTCTTGTTCGTTTAGTATTTTTGTATTAAAAATGTCTATTTTTGCTAAAGTGATTGTATCAATTAAATTTTGAAAATCAAGTGTAATTAATTGTAGTCGGTGATGTCTTACTTTTGTTTCTTTTTTAACAACGATTGTGTTAAGAATTTTGGTCATAAGTTGGACTTCTTGAAATATACGTGAATTCATTGTAAATTGTTTTTTATTGTTTTCTGTCAGTTCGTTAATTTTGTTTTCGATGCTTATTAAGTCATCATGGTCTTGTGTACCTGATAGCCATTTCCATGCTGTGTCCACTTCGTTATTGCCCCTTTTATTTCTTGATGGTATTAATTGGGACATAAGAATTTTTATAATGTTTAGATTTTGGGTAATGTCCCAGTCTGAGTCTGAGTTGCTGTTGTTAGTATTTTTATCTTCTATTCTAATTATTTCTTTGTAAAAACTTGGGTTTGTGTTATGAAATAGGTCCTCAAATGAGTCATACGTCAATACGTCGTTTTCATTCTTCAGTAGTAGGTATTCGTTGTTAGTGTAGTCGATTATTTCGAAGTGGCAAGTGATAATCAAAATGGTGATGATAAATGGTATTTCCGTCCTCTCTAAAATATGGGTTATTTAATGTTGTCTTTATCAATAATTCGTTTCCTATTATTAATGATTACTTTGTTTGGTAGGTTTTCATTAATGACTTGTTTTTTAAATCTTGGGCCTAGTTTATTTCGTGTATTTTTTCGTATACTCCTTCTCCTACATGATAACTTTTATCTAATTTATTTTTATTATGATAATATAACATTTTAGTTTGTGCTGTTTGTA
Organism: Drosophila pandora; assembly: GCA_021223865.1. Lineage (NCBI taxonomy): Eukaryota > Metazoa > Arthropoda > Insecta > Diptera > Drosophilidae > Drosophila > Drosophila pandora. Next base: position 413,671 of record JAJJHT010016151.1, on the reverse strand, counting down.
ATTTTAATGGTAAGTCACTATGATCTATTTTGTTGAATAAAATGTGGTATGGTTTTTTTTTTTTTACTGAATGAATTGTCATATTGTAGCTTTTTGCTGCCCTTATAATAACTTCGGGATATTCTAGAAGACGGTACTCATCTTTAACACAACGAGCTATCTCAGTTAAGATTGAATGGGCTATGTCTGGGATCTGCGTAATGGATTGAAATACCAGAACGCTGTAGGAAGGATTTAAATTGTGCTGATGTAAAGCTAGGTTCGTTATCTATCATAATCGTTTTAACTTGGGGAAATGTTTGAAGTATTTCATAAATTTTTAAATCAATGTTTTTTTTGTAAGTAATTTCTTTTACAAAAATATTTGGACTAGAAATCAATGCAAGTAAAGAAGGTTAGGTTTTGTGCGTAATAAATGTCAATAAGTAAGTGTTGGCCTTCAATTTTTGGAATGGGTGCTTCTCCAATAGGCATTTGAGTCGGGATTCTGTTATATTTGTTTGTATTACAAATTTCACAATTTGTTTATATTCTTTTACTCCGTACAAATAGTTTCTTAGGTTTTTTAATGCCCAAACTATTGCTAAAAGTTTTTTTTTGTTAGTAGCGTACTTTTTTTCAGTCTTATTAGGGGTTTTTGATATAAAAGTGCTTGAGTATCCGTCTTGAGAAAGTACTGCTCCTATAGCTAAGTCGGATGCGACAGTTGTTAATGTAAATTGTTTTTAATAGTCCGGTTGGACTAGTTCTATTTGGCAAATTAGGTTTTCTTTGAGTTCATCAAATGCCTGTATTGCAGTCTCGCCAAGAGTAATTGAAACATTTTTTGAAATCCTCTTGGAAAATTTTGGAGCCTTCTAGCAATCTAGTCAGGGGTTTGGCAATGGTTGCATAGTTTTTTAAAAATGTTCTATAATATCCGGTGGGGCCCAGGAAGCTACCTTCTAGCTCTCTGAAATTTTTGGGAATCGGGTAGTTCGATATGGTGACTATTTTTTGAGGGTCGGTTTTAATAATGTTTTGCGCTACTACGTATCCTAAAAATAAAGTTTCTAGTTTAAAAAATTGAGATTTTTCCAATGATATTTTCATATTGGCTTTATGTAAAATATTAATGATTGAATTTAGGTCTTTGAAATGTTGTTCGAGGGAGTGAGAGAAAATAATTATGTCATCCATGTAGACATGGCAGAATTTACCAACATGTTCTCGAAGTATATCATCCATTGCCCTCTGGAAGATTCGAGGTGCGTTTGTTAACCCGAATGGCATTCTAATGAATTCGTACTTGTCGTACATTGTTCATTAAAAATTAAGTTTTTTCTACGTCTGATTCTTTCATCAAAATTTGGTGGAAACCTGATTCTAAGTCTATAGTACTAAAGTATTTGCTTTTCCTAGATTTGATAAAATAACTGTCGGATCTTGCATGAGGTATCTATCTGAAATTGTGCTAAGATTTAGTTTTCTGAAATCGATGCATAGTCTATGTTTGGGGGAGCCATCTTCGTTAGTACCTTTTTTTGATACAACAATTACTGGTGAGGTCTAAGGAATTTTGCTGGGTCTAATGATTCCATTATTAATCATTCGGTGTATTTCTTGATTAAAAAATTCGTTTACTGCTTGAGAGTATGGGTACTGTCTTGAGTAGATCGGTTTATCGTTAATTGTGTCTATTTCACAACGAACGTCCGTCCGGAATGGTAAATTCGTATTTATTTCTGAATGTACTTTTTTTATTGTGCTTGTCGCGGAACGGATTAGGGTAGTTACGGATAGTTAGTCAAGTTTAAGCTTAGCGCCGCTTGAACCCAGTTTTATATCAGTTATATTATGGCGGATCAATTAGACCGATTTGCGCCATCACAATGAGAGGGAAGAAGAGGAGAAACTGCGGTAGGTTAAAGACTAAGTAGTTGTAATAGCTAAGTAATTAATGTAACTCTTCCAGAATAAAACCACCAACACTAACCAAACCAAACCGAACTCCGACTATTGTCCAGCACTAGAGTGTTTGTTTAAAGGCATTCCCCGTGATCGGCAGGGCGGCGACATTATCTTTTATTCGCACTCTGCAAGATGATGCCCACGAAACATTCGCCCCGGCGGAGCCCCAGGCTGGAAACCTCGGGTGTTCCCGCAACTGCGACCACCATGGCCACAGCAACTTGCACCCCGGCAAGCTCTGCGAGAGCAAGCTCTGGATGGACGCCACGTAGATTGCCTGATCTCGATTTCGAGGGTCAGCCAGAGGGATTGCCAATATTCCTGTGCGCGTTCACGGAGACAACGGCAGCCTACTAGTGTAGACAATTGGAAAACAACCAGCGCCTAGTGAAAGCCCTGAAGGACGATGCCCGCGAGACAGTGAAGTCGTTGCTCATCCATCCCAGCAACGTAGAAGGTGTTATGGAGCAGCTTCAATTCCGGTATGGACGTCCGGAGCTACTCATCCGTAGCCAACTGGATAGCGTGCGCGATGTGCAGCCAATTCAGGAGGCAAACATCGCAAGGATCGTCCCGTTCGCAACGAAGGTGAGCAACCTGGCAGCGTTCCTGCAGTCAACCACGATCGGCAGCCAGCACCTAGGGAACCCAACCCTAATGGAGGAGCTGATCGCCAGGTTGCCGCTGAGCAAGAGGTTGAACTGGGCGAAGCACGCGGTCACGATTCAACCGTATCCGACAGTGGTGCACCTGAGCGAATGGCTTTATGAATACGCAAGACTGATGTGCACTGTTACGGACGCTGGAGCCAAGGAGCAACCGAAGCGAAGGATCCCGCATGCGAATAGTGTTCGCGAGGAGGAGCGGTATGCCGACCGCCCCAGATGTTGCCCTATATGCGAGGGACAACACCAGATCAGGGACTGAAAAGAATTCAACAGCGTTTCTACGACGACGCGGATCGAGTCTGCGAGGAAGTTGAGGCTATGCTTCTCGTGTCTGGAGCCCGGACACATGTCCCGGTTCTGCAGGAAGAGCCGCGGATGTAACGTCTACAGATGCCAAATGAGGCATCACTACCTTCTCCGCGAGTCACCTGGTCATCCTAGACGGCCGTACGTTGCAGAGAGAGGCCGCAGGAGCGACCAGAGAAGCAGTCAGGACCGACGGCTGTTCAGAGACAGCAGCAAACCGAGAGGAATGCCACGACCAGTGGATTCCATGGAGAGGAGCCGTCCCACGTCAGCCGCAGTTATAGACGCGGGGCGTAAGCAAAATGAAAGGCGATCGACGTGTGACCGCCAGGAATTGACGCATCGGAACCTGAGCTGCGTTGATTCGAGTGGATGCCACCTACTATTCCGGATTCTACCCTTGACGTTGTACGGGGAGAATACGCAGGTCGACACCTATGCACTGCTGGATGAAGGATCGTCTGTCACGCTCATCGATGACGAACTCATCCGCAGCCTGAACATGAAAGGCGAGAGTCGCCAACTGAACGTGCAATGGTTTGGTGGGAAATCTGCCAAAGAGCACACGAAAGTGGTCAGCCTGCAGATCAGTGTAGCGGGCAAGCCAAAGCGCCCTGGGCTGAAGTGGGTGGTGTATGGACCGGTGAGCGGAAAGGTGAGCTCACCGCTTCAAAGTTTGTGACTCCTAGCCGTGCCTCAGGATAATATTCTGGAGAAGAAGGTCAGCGATTATTTCGAGATCGAGAATTTCGGAGTAAAGCCAGCACAGCCAGTCGCAGCTGGCGTAGTGGAGCTGGCGCCATCAGTCGCAGATGGCGGCGACGCACGGGCCCTGAGAATCCTGGAGGAGACGACTAAGCGAGTAGGCCGAGTATGTAAGCGAGTATGGCTACAGATGACTTAAAGTTCGGCATGAAATATCATCGAGTCCCGAGAATCGTGATGACAGGGGAATGGTGACTGCCAAATTGTTAATGAGAGAAATTTGGAAAGGAGTCAACTGAGATGAGCCGCTACCAAATAATTTGGCCGCAGCCTTTGAGGATTGGCAGCAAGAAATGAGCAAAATCAAAGAGTTCCGATGTCCGCGCTACTACTTCGGCAGTGTACGCGTGCGGATGCTACCGCTGCACATCTTCGTGGACTCCAGTTTAAAGACTAAGTAGTTGTAAGAGCTAAGTAATTAATGTAACTCTTCCAGAATAAAACCACCAACACTAACCCAACCAAACCAAAATCCGACTATTGTCCAGCACTAGAGTGTTTGATTAAAGGCATTCCCCGGGATCGGCCAATCGGCGACAGTGCTTATTATTAGGTCGATGTAATTTTCTGTATCGGTTTCGTCTGTATTGTTTTCTAAATTGTTTATGCCGAAATTATTTTCGGCAGTGTTATCCATAATCTTACATATATGCTGCAGTGTTTATATTGTTTAAATCAGGTTTTACATGAACATCGAATTTACGGAATGAACATCGACGGCTTGTTTGGGTTTTGTATAACCCAAACTGTTCGATTTTTATTTGTCAGAAGTATCGGCGCTGGAGTCGGTGGAGAAGCGTTTGCGTGAGCGGTTCACCGCGCTTCAAGAAGAGTTGGAGGAGCTTAATTTTAGCGAAATCGGGAGTGATCTGTATTGGAGATTCTCGCAGCTGGCGACTGATGTGGAAGTGGAAATTCAGTTGGAGGNCCGACTATTGTCCAGCACTAGAGTGTTTGATTAAAGGCATTCCCCGGGATCGGCCAATCGGCGACAGTGCTTATTATTAGGTCGATGTAATTTTCTGTATCGGTTTCGTCTGTATTGTTTTCTAAATTGTTTATGCCGAAATTATTTTCGGCAGTGTTATCCATAATCTTACATATATGCTGCAGTGTTTATATTGTTTAAATCAGGTTTTACATGAACATCGAATTTACGGAATGAACATCGACGGCTTGTTTGGGTTTTGTATAACCCAAACTGTTCGATTTTTATTTGTCAGAAGTATCGATGACGGTGCTCTTAGAACTTAAGTGTTTCGAATTGTGTTTGTCGGATAGAACATCGACGTACCCCAAACTGTTACATTTGTAAGTGTCAGAAGTATCGCTGACAGAGTTTTTGGACCCTGAGTGCTCTAAGCTGTATAAGTCGGAATGAACATCGACGGCGTATTTGTGGCTTATATATCCCAAAATTTTTATGCTAAGTGAATTCGTGCTTGACAAATTTTCGTGGTTAAAATATTTGTCTAAAATATATTTTTTTAGTGGAAGTATGGTTAATTTTTTCATCATAGTGAAATTTTTCGATTTTTCCCTTACATTTTAGTGTGTTATTGTTCGTGTCAATGACTGCTCCTATCTTTTTTAGTAAATTGTATCCTATTAATAAATCTGCCTTTATGCCCTCTATTTCGTACAAATTTTGTTTTGTTTAAAAATTTGTTATGTAGTGGCATATTTTTATTGTTGAGAATCCATTAACCGTGGATACTCTTTTATAAATGGGCAATTCTATACCGTTTCGGTAGGTACCTTTTTTTATGTAACAGGCTGTGGCTTTTGTATCTATCAGAACATTCAGTTTTTTATTAATCTTTTTGTCGAATCGTAATATGTATGACAGACCTATTCTTCTCCAAAAAAATGTTCCTCTTTGATATTATTTATGCGCATTTGTTTGTTTTTAGGTTGAGCAGATGACTCAATTTGTGCGCGTCTGACTGCCAATTAACCAGAAGTTTAAGCCATATTTTATATTAATATTATAAACAATTATTTNATGTTGGGCCAAGCAGCCACCAAAAGGTGCATTTAAAATAATCATAAAATGCTAAGCTGCAGCTGTTGTTATCAGCATGTTTTCGTCTCTGTTTTGTCTCCCAGTTTCGCATGCGCTTTATTGTTATTTGTAGCGTATGCGCTTTGGGGAGCTTTGGTTGAGCTTCTGCGCAAGCTCTTAGGTTTTTATGACTTGTAATTCGGCTTTGTTTTGGACCAGCAGCGAAATTTGTTTTGGGGTTAAATTGACCCAATAAAAATATTGAAGTCGAATTTGTGGACTGTGTATTAATTCGGTCGCTATCAAAATTCTGATAGCTCAACATTGGTGACCCCGACGTGATTTCATCCCGGTTTATTATTGTTATCAGCATTAAAAGTGCCAAGAAAAAGCCCTTGTTGTTGTTGCTACAAGTTGCATTTTAATTGAAGAATGGAGTCTGNGCTTGGCCGTTCCAAATGCTCCACTACGGTGGCCGGTTTCGGCGGCGCTGGGTTTGATACGGATGGAGCATCCGTTAATGTGTGCTTGAAGTCCCGCCTTAGCACGTACTCAGTGGAAATTGAGGCTGTTGTAGCTTCACATATAACGGACTATCAACCTAGCCAGGACATAGATGCTTCGCGCTGGAAGATTCCTGGCAATTTGGATCTAGCTGACCCTAACTTCTGCAAAACGCAGCGAGTGGACCTGTTGATTGGAGCCAGCTTATTCTTTGACCTATTGTCGGCTGGTCAAATCCAATTAGGTCACGGGCTTCCCATTGCCCAGAATACGCGATTTGGCTGGGTGATTTCTGGACGCGGTGAACTATCACGGGATGTGTCGTCGCTCTATGCTAGGAAAGACAACCCAAGGAATACCCACTGGAATGATGTGACTGCTGCCCCTTCCAACAGTGTTATTGAAGGCCCACCCTTCAATGGGGGGAGGATGTTGGGCCAAGCAGCCACCAAAAGGTGCATTTAAAATAATCATAAAATGCTAAGCTGCAGCTGTTGTTATCAGCATGTTTTCGTCTCTGTTTTGTCTCCCAGTTTCGCATGCGCTTTATTGTTATTTGTAGCGTATGCGCTTTGGGGAGCTTTGGTTGAGCTTCTGCGCAAGCTCTTAGGTTTTTATGACTTGTAATTCGGCTTTGTTTTGGACCAGCAGCGGAATTTGTTTTGGGGTTAAATTGACCCAATAAAAATATTGAAGTCGAATTTGTGGATTGTGTATTAATTCGGTCGCTATCAAAATTCTGATAGCTCAACAGGGCACTTGCCACAAAGCTCTTTTGAGTCTTTATAATGTAATTCCCACACTCGCATCTAGCACCCTAACGGCAGACCAAGCTTGAGAAATGAAATAAACAAATTCCCCCCATTGAGCCGGCCACGGCAAAAACAAGATTAGACTAAACATCCGTTAGAATCACGCCACTGCGGCCCCCCTTTTTAATCATCCGTATTGGTACCCAAATTTTCAATGCTGATCACAGCAATCCCATTCGGGAAATTCTCTTCGGAATTCAATTCGTAAGATACTTCGGAAAGATCCCGAAGCAACAAGGAAAAGAATCAGCTCAAGCCTGGACAGTCGGAAATCTAGCTTAGGTTAAGCTACAATGCCTTGTTAGATATAAGATCGGGATCCAAATGAAATCAAATAAAGCTTAAATACATTTTTTTTTTTAAGTTGATAACCCGTCGTGATTATAATTTGCCTGTTCTGGTTGTTGGAATGACTTTATATCCTGATTTAAAGAATTATATTGGAGGCTATTTGTAGTTTGATACTGTTCACCATTTGGGAATGGTTGGTTACTATTTCTATTTTGGATTTGGATGCTGGTGTCCACTTCCATAGGTTCGCTTCTGTTTTGGTATGTATTATTCCAAGTATTATAACTTGGATAGGGATTATACCGAGTGTAATTGTGTTGATAGCTATTATGGTTTTGGTAGCTATTACTATTTTGGGGGTTATTTTTATTTTGGGAATTATTAGGAGGAGGATTATGCGGATAATTTCTATTATTGCGCTGATAATTGGGATTTTGTCCATTATGATTTTTCTTATTGTCGTTGGTTCTGTTCAGGCGCCATTGATTGCCCTAATTCTGACTATCAGATCTATAATATGGTTCGTTTTAGGTTCGTTAGTTATCATTATAAAGACGCTGAGGTGCGCTTAAACGATAGGCGAACTGTGCCCTCATATAATTGCTCTCCATTTCTTGTACTCTAGCTAGAGCGTTTGGTAAGTCTGGATGATTTAGGGAAAAAAGCATGCCGAAAATTGGGCTGTTTGGCCAGTTATAAATACCCTCAAGGCGTTTTGTCTATGCCTGAGGTTTGCTTCTGTAGTTATGGGATTTTCTTTCCCGTACGTCATTATAGTTTCATTTATTAAAAGGTTATTAACCAAATTATAAAAATCCATAACCGAAAATATGTTTTGTGTAAGGACACTTAATTCTTGTACAATTATGTAGATTGGCCTCTTTTCGCTAAAGACAAAATCGAGTCTGGCCAAAATAGCGTCAAAGTTTAAAACGGTTCCATGGTTTGTGAAGGCGTCGTTGGCTTTTCCTACTATCTTGTTTCTTGAAATGGCTAGGGCTAAAAAGTACCGACGGCTTTTGCGGACATGAGTCCCATTGCCGTTTCCGCGGCTTCTCGCCAAGCTACGTAATTGTCTGGATTTCCAGAGAATTGGGGAACGGATTTGACTGTCTCTAGTGTTTCGTCGCATGGTATGATATCGTCAATCGGTTCGATTTGGAATTCGGTCACTAAGTTGGATTCGGAATCGAAGAGAGAAAGTAAAGTTTTTATTTCCTCATGTAGTGGTGTTAAGTTATTAGCTATCAATCGGACAATTAGGTCTGATGTTAATGTTTGTTCAGGTGTTTGTCGGCTTAAATTAGATGGCTAGTAGATGGACCATTTGAGTCTGTCATTTTGAAATTTCGTAAAGCGTTAATAATTCTTCCAGAATTTATCAATCACTATTTAGCAAAACAGCAAACAATTTTTTTTTCCGAACTTAAATTGAGTTTGGTATATTATTTTAAATATATATAGGTATATTTTGAGAACGAGATAAAGAGAAAAAAATAAAAATAATGATATGTAAAAACCCATACACAATATAGTGTCGGTGTGTAAAATAGGGTTTACATTGATGTGGTTTTGTATAAAACTAAACAATAATCTAGCTCATGTTTGTGATGTTTTGGTGTTCTTCTGATGAGATTGCTTTTTTCCCTTCATATTTTTTACATATTTTTACTTATTATTTTTACTCTTCTTTGTATGTTTGGAGTACAAATTTTTATTTTTTTTTTAAAACAAAAAATTTTATTCATTTAGTATTTTTTTTTTTCTATATTTGTTATCTTTTTGTTTCACTTTTTTCTTGACTTATTTTAATTTTTATTATTAATTATCGTATTTTTTATTTTTAAAAATCCATTTGGGCGTGGAGGTTATGTAGTTATTACCGGAACGTGATATATAAGTTTTTTTTTTATAGAAACCTTTATTTTTCAGGTCTATGATTTTTTTTTGGGGCACTCGCGAATATGTTTTTTTAATCAATATTTTAAAATAAAGCGTGCCCCACGTTGGGCGCCAATTATAATCACGACTGGTTATTAATTAAAAAAAAAAAATGTAAACTTGATTTGATTTTATTTGGATCCCGATCTTATATTTAACAAGGCATCTTAACCTAAGCTAGATTTCCGACTGTCCAGGCTTGAGCTGACGCTTTTCCTTGTTGCTTCGGGATCTTCCCGAAGTATCTTCCGAAGAAAATTTCCCGAATGGGATTGCTGTGATCAGCATGGAAAATTTGGGTACCAATTCGGATGCTTAAAAAGGGTGCCGCAATGGCGTGATTCTAGTGGATGTTTAGTCTAATGTTGTTTTTGACGTGGCCGGCTTAGACTCAATAGGGGGAATTTGTTTATTTCATTTCTCAAGCTTGGTCCGCCGTTAGGCTCAAAGACTCAAAAGAGCTTGTGGGCAAGTCCCCGAATAATTGTTTATAATATTAATATAAAAAATGGCTTAAACTTCTAGTTAATTTGCACACGTAGATTTTCTATCTAGAATGTCAGAATTTGAAATCAAAGTCATCAGCACTAGTTATAATACAAGGGAAGCGAATTGATGACATCATGCTAGGTCAAGCAGCCACCAACAAAGCCATTAAAAAATAATTATATTCATTTAGCTGCAGAGGTTGTTATCAGCATTTATTCTCGCCTGTCTGCCTCTCAGTTTCGCATGCGCTTTTTTGTTATTTGTAGCACATGCGCATTTAAGAGCTTTGAGAGCTTCTGCACCTAAGCTCATTGTTATGCACTTGTATTTTTGGCATCAATTTGTCTGTATTTGTCGATTTTGTGTTTGTCTGTAGGATATTTTTTTTTGTACACTTTTTGCTTCTCGATTTCGTCTTTTATTGCGATGTCTAGGACCCTATGCATGATTTCGTTGCCAACATACCATAGTGCCCCACTGATAGGTCTCTGGATTTGTTATTGTACGTGGTGTATAATATCTATAATGCTTCTGTCTCCCTTACAGAGTGTCATGCAGCCAGATTAGCTTTATTGCTGATTTATAAGTTTAAGTAAGTTTCATTGCTTCCTTGTGGCACTGCACCTTTTATGATGTAGTCGCCCGAAATTGCTGCATTGCATCTCCCCGTAAATACCTTTATGTCAGGTAGAATTCGAGTAGCTTATGGTCGTAGGAAGACATTTAAAGATCGGAAGCTTGAGAAAAATCGAAGAATACTATACTGCTGCAGTGTTCTTCCGCTTTGGTATCATTATTTTGATAGACGACGCCTATCCATGCCGTTCCCCGGGCCCAATAGCTGACACCAGAAATCACCCGAAACGGGCCACAAACCGAATTAGCGCTAATGATGCTGACCGACTGACCGGAGCGACAAAAGCCTGCAAACTCAGAAGAAACCCAAGACCAAGAGATCTGATTGTACAGACCCAGGGGTAGTTCGGCAAGCACGTATTTTCTTTGACCTTACTGTTCATACATTTATAAACATTGACCTTCGAACCAAAATTAAGCCACAATATATGTATGTAATTATTCTATGTTGCAAAGGCAAAGTTAAGCATTTCGTGACTCAGTATCATGATGTTCTTAAACCTAAAACTTACTCGGAGTGTGTGCTAATTTCTTTAGCTTTGATTCTTGGGTATATGACTAATTCGAACGAGTTGTACAAAAAACAAATGTAAAAAACTACAGTATATTCAATGGAAACTGTTGCGTAGATGCTAAACGTGTTACAACTTTGGAAATCAAATGCTATTATTGTGGAAATCTGGGTCAAAAAAAAGGTCAATTGCAGAGCTGGAAAAGGATACCAGAGCTGAAAAGGAGAGTTCAGAACTCATCATGGAAATAAAAATATAATTTTCCACCGATGGCAGAAGACAGGACACATTCCCACTCATTACTGAATACATATAAGAGAGCTATAATGGAAACACATAGAGTTGTGAGTTGTAGAAGAGCCAAAATCCAGTATGCAGGTTATTTGGTAATATAATACGAAATATCATCTCTGTAAGGGGATAGGCAATGTACTTACCATACGGTATACATTAAAATTAATATCGTTATTAAAAAAGTAGACGAAGGCAAAAAAAAAGTAATATCATTGCTCAAGCAAAATTCGAAACTTGTAACCACAATCACTCCCCGGACTCGTGTGTACTAGAGAAATGCGCAGAAAAATGCGACCATACAGACTTAGTCTAAGTGAAGTATATTTTCGTCAATTTGTTTGGGCTTTCACAAGTGATATGGCGCTTTATTTTTCCCATCTGACGAGAAAATACCCTTTGGGTTGTAAAGCTTAGATGAAAGAAAACAATTTTTTTTGATTAAACTTGCTTTTATTTCTTAAATCTTCACTTTAGGAGACTATGAAAAATGTATTAAAAGTGTCTTATCGACTGGTACAGAGTTTGACGGCCCTAAAAGGAAACCATTAATGAGTTCCGAGGTTAGTGCTGGGTTAATAGGTGGGATATAGTTTTATGCTTATTACTATGATTAAATCTAAGAAAGGTCTAAGAAAGGAATGTTATGAACGTGCTAAAACTAATGTTAATGCCAGGGTCACCCAACTCTGAGTCTGCTGACTCAGATTGCTTGTTCAGATTGCATTGCCTTATTTGCTTGGGTTATTAATAGGTGAGACAATAGGTTAGTGTGTTTGTATATTGCGACATGCTGATGCATATTGTTTGGATCAAATTACTAATTGTGCATATAGGGTAGTAGGTCTTGGTACTAGGTGTCAAAATTACATAATGGAGCCTGGAGCTGAAGCTACTGGACCTGCTGCGATTCACTACGCTTGAGGAGGAATTTGAGGAGTTTTATTATAGCGAGATCGGAAGTAATTTATGTTAGAAATTCACGTTGCATTCATGCACGTTGACATCTAGGTGGAAGTTTCCAAGCTATCCATGAGAGGTGCTGCGCACTCTACGCTCTTGGATGCTACCAGTGGTGCTGGTATTTTACCTACTCTATAAAGGCCTGCTCCCTCATCGCCCCCGATGCCCATGGCAATATTTTGCGTCGGCTATGCCGATTGGCCGGATTTCTGCTCCCAGTTTAGTGCGTCGATTGACAGCATTCTCACTTGACCAAGATGAAGAAGCTTAGGTGGCTCATTTCAAGTCTGCGGGTTTCGGCCTTGGAGACCGTGAGAGCGATGAAAATTACTGACTCAAACTATAATGTTGGCCTTGATCTTTTGCACAACCGTTTTACTAATTGACGATTAATATTTCTCACATCAACGAGACTCTGCAGCTAAGGGTGGTTGAGCCGGGATCTGTTGCAACTCTTCGGGAATTATCTGACCATTTTAATGGTCATATGCGGGCCCTCATGTGTTCTGGATCACCTGCCGAGATTCAAGGGTGCCGGCTTATCCAGTTAATCCTCCTTAAGCTGGATCCTGTCATAAGGGCGAGGTGGGAGGATTCTCTCTCAGGGGCAAGGAGGACATTCTTCCATCGTGGGAGTCTTTGGCTCGATTCTTGGAGCAAAGATGCCGGACGCATAAAGGTGTGGACTTTGCTTTGGCTTCGCATCCACCAGCTAACCGTACGGGACGATGTGTATCGTACACCAACCGGTCTTAGTGCATGGTTGTATCCACTCGTCTGGCTCTGTGCACCCTGTGCGGTGTTGTGGCTCACGCCTTTCCAGCTTGTCCAAGGTTCATGGCTTTACCAATTGAGGAACGGTACAACGCCATCCTAGAGGATGGCCATTTCGCCCGCGGATGCTCAGCTTTCCGCTGCTCAACGTGCAATCCCTAGAAATCTAGTTCTATCAATTATCCACCCGCACGAGTTTCACGTCCCATCAATGCAGTTTCTGGTGCGAAACCACCATCCAGCTCAATCATCACTGTAGTGACTCAGGATCGCAATGCTGAGCTAGTGCTCCTGCCAACGGCCAATGTATTCGTTCGTGGTCGATCTGGAGCCTTCCTGCCTTGCCGAGTTTTATTGGATTCCGGTTCACAAGTGCACCTCATCTCATCGCGGCTGGCGAGTCAGCTTTAGCTTTGCCGCTCCAAATATTCTCAACGGTGGCTCGTCTCGGCGGCGCTGAGTTTGACACGGATGGAGCATCTGGTAATGTGTGCGTGAACTCCCGCCTTAGCACGTATTCTGTGAAAATTAAGGCTGTTCTATCAGTCCAGCCTTCACATGGATGCTTCGAGCTGGAAAATCACTGGCAATATGGATCTGGCTAACCCCAACTTCTAAAAAACGCAGCGAGTCGATCTGCTGATTGGAACCAGCTTATTCTTTGACCTGTCGCAGCTAGCCTAATCCAGTTAAGTCACGGGCTCCCCATTGCTCAGAACACGCGATATGGCTGGGTGTTTTTTGAACGCGGTGGACTATCACGGAAAGCGTCGGTGCTCTGTGGTAGGGAGGACAACCCACACTGTGACTGCTGCCCCTTCCAGAATTGTTATTGAAGGCTCACCCTTCAATGGGGGGAGGATGTTGAGCCAAGCAGACACCAACAAAATCATTCAAAAATAATCATAATATGTTTAGTTGCAGAGGTTGTTATCAACATTTATTCTTGCCTGTCTGTCTCTCAGTTTCGCATGCGCTTTGTTGTTATTTGTAGCGCATGCGCTTTTGAGAGCTTTAATTGAGCTTCTGCGCCTAAGCTCTTTGTTATGCACGTGTATTTTTGGCATCAATTTGTCTGTATTTGTCGATTTTGTGTTTGTCTGTAGGATATTTTTTTCTGTACACTTTTTGCTTCTCGATTTCGTCTTTTATTGCGATGTCTAGGACCCTATGAATGATTTCGTTGCCAACATACCATAGTGCCCCACTGATAGGTCTCTGGATTTGTTATTGTACGTGGTGTATAATATCTATAATGCTTCTGTCTCCCTTACAGAGTGTCATGCAGCCAGATTAGCTTTATTGCTGATTTATAAGTTTAAGTAAGTTTCATTGCTTCCTTGTGGCACTGCACCTTTTATGATGTAGTCGCCCGAAATTGCTGCATTGCATCTCCCCGTAAATACCTTTATGTCAGGTAGAATTCGAGTAGCTTATGGTCGTAGGAAGACATTTAAAGATCGGAAGCTTGAGAAAAATCGAAGAATACTATACTGCTGCAGTGTTCTTCCGCTTTGGTATCATTATTTTGATAGACGACGCCTATCCATGCCGTTCCCCGGGCCCAATAGCTGACACCAGAAATCACCCGAAACGGGCCACAAACCGAATTAGCGCTAATGATGCTGACCGACTGACCGGAGCGACAAAAGCCTGCAAACTCAGAAGAAACCCAAGACCAAGAGATCTGATTGTACAGACCCAGGGGTAGTTCGGCAAGCACGTATTTTCTTTGACCTTACTGTTCATACATTTATAAACATTGACCTTCGAACCAAAATTAAGCCACAATATATGTATGTAATTATTCTATGTTGCAAAGGCAAAGTTAAGCATTTCGTGACTCAGTATCATGATGTTCTTAAACCTAAAACTTACTCGGAGTGTGTGCTAATTTCTTTAGCTTTGATTCTTGGGTATATGACTAATTCGAACGAGTTGTACAAAAAACAAATGTAAAAAACTACAGTATATTCAATGGAAACTGTTGCGTAGATGCTAAACGTGTTACAACTTTGGAAATCAAATGCTATTATTGTGGAAATCTGGGTCAAAAAAAAGGTCAATTGCAGAGCTGGAAAAGGATACCAGAGCTGAAAAGGAGAGTTCAGAACTCATCATGGAAATAAAAATATAATTTTCCACCGATGGCAGAAGACAGGACACATTCCCACTCATTACTGAATACATATAAGAGAGCTATAATGGAAACACATAGAGTTGTGAGTTGTAGAAGAGCCAAAATCTAGTATGCAGGTTATTTGGTAATATAATACGAAATATCATCTCTGTAAGGGGATAGGCAATGTACTTACCATACGGTATACATTAAAATTAATATCGTTATTAAAAAAGTAGACGAAGGCAAAAAAAAAGTAATATCATTGCTCAAGCAAAATTCGAAACTTGTAAACACAATCACTCCCCGGACTCGTGTGTACTAGAAAAATGCGCAGAAAAATGAGACCATACAGACTTAGTCTAAGTGAAGTATATTTTCGTCAATTTTTGTGGGCTTTCACAAGTGATATGGCCCTTTATTTTTCCCATCTGACGAGAAAATACCCTTTGGGTTGTAAAGCTTAGATGAAAGAAAACAAATTTTTTTGATTAAACTTGCTTTTATTTCTTAAATCTTCACTTTAGGAGACTATGAAAAGTGTATAAAAAGTGTCTTATCGACTGGTACAGAGTTTGACGGCCCTGAAAGGAAACCATTAATGAGTTAAGAGGTCGTTGCTTCGCAATCCCCTATAGGAGAATTTGGGCGCGAGTTACAGTCTCGTGTCCGAGGGAGTAGAGGAGATCTCGTATGAGATTGTCGCTTTTTTTAAATGCTGAAAGGAAGGCTTGCAATTAAGTTGTGTTGCTTGGAGTCCAAAATAACAATTTGTATCAAAAATGGTTATCTTAATGTTAAACATGTGTGTTGTGTTTAAGGTATAACATGATTTGTAAACAAATAAAATGTAATAAAATGTAACACTAGCATTAGATGAACATATTTCATCTAATGCTAGTGTTACATTTTATTTACTTATTATATATCTTATGTTGTATTTGTTTATTATTAAATAACAATTTAGGGATAAGGTTTATCTTACTGGCTAAGGGACTAACAGTTACGTGTGTCTATATTGTGGTTTATCCTATTACTATACATTGAAATAAAGAAATGTTATTTCTTTCTTCCCCAAGTTCGTCAAAGAAAGAGTTTTGTGCATTTTCAAAGAAAAAAATTTTTGTAGATTATTTCTTGTTAATGTGGCTTTTGTCTAACATCTTGTGTTTTTGCCACATCTTTGATATTGCTTAGGATATTTTTCAGTTCCACTTATGTTTTGTCCGTCGTTATCATCTATGTTTCTGGGATAGATTTGAGTCCCCAGACCATTAATAAGACCTCTTTTACTTCTATTGTGCGGCAAGAATGTATCTATTTTAGTTTCTACCTGTCTGAATTGTTTCGTAGGACTTCTAATAATACTTTAAGAGCTGGGTATTAGAAGGATTCTGTAACTACGGGTCGAAGTACGTTGAGAGTTATGTGTCTTATTTTATGGGTAAATGGTGTTTCTTGAATGGTTTAACAAAAGTAGTTGTTCTACTCTACTAACGAATCTATCAAGGTTGTCAGGTGGGCCTTCGTAGGTGGGTAGTTGATGAACAAGGGCTAGTAGTTGTTGTAGATTCAGGCTTGTGTTTGTGGAAGTCGATAAATTGCTAAGGGTGGGACTTAGTGGCCCTGATGCGTTACCGGAATCCATAGCGTTGGTAGGAATATTGTTTTGGAATTGAACTAGCTGGTCTTTCTCTTTTGTTTCTCTCGCTTTCCTTATCTCAGATAGACTGACCTCGCTCCTTAGATCTAATCTGCCCCTAACTGTGTTACAAGTGGTGAAATTTTTTTTTTGGCTATATTGAAATAATGTAATGGTACGTATATAATGTATATAGAATAGTGATGTGATTTAGTAAATATATTTTTTAGATGTTAGTGAACATGCGGAAACAATAAACGTTAAATTGTTCGTGGAATGTTTTCTCTTCTTTTTCTTATTATTTTTTTTTATATATATAGCATATGTATAACATTTTCCTATGATTAATTTTATTGATTTTATTTCTCTAATATGGTTCGATTTCGCGGTGCGTGGTGCGTAAAAAAAATTCAACAGTGTAAAAGCCAATGCGGCATCAATATTCGCTCCGCCACTCTGGCGCGTCATCAGCTCTAAGCGGCAGTCACTGCACAGCGAAGCAACAATAGTTTCACATGCGGCGTAACACAAATACATACATACATGTTTGCTTGATTTTTGCCAAAGGAAACAGTATGATATTTGTGCAGGTTTAATTTATTCTTCCATTTTTTTTTTTTTTTTTTTTTTTTTTTTTTTTTGTGTTTTAGTATTCTTGTTTTTATGTATTTCCTAATAATATATTATATTATTTGTGTAAACACACAAGCAAACCCGGTGCCTTATCAGCGTTTGGTGTACACATATACGATCGCTTGCATGGTATTTTGAATTTGATTTCGTTTGTTTCGTTTATTTTATTTGAACATTTTTGGGTATCGCTCACTCCTGAAATCCCATTTGGACTTGCACGTTATTATGTTTTATTTCCTTTTACAGTTGTTCTCTCTTTTAAGTACGTATGTATTATGTGTAACTAGGTTAGGTTAGGTTAGGGCGGTGATGCAAGGGGGACATAGAAGACCCCCTCGCTTCCACTTGAGCCGCTAGAGCTCCTTGTGCTGCCACTGGAGCAAGGGTTTCACCGAGATGCTACCCCCCCCTTCCTGTCTACCAGTGTGCATATATATGCCTATACTATCTGTGGCGGCCCATGGGCCCAGCCTGCTTTTTTTATGAAGGCAACCAAACCGCGTGGAGAAATCTCTGAGAGATCGTTAAGGTCCGAGAGTTCTTCGAACCCGAAGTGTTTGAGACTGCTGCGTCGAAGTGCCGGGCAGTAGCATAAGAGGTGCGTTACCGATTCTACCTCCTCTTCATTCCTGCAGCTACTGCAGAAATCATTTTGGGGGACTGCAACCCTGGCCGCGTGTTCGCCTATCAGCCAGTGCCCAGTAATTGCCCCAATCGTTAGGCTGCATTCCGGTCTGGTGAGAGCAATAAGTCTCGCCGATCTTTTCTGAGAGCGTGTCGGCCAGATCAGACGTGATGTTCTACAGGTCTGGAGATTACTCCATTTCCAATTGCCTGCCAGGTCGAAAAACTCCCTGCACTTTAGCCTGCAAGTAGCCAAGGGTATGCCTACAAGTTCTTTCTCCGGTAGGAGAGGGTTGGTAGTCCCTGCCCTAGCTAGTTCATCTGCAGCACAGTTCCCCTCGTGGTTCCTGTGGCCGGGAACCCAAATGAGGTAAATGTCATGCTGTTCAGCCATCTCGTTGAGAGATCTGCGACAGTCATTGACTGTCCTGGAGTTGGATGAGAATCCGTCAAGTGCCTTGAGCGCTGCCTGACTATCTGAGAAGATATATATTGTACCCCGAATGCCCCTTAGAGCTGGGGATTCCAGTGCTTCCTTAATGGCTACTACCTTAGCCTGGAAAACACTACAGTGGTCGGGGAGTCTGAAGGACTCCTTTAGGCTCAGATGCTCACAAAAGTAACCGCCTCCCAACTGGCCGTTAAGTTTTGATCCATCTGTGTATATATGAATGGAGCCCTCCGGTCCCGGTATCCGGGCATCCCATTCCTCCCTAGAGGGGATTAAGATTTTGAAGTTAGTGATGGGTTGGTCGACGGGCACACAGTAATCCGTACCCCCCTCAGGCATGAAATGATGTAGGTCCAGTCTGGTATGACCGAAACTATTCTTACTCCATAGATTTGCCTCTCGCAGTCTTATTGCGGCCAGAGTGGCTGTCTTAACCCCCATCAGTTCCACTGGTAGTAGGTCGAGGATAGTGTCAAGGGCATCACTAGGTGCGTAGACTGCCTGTTATGCAGACTTCCGCCATCCGCTGCGACTTCCTGAACTTTTCCCTGCATGTGGAGTTGTCCAGGGCAGGTCACCAGACTACAACACCATAGAATAAGATTGGTCTGATGATCGCTGTGTATAACCATCTGACCATCTTGGGGGACATTCCCCATTTCAGGCCTACCGCCTTGCGGCAGGCATAGANTAGATTTGCCTCT
This sequence comes from Drosophila pandora, assembly GCA_021223865.1. Lineage (NCBI taxonomy): Eukaryota > Metazoa > Arthropoda > Insecta > Diptera > Drosophilidae > Drosophila > Drosophila pandora. The sequence continues at coordinate 394,591 of JAJJHT010016151.1, read as the reverse complement.
CGCAGTCTTATTGCGGCCAGAGTGGCTGTCTTAACCCCCATCAGTTCCACTGGTAGTAGGTCGAGGATAGTGTCAAGGGCATCACTAGGCGTAGTGCGTAGACTGCCTGTTATGCAGACTTCCGCCATCCGCTGCGACTTCCTGAACTTTTCCCTGCATGTGGAGTTGTCCAGGGCGGGCCACCAGACTACAACACCAGACTACAACAACGCCGACAGAACTTCGAGCTTCCCTGTCATTAGCTCGCATAGCGTCTGTGGGAATTTCCCTACGAAGGCAATAGCAATATCGTCCGCGTACGGAATGATCTTACAGCCACCACCCTCTAAGGATCGCAGTAGGCTGTTAACCGCCACGTTCCAGAGTAGTGGTGAGAGTACACCCCCTTGCGGGGTGCCCCTCTTGACGTATCTTCGAATAGTCGAACCTCCAAGAGTCGCCTCGACACTCCTGTTAACCAGGATCTGCCATATAAGGTGAGTTGATCGGTTGTCTATTCCAAGTCCTGTCAATGCGTCGATTATTGAGCACGGCAAGATATTGTTGAAGGCCCCTTCTATGTCTAGAAAAGCCACAAGTGCATATTCCTTAGAGTTGATCGCTCGTTCGGCGATCATAGTGATATCGTGCAGGGCTGTTTCCGTTGATCGGCCCCTTTTGTAAGCATGCTGAGAGCATGAGATGTCATTTGGGTTAATGTTTAGTTGTAGATGGAGACTTAAGAGTCTTTCCATAGTCTTAAGGAGGAAGGAAGACAGACCTATAGGTCTGAAGTCCTTGGGGGTGCAGTGGGATGGTTTCCCCGCCTTGGGTATGAATACAACCTTCGTGCACAGCCACGCCTTTGGTATCATACCAGTAGTGAAGACTGTGCTGAAGATTTTCTTAATCTATTTCCTTAGGTTAAAGCCGGCTCTGTATAACTGGGCCGGTAGAATACCGTCCGGTCCCGGAGATTTGAAGGGTTTAAAACTGTCTATTGCCCATTTAAGATTTCTGTCACTAAGTAGGTAGTTGAGTGGGCCCTGGTGACTCTGGCTACGCATCACCTGGGTTGTTCCTTCCGATGAGCAACCCGGGAAATGTGCGTTGATAACGGTCTCCAGAGATTCCTGGCTTGAGGTTGTCCAGCGCCCCTCCGTGTTCTTAATGTAGCCTGCGATGGGGGCTGTAGTAGAGAGAATCTTTCTTAGGCGGGCGGCCTCTGATGACTCCTGGATGTTGGTGAAGAAATTGGCCCAGGCAACCCTCTTTGCCTTGCGCAATTCTTTGTTATATTGCCTAAGTTCAGCTTTATAGGCCACCCACGCCTCGTCTGTGTTGGTACGGTGCGCGTCGTTAAAGGCCCTACGAGCATTTCTTTGGTAGGGGGCTAACGACGAGGTCCACCACGGAGGCTTCTTCGATCTGTTGCTACCTATTCTTTTCTTGGGGCAGGCCTTGTGGTAAGCTTTTGCGCTAGTCGCAGTAAGCTTATCTACCATGGCGTTGAGCCCCTTATAGGTCTCGATGGTCTCTGAAGGCGGTTCGCCTAAGGATCTATCTAGTATCTTTTTATAGAGCTCCCAGTTTGCCTTTCTTGGATTTCGAACTGCTTGCTTGGTGAAGTTTTCAAAATGTACTACTATCTCTATATAGCGATGGGCTGAAAATGAGTGTTTGTCTAGGACTCTCCAGCTGGTGATTGCATCAGCCAGGGAGTACGAGAATAATGTGACATCAAGGACCTCCTTTCTGTTCTTGACGACGAAGGTAGGTTCTGAACCTCTGTTACCAACTTGAAGCTTAGAGCTGAGGATAAAATCGAAAATTGACTCCCCCATTTCGTTTGTGTCAGTGCTTCCCCACTGATTGTAATGAGCGTTGGCATCGCATCCTATTATTAGGTCGATTTTCTTCCTTTCGCTGTCTTCCACAAGCCGCCTGAGTAGCAAGTGCGGTGGAGGTCCTATGTGGTCATGACCCATATATGCCGAGCATATTCTTAGATGGCCGCCTGGACCCTCTATCGATGCGGCTACGTGATCTTCATTGCTGAAATTTGGTAGCAAGAAGGTATTAAGGCTTTTCTTTGCGAGTATGCATGCTCGCTTTTTACCTGTTACATCGGCTGTGTACAGCCTGAAGTCCGACGCCCCCAAACCGAGAATCCTGTCTCCGTGGATCCAGGGTTCTTGGATGAAGGCTACGTCAGCTCCACTCTCTGCAAGATGGAGCATGAGGGCGGCGGAAGCCACCTTACTGTGATGGAGGTTTACCTGCAGGAATGTCAGGGACATCCTTTAGATTCTCACCACAGTAACCTCCGCCTCGGTGTCGGAGCCCAGCAATGAGTCCTCCTCCATACCGACGCCACCAAGAGCCCTCGCCAGGTCACTCTCCTCTGAGGTGTATCCTTCCAGAATGTCCTCCTCCACATCTGACATTCCTTCTGGGCGGACCTCTTCGGTCGGTTCCCCCAAGTCTAACTCTTGTGCGTCCATCTCCAAGTCGATGCCTCCAGGCTTACTCTTCGCATCCGACTTGTAGATCCTCACCGCAACGTGCTCGAACCCGTATTTGATGCGGCTATCGGCACCCTCCAGGATCTTCGCAGTCTCCTCGTTCAGAGTGAGGACAACCTGCCTTCTCAGTCCCACTGCTTCCTCCACCTTGGCGACTCTCCAGTCCGCCGTAGGGAGTGTGGGATTACACATTTTAAGCATGGCCAGAATGGTGGCAGGGTCCGCCGGCTTCTCTGTCAGCCATACGCGGGCCCTCGGTTTGCTGGGGATCTTGTCCCAGTCCACCGCCTCCAGACTGGCTCCTGGGTAAACCTCCCCAAGCGACGCAATCATTCGCTTGTAGAGGCTTACAGACCTCGCATCTTGGCACGCTATCACCTTGATGCTAC